>JAOTRH010000001.1:25634554-25651461 GCA_034768845.1 Heliamphora exappendiculata
GGGTGGGTGGGTTGGTTGGTTGAGAACTCCTACTGATGCGTTGTCTTGGTTTCTGTTCAGTTGCTTGCACACGCTATGAAGAAAATTTTTGGTTCTTTGAACAGAGAGAATGATATGCTTTGTATAGATGATGGGGGATCAGATGCAACTAGTCCTTCTGAAAGCGTTGCTCTGAGTGATGATAATATTCCAGAGTGGGCGCAGTTGCTGGAACCAGTCAGAAAGTTACCCACAAATGTGGGAACTCGAATAAGGAAGTGTGTCTATAATGCTTTGGAGAAAGGTCCTCCAGAATGGGCAAAGAAAATATTGGAGCATTCAATCAGTAAGGAAGTCTATAAAGGAAATGCTTCTGGACCTACAAAGGTGATATTTCCTGACATACACTGAATTAAACTTACAAAGGTGATATCACCTACGAAGGTGATATTTCCTAACCCATTGAATTGTTGATGAATAAACATTACAAGTGAGTGTTTTATTGGTAGACTAAATTTTGTACTTGTAATTGACCAATTTATTTGCTTGAGATATGTTGCTGTGCTAATGTGTTCTCAGAGTTTGTTATGCACCTTCATGTCTTTAAGGCTTAAGCTTTTAATTCTATTTTCTTTGTTGAGTAATTTCAGAGAGCGAAAGACTACACCAGAAAAGTTGTTATCTAGAAATGCTCTGGTGGTGTTTTTTCTCTATCCATGACAATCGATTATTGGATTCAAAAGAAGTACAATTTGTTTTTTGCCATCTAATGGACCATTTGGTCCTTTAAAACGGCAGAACAAATGTTTTATAAAAGGGATAATGGATGATTCATTTCATCTTACTTATCAAACAAAAAATAAAAGATGAAAAGATTCATTCCGTTGTGTTGTTGTTCTGAAGTTGGTGATTTGATGTGGTTTCTGGAGGTGCAGATGCTTCTGATGAGATTGTGCTGTATGTTGTCCTTCTAATTCCATCTCCTTGTTGGTTTTGTGCCTTGTAGAAATTTGGAAATTTGTGGAGTCTGGAGCTGCTTGTGATTATCCTAGCAGACTATCTTGTACTTGATGTGTATCACTTGCTAATAGTTAATTACTTATAAAAAAATAAGTTAAAAGAGTGAATTATCTTATTATATTTTATAGCAGCAGGTTAGTTTTCAGAAAAAAGGCCCTTATAAGAATTTTTTATTTTGAATTTTCTATTCATGAGGGTTATGTTCCTTTTCCATTTTTCTGCAAAATTTAGAAAATTGTTTGCAAAACTGTGATCTCTTGTCCAAAATTTTTTTACTTCTTATATTTTTATGTTCATTTAACTCTTTCTTGGTAAGTTAAGTTTCTTATGCTTATATTTTTATGTTCATTTAACTCTTTCTTGGTAAGTTAAGTTTCTTATGCTGGTTTTTTTCTTTTGGAGCTCTAAAAGTTTGAGAGACTCAGTACTCTTATAATACTAGAATGTGTATTACAATACTGGTTCTAATTGATGGTCCTATACCATTTCTTTTGGAAGGTATGGTCTTGTACCATTATGGGTTGCTGATCTGCTTTTTATGTTAATTTCATCTCTCTCTCTTTTTTGGGCCATACATAGTTAACTTGGTCTGCACAAAAAGTTTATTTGGGGGTGCATATGAGGGATTTCTTTATCCAAATTTTGAGGTAACATTGCTGTGGATCAGTTGTGATCAGGAAAAAAAGGGTTCTGTCACCTTATCTGTATTGCAGTGTAAAACTTGCAAATCTTCAAACTTGTAATCTAGTTCTGGTCTCGAGCTCTATCTTTGTTTTTTATTACCATGTGCCTTAGCATGTTCCACTCCTGAATTTAATATCACTTTTACTCTGTCTCTTTTTTGTTTTGCATGTAAACAGAAAGCTGTACTTTCAGTGCTAGCAGATGTCTATGGTGAAGGGGTGCAGCAGAAACCTGATAGGAAGAGAAAGAGGAAGAATTTTATATGTATATCTGATATGATCATGAAACAGTGTCGTATTGTACTACATCGAGCAGCTGCTGCAGACAATGCCAAAGTTTTCTGCAACTTGCTGGGGAGAAAACTGACAAGTTCTAGCGATAATGATGATGAAGGGATTCTTGGATCTCCTGCTATGGTATCACGTCCTTTAGATTTCAGGACGATTGATTTGAGATTGGCAGTTGGGGCCTATGGCGGATCTCATGAAGCTTTTCTTGAGGATGTTCGAGAGGTCTGTTTCCCTTTATAATTTTGTTTATTTGCAACTTTTTCTATGATTGCATGTCTTGCCCCATCTGACAGTGTGAGTTTTCTGTTAGAAAATGCTGCTTAGTTTTCCATAGAATTTCAGTGCATTTCTGTTGTTGTGTGTCACAAAAAAGAGGAGAAAATGCCATTGTAGTTTGTTATTGAACATTTTACAGTGTTGGCAAGAATGTACTGTCACCAACATATTATTTCTGGAACATTGATGAAAAGTTGGTGTCATTCATGCTTTACTCAGATAAGAAATGGAATGTTTCATTTTATTGTTAATCTGATTGTATTGGTTTCAATGTCCATGAAATAGGAACTTAATATGGGTAGAATACTTTTATGGCTAGAAAGTTGAGAATTCAAAAACCTATTACATAACCTCTTGGATGAAAAATTTTAAGTTCCCTTTTTTGGGTTGTTCTGTCCGACTGCCTTTTTTTTTTTTTTTAAACATTATGCTATTGGCTACACTTTTCCTTAGGTTTAATCAATCCTTGTTCTGAGATGGCAATTGGTAATGGCATCAACCCCGGTGTAGATTAAGATCTCAAGTTGTTTTTTATTTGCTGTGAAGCTTTCACTCCTTCATAAATGTGAATTTAAGGCCACACTATGTTTGTTTGACTAGTGTAAACTATATCATTAGTTCGTTAACAATCTCTTACAGTTCTGGTTAGTGTTAAACATGATCTTTTGTGGCGTCTGGGGTCTAAGATCAATTTATACCAATTCACACCATGACATCCTCTGTTTTTTTTCTAGATTTTAAAGAGCATAGTATTTATATCATGACTGGAATATTTCTGTCTATTTGTCAAATGGCTTCTTAGTATTTTTGTTGTGAATTGTGTACCATTATATTTTTCCGTCTTTTTGTCATGACCGGAATTTGTTTGTTCAGTCTGCACTAATGTTTTGAGTGTGTCTTGTAATCTATCATTTAAAATGAGCATGAACTGTTTTTCACCTCTCTCTGTTTGCTTCCTCCAACATTTCCTGTGTTTTGATGCCAGCCATTATTCAATAGTTTTGAGCTTGCCACAAACTGCATGGCCTTTATTGGTGTGACCTGTAATTACTTTTTGATGATTTACTGTCGTCATGATATTAATGTTTACCATCTTTCCTGTAAAAATCATCCTAACTTATCTGTTCAACTGGCAGTTATGGACCCATATACAAATTGCTTGTAGCGATCAGCCTGAATTGGTTCAGTTGGCTGAGAAATTATCATCTAATTTTGAAACATTGTACGAAAATGAGGTTTGTAGAATTTCTCTCCCTCACACTCCCAACACCCGCCTCCGCCCCAAATCACCCTCTCATTTCTCTGTGCCCTACTTATTATTTTTTATTTTTTTAATCAGCAATGAAGAGCTATATTAATGAAAAAAGTTAAAGATTACAATAGGTTCCAGAAGAGGGTTGTTGGATATTGCATCATCGCAAGTAATGGTAATATCCAATGTATGCAGCTGGTTTAGACGGGCATTTCCATGAAGAATGCTTGCGTTCCAGTTAGATTGGGCTTATATACTTGGTCTTATAATCTTTGCTTTAAGTGCCATTCCTTTTGTTTGAGTTCCAGATGACATTGGCTGGGGTCTATCTCGATATAGGCCTTCTTCAACTGTGGTAGTAGTAGCGGTCTTTTCTTTTTCTTTTTCTTATTCGCTTGCTATGTGTCATTCTTGAAAAGATGTGTTACAATTTGTTCATTCTTTTTGATATGCCAAACAAAATTTCGTGTCTCTTAAAACATTACATATTTTACAATCTTGTATGATAAGAAATGCACATGTGCTTGGATTTGCTAACATGATTTTATATCATGAGTTTGTAAAGGATTTGAGTTTGCAATATGAGGAGTATTGTTTCTAAGCTATGGCTGTTTGACATTGCCATCATGCTTTATCTCTGTTGACACACTTTCAGGAGGTCAAAGGAACGTGTGTTGTGAATCCTATCTCTGAAAATGTGTCTAAAGATTTTTAGTGGGATATATATGAGTGTATGACTCAGTAAGCGTGACTTGTCACTTATAATGGCATTGAATTTTATTTTGGTTTTGTTAGTTGGAAACCAACTAATATGGTTTTTTACTGCCATTTGTGTAAAATTGATGAGTAACCGTATATACGATGTCCAATATATCATAGGTATTCTGCTTATTGGGCATGACCCTATCCCCAACCTCTGGTCATGACTTATTGATAAGTGATAGGAAATGGGAAAAATTGCAAAACAATCACGAGGTTTGCCCCTTGTAACAAATCAAATACCAAATTTTTAATGTTATCAATATGAACCATGCTTTTAATTTATTCAATTCCAACTCTCCATGCATCTGTGTTATCTTTCTTAATACATAATGATGCCGCACGTGGAGGGAATGAGAACGGTGGACATGTAGCGCAGAAGGGGATGAGAATGGTAGATAGGTAGTGCACAAGGGTTGAAATCCTAACTTAAGACCACAGTCTTAAAACTCAACTCTTTATTAATTCAGCTCTCCTTAATAATACATCAAATGAGTCTCTTATTTATATGCTTCAAATTTTAATCTAAAAAGAAAATAAAATCCTAAGAAAATAAAATAAAATCTTAATAATATCTAGAATCCAAAACGAAAAAGAAATAAAAATAAAATATTATTTAAAAGATAATTAGAATATTAAATTAAATAAAATCCAAATTAATAAAATAAAATAAAATATTAAATAAATAAAATACAATTGTAGCTGGTCCTTTGTGAGGTGTGTGATGCATGGCTAAAAAAATGCTACTTACTATCTGAATGACTAAACAAATACTATCTAACGGACCGAACCCCCATCTTTTTTCTAAAAATTGTAACGCCCATCAAAATTACAAAAAAGGTGACCATATTTTTACTTTCAACCACATGAGATGCAAAAAGAGCTAATGAAGACTCAGAAGACACCAAAGGGAGACCGGGAAAAAATAAGTGAAGTAAGCCACTTTTAGAGGAAGGGCAATTTAGGTCACAGTCTTAAAACTCAACCCTTTATTAATTCAATTCTTCTTAATAATACATCAAATGAGCCTCTCATTTATAAACTTAAAACCCCAATCTAAAAAGGAAATAAAATCCTAAGGAGATAAAATAAAATCTTAAAATAATCTAGGATCCTAAGCGAAAAGGAAATAAAAATAAAATCTTATTTAAAAGATAACTAGAATCTTAAATTAAATAAAATTCTAATTAGTAAAAAAAAATTAAATATTAAATAAATAAAATACAATTTTAGCTGGTTTTTTGTATTCCGCATCATTCTCCTCTATTAGCAAAGAGAACTCGACCTCGAGTTCGTCCTGGTATACTGTTCTTTGCCATATCAAAGATTCACACTTAATATACAAGCTGCTTTAGTTTATTTGTGGGTCAACTAGTCTTGATCTTGAAGTAGTTGACAAGGTCTACCAAACATCAGTTGAACACCCAATCAATTTCTTCAACACCAATGAAATCAATCTTTTCAAACCTGTAGGAAGCTTTCGTTGGTAGATCATGAAATAGGAAGTTCCAAATTGTGTGCATCTTTATGTTCAAGAGATCCGGTGTTCTGCATGGGAGTGTCTGGCTCTTCAATGGGTGGAGGAGGAATAGAATCATTGATCTCTTGAGATGAGGTAGAATTAAGTATATCGTGGTCCTCATTAAAGTCTGAAACGTTGAGTTTAGAATCGTTTTGTATCTCAATCAATTGTGACTCCTTTACCAAGTATTAGTGCACAAAAATTTGTGATGGACGAGCACTTAAAATTTCCAAATCAATAGATTCTTCATCTTCCTTTTCTTGCAACAAGAAGGCAATCAACTTCTCTAAGTTAGCTCGCATGTGTGCTAGATGGTCGCTGTACACCCGTTGGTCTTTACGCGTATCACTTGCAAAGTATGATGCATAACATCAAATTTGGAGATGAACTCATTGATAATTGTGGTTAGGCTATTGGGTAGAACGCGGAGAATGTATATATATGCTTAATTGGATTGGTTGAAAGAGGATTTGGTTTTTTTTTTTGTGAAAGCAATTTTTTTAAAGGTTAATAGGCTGGACTTTTTTTATGTTTTGGTTTAAAAAAAAAAGATTAATGGGCTTGGGTTTGTTGTTGTTGGGATTTTGTTTGTTGAGGATTGGGCTATGTAAAGGCTACGTAGAAAGGAAAAGGACGGGTCGGGTAGGGATCGGGTTGGGTTAGGTCTTGGGTTAAGTTGAGTTATGGTAATTGAAGGTCAATATGGGTCGATTATGGGCTAAAATTGGGTTGGGTTAAGGCTGAATCCTCTCTCGCGGCCTGTGCAAGAGACAGAACCACCCTCTAGGGTTTCTGCACGAAGGGGTTCTGACGTGAGGATGTGATGGCGCGAGGCATCGACGGTCGATTGGTGGTGGCAATTGGTGATGGACAAGGAAGGACGAGAGGGTGGCAGCTCGGTTTTTCGACAAGTGGTGCCTAGGGTTTCGATGAGGAGAGGGCACGAGGCTTTGACGATAGACGTGACGATGACTGGTGGTGTCGGTGGCAACGTTGGAGATTGTTGGTGCCGATAATGGTGATGGCGACTGTGGAGGTCATCGAAGCAAGAGATGGTGGTGGTGACGACTAAGAACTGTGGTGCTGGTCGCGAGAAGGTGGTAAGAGCCTCTTTGGCTGTCGAAAGGAGTCAAAGAAAGAGAAGGAGATGTGGAATTCCGAGCCTAAGTTCTGATACCAATTGATGCAGCATGTGGAGGGGATGAGAATGGTGGATAGGTAGCGCACAAGAGTCAAAACCCTAACTCAAGATCACATCGTTAAAACTGAACTTTTTATTAATTCAACTCTCCCTAATACATTAAATGAGTCTCTTATTTATAAGTTTAAAATCCTAATCTAAAGAGAAAATTAAAACCCTAAGGAAATAAAATAAAATCTTAATATAATCTAGAATCCTAAATGAAAAGGACCTAAAAATAAAATCTTATTTAAAAAATAACTGAAATCTTAAACTAAATAAAATCTTAATTAATAAAATAAAATTAAATATTAGATAATTAAAATACAATTGTAGATTGCCCTTTGTAATCCACATCACATAAATTCTTTTGCAAGACAGTAGGCACTCTCTCAAGCTTGTCCAACATGATGTTCCTTCCACCTTGAATTTCACCAAATCAGGTTACAACCCTTTTTGATCAACTGTCCACAATTTCCCAACCGTCCTTCACTAACACAAGTCCATGCACTTGATCACATGGAATCAAAGCCAACAAACTCCTCCCACTGTCGCCTTGTCCCCCTAATTCTTCCACTGCCATTTTTTGATTGACAACAGATCAATTTTGATTGACAAAAAAATTATTACTGAAAAGATGAAAATAAGTACAAAATTTGGCGTAGCAGCAGTACACAAAAGAAGGATTTACAAGAGAAAAACAAAAAGAATGAACATAATAATTACAAGGCTACGGATCACACACCGCTCTCTAATTTCTACTGATAAAAAATAAGGGTTATTCCCCCGAAGGAAAAGATATCGAAGTCCAAAAAGATAATAGATAACACACCTATCCCATAAGGAGTCAACATCCTTAAACTTATCGTCGTAAATTCTAGGATTACGTTTCAACCAAACGGCCCAAAAGATAGTAGAAATGGTGCAATCGCGTAGGACTTCAGCCTTATTGTTACAACTACAGCCCTAAATATCAATCAACATTATCTGAGATAAGGTAGTCGGAGCTACCCAATAAATGTATGCCAATTGGAACAATCGGTTCTATAATATCATAGCCAATGGACAATGCAAAAACAAATGATCTGGAAAATTCGCATTCCTTCTACACATGATGCACCATTGCAAATGAACATTGCAATTGGGTATTTTTTTCCTTCAAAATTGTCATTAGTCATTGGACTGTTATGAGCCGATGTCCATGTAAACACCTTAACTTTGAGAGGAACAATTTATTCCAGATCCTCTTCTGTGGAAGAAGGGGGCTATGTTTGGATTATTAGTAATTCCACAAAAAAAAGACTTACATGAAAACGACTCGAGAATCAAATGACCAAACCCTACTATCTTGAATATTAAGCCTTAAGGAGGAAGTATCTAGGATTGCCAATGAAGAAGCAAATTGGCGTTACACAACTACAATGCCTCTAATTGCCCCATCCCACTTGATGGCGCACAACTACCGACACTTGATGACACACGACAGAATTCAGAAGACCACAGCTACCAACAGAATTCACATTTCAGTTTCGCATTCAAAATGTACTTCATAAGACTTAATGGTCTAATAGGACCACCAACATCGAATGCCACATGGAGAGACCATGTCATTTCTAAGTTTTGGGACACTGGAGAGAGGAAATCGAATTAGAATCTCTATGGTGTTGCTCCAAACCAAATCGATCTTTGTGCTAACATAGTATGTGTATGTTATATGTATATACTTGTATATATAGCATATTTATGCTATATAAACGTGCTTATATATGCACTAGAGTATATTTATATGCATATAGGCACATATACAAATCTGAGAGAGCCGGACAGAAAGGTGAGAGGTGTTTTTGGTTTTTCTCACTTTGGGATTTTGATTTCTTTGATTGTGCACGCTTGCGCTTGATACTGGTTTGTGCATTTCAATATGATAATTATACATGGGTTAAAAGGCAATTTTTGTGACCAATGTTTAAGGGGAGAGAGAGAATCAGGGAAGACGATGAGCGAGGCAAAGAGAGAAAGAAGAGAGATAAGAGCAATGGGTTGGTGCAGCCTGCCATTGTTGCTACCCTACCTCTTCTATCACTTGTCATCCACCCCTTGCCACATTGTTTAATGCTTCCAACCCCCTCGCTCTGCCCTTCTTGGCTTCCTAATTTTTCTGTCCAACATCTCCAACCCCATTTCCCCCTCCACTTTACTTCTTATAGTTATTAGTTGGGTAAATTATACCTACACCCCCTAAATTTAATGGTAATCACAGTCACCCTTTTTACTCTTTAAAATATTACTGACCTCCCTTGTCAGTTAACATCGTTAACGGCGTAATAAATTTACTATATTACTCTTATTTTACGCAATGAATTTACTACAATACCCTCATGCAAACACCCACTTTAGCTCTCACCCCAGCTCACTTCAGCTCCCAAAGCTCCACCCTAAGCATCGTCACCCAAACTCCCACCTCTGGCTCCTTCCCCCATCTCAGCCCCCTTCGTTACCATCCTAGCCCCTTCTTTCTCTAGTCTACTCATGCTCCCTCATCTTGCATCCCAACCATCGTCCATACCCTAGCCCCCTCCAACCAATTCCTTCCCCCTCCATTTAGCGCCGCATGCCCCCTCATCTGTCCACCACTCTTCATCTCCACCCAGCAACCTATGATAACTCATCCAAACCACACACACGTGTATATATACAATATTTATAGGCATGAATATCTACATTCATACATAAATTTGTGATTGGTGTAATTGGCAGATCAAAATGGCTGATGGTTTCGATTTGAGGGTTTAGGGGTTGCAATTTGAGGTTTGGGGGTTGCTATTGGTGACTGAGTTAGTGGCACTATTGGGCAATGGCAGCTTGTGGTGGCGATGGCGGTCGATTGGCTAGAGTGTGGTGGCGATGGCGAAGATTTGAGGGTTTGGGATAGTGGTAGCGGTGGGATTAGCGAAGGGGGGTGGCATTGGTGCGTGCGGTGGGGTGAGGGTTCGGGATGGTGGTGCGTGCGGTGGAGCTGAGATGGTGGCGATGGCAAAGGTTTGAGGGTTTGGGATGGTGGTAATAGTGAGGGCCTAAGAAGGGGGCAGCGGCGTTGGTGCATGCAGTGGTGGTGAGGGTTTGGGATGGTCGTGCGCGCAGTGTAGTTGAGATGGAGGCAGTAAGGATTATGGATGGGAGCTGAGAGCTAGAGTAGTTTGGATGAAACCACCATAACCATGGCAAGAGGATAGAGAAAAAGGTTAAAAGGGTAAGATTGGTATTTTTAGATATATTTTGACCGATTTTATGATTTTCTGTCAAGTTAATAAGCGGGTTTGACTGTTACACCATTTTGTAAAGTAATAAGGGAGTGCAATGGTATTTCAGAAAGTAAGAGGGGTGTCAATATGATTACCATAAAATCCAAGGGATGTAGGTGTAATTTATCTTTATTATTTTGATTAGAAAATAAAAGAGAAGAGAATGTAAGTAAATTTATAAAGTTATCTTTATAGAGATTGGTAAATTGACACAATGTTGGCATGCCACTCGACTCGTGAGCGTTGTGGTACCAAAAAGCCAGCTCGGGCCAGAGTCAACATAGAATGAAGCGAACGACCCTAATGTTGTGTTGGCATAGCTAACTTTTTGGATTCCGATCGATGAAAGTGGACATGGGTACTCGGGTTGGGGCACATCGTAACTAAGAGAACTATTCCATTTAGGGTGAGACAAAAAATGGGCAAACACGAGCGGTCTGGTGTCTAAGCCTATTGGTCATACAATAACTACTTTACTTATTAGATTAGTGTTAGCCTTCTACCCTGGAATGGAATGGGATGGAATACAAAGAAAGCAAAGCGCTAGCACTATAGGGTCTTTTTTTGGGATAAGCTTGTGAAGAAGCAAGCTTATCCCTGCTTTGATCGGCAGTTGCTCGAACTTTCTTTATATTCTAAACTTTTCTTGGCCTTTGGTCCGAGCTGTATGAGGCAAAAACTCGTCTCAAGTACGGGGACAATTGCCTTTAGGTTCTTAACGATTATGCATACCTTTACTCATGAAGGTGTAGTCTTATTTATTAGAGTGGTTTTCAGGATTCCTTTTCTGGTTAGGATCCAATCCCCTTATCCTTAAGGATCAGGAATGTAATTCTTACTCCTCTTGCGTGCCAGCCTTTCCATGTTCCTTGGAGATATCTCTCTTTTCCTAGGATTATCGTTGGCCGGCTCTAATTTGGTGATTGGATATAGATCCTTGAGGATCTGAGATAGCGTTCTTTCGTATAGCCAAATAGCGAAAATCTCGGAGGAGTCTCATACTCTTTTGTTTGCGCAGGGAGGCTCCCCGAGCTCTTTGCTGGGCTGATGCCCTGGATCTCTTTGTTTTCATATGCACTGGGGCCACCTCTCATTGGGCCTCACCTTTTTTGCCGTTGTTGATTTGGGTCTTTCTACGGGCTTGGGCTTATTCGGGCCCAAGCCTGGCCTTTCACAACCTCAAATTGCCCGTAGCTTCAGTTGATCCTTGCGTGAATATCGGGGGCAACTAAAGCTTAGTTCGACGAGGCGGTTTCCAGCATTGTGCCTCCCCTGACTTTACACCAAACTGTTTTTGGTAAAGCTCTAGAATCCTCTATGGATTTATTGTACGGAGCTAGGTGACATTCTGTTCGGTCCTTGGTTGTTTAAAGTACGGTGACTCTTTGTTCGGTCCTTAGCTCTGCCACTATGGGGTCATGACCTTCCAGATACATCTTTATGCTTTTGGTTTGCTTATGGAGGTTCCTCGGTTCCCAAAAAGTCGACGTGTCATCTGGTAATAAGGGCATGTTCAGATCGATTAATGCTTTGTGTGTGCGAAACGTCACGCCCGTGTGTCACGCGTTGAATGCGTCGATGACCTTTTATTGTCTTTTGAGCTTATATAAACCACCCTTCCCTCCTTTTTCATTCCTTCCACCATTTTTGAATCAGAACAAGCTTCAAAAGTTCCATGAGCTTCCCTGCGACGCCCATTTTCAACAGATAACCCTAGATTCCGATGTCATCTTCACTGTTATTCTGTCCTATCTGCTTCTTTTTCAAAGAATCGTAACCAACCTTGAACCTGGTCACGTCCGGTCTTGTCTTTTCCCCTTTGTTTCATCCTCCCTTCAACCAAAAATGGGTAAGCTCCGGTGTCTAGTATTTACTTCGGCTGCAATGCAAAAATTTTGGCATACGTACTAGATCCCTGAGGGCGTTCAAATTACCCTCGATACCGGCGATGACTCCTGAGAAGGGACGTGGGAACGTCTCCCTTTTCCACCGGTTGGCATATTCGAAGGGGGAGTTAGGTTTTCGATGCATCCTCTTCTCTGCCGAGCTCTTCATCACTACCGGGTTAAACCCATGTAAGTATTCTCCAGCTTTTATAGGATAATCATGGGTGTTGTAGAACAAAACTGTATCCTCGGTACCAATTTTGGTATCTGGAATATAGTTTATTGCTATAATATGGTTCAGTACACCATTGAGACGTATTACCTCGAAGTAAAAAGGGTGGCGGAGAAGCTGGTGATCGAGTTACCGGACTCTGGCAAGGACGTGGATGATAATTTCGTCATTGGGTTCGGGAGCTAATGAAGCCCAATACGCATTCACAATTCCAAGAGTCTTCGCCTGTTTAGCCTAGGCACTGGTAGTCTCACCATGTATTTGCTATTTTGTCTAATTGAGTTTGGTTTTCACTTTTTCTATTTTATTATCGTAGTATCTTATGTCTCCTCCCCCCTTTATCCTTTTTTGTAGGTGAGCTTGCCAACATTCTTGTCCTGAGCAATTGTTCTCGGGACTCGTTTTTTGACCTAAAGAAAGTTTGGGGCTTACAAGGGTCTTCTTGAACAAAAAGGATGAGGCCGCACTGCCCGCATCCTTTTAAAGTTCATCCCAACGTACCGGTCTTTCATTTGTAGTAACACATTCGGAATTTGAGTTGTGCCAAGATCCGAGGCTCCCGAAGACGTACCAGAGGCAGTGGTGATCCCCTGGACTAGGGTTGAAAGGCAAGTCACAATTGCACAGCCTCCAATCACATCCCATCCTCCCAAGGACTCCTTTGGGGACTACGGGATGTGGTTTCAATTTCTTCCAACAACTCCAAGCTTGGGCCAAAATGGCGAAGAGAAAAGCTTAGATTGTTGATTTGACAGAATTCCTCACCATTGGGGGTTCCAAGAAAAATGTTACAATCACTACCGCAGCTCGCACTGAGGAGTTGCAAAGAGAAAGGGTTTCTATTCCCTCGGCGGGCTTTGTTGAGTTGGTTTTTTAAGAGATGGGGGATTCCGCCCCTCCTCAACCTTTGAAAAGGCTGAGGAAAGCAAGTGATAACTCACAGGGCACTGGCAAAAACAAATCGATTGAGAAAGAGAGTGGAGAAATAGAGAGGAGAGAGGCAGAGGAAAAAATGTAATTGAGGTGGCCGAGGGGCCTTAATCATGGTCCCCAAGATTGCTGAAGGGGGACCATCCTATTCACACCGGGGATCGGGCCACCTCTCCCGAAATAGCTCGGGGGTTGTCCCAAGCTCTCCTCCCATCTGACTGGAGGATGTTCAGAATATGCCAAATGACAAACTGCTCAAGTCTTCCCTTTGGTATTCCATCCAGGTGTGTCTTTTATTCTTAGATTCCCCTTGTTATTATGTTCCCTCCTTTCCGCTACCTTCTCCTGATTTATGCTCATTTTTTGAGAGCCTCTAATGAATGGTGGTTGCGATGGAGAGGGTGAAGGTAAGAGAGGCCAAATTGAAGAAGGCAATGGATACGAACTTTTCTTACCTCAAATAAATGAGCACGCTTGAGGGAGCATTGAAGAGGAAGATCAAAGAAGCCAAGGCCGAGTTTGAAAGAGTTCAGAAGAGGCAAGCCGACGTTGTCGTTGAGACAACGGAGAAAGGCTTATGCAAATGGAGTAGTAGAGGCTATAGAGTGCTACAAAGGTCAATCCCTATGCTCCAGGACTGTCTTCGGGGTTGCTTGGGAGGCTGTTCTAAAAGTCGTTGGGGTCGAGGAGAGCTCTCCCTCTACTCCAATGCTCCTCTGCCTAGCCTTCACGCAACCTTCACGCCGAGAAGGAAGAGACCAAAGTGAGGTTGAGGGTGATATGGAAACCCTCCTCCCCCTGAGGTTGAAGCTGCGCAGGTGGATGCCTCTGAGGATGTGCTCGTGGAAGGGTGCCTTCCTCGTGCCAACAAAGAAGTCGGGACCCTAGTTCAAACTACCAAGGAATTCTTGGCAGCCCCTTAAAGACCTTTGTAGCACATTTTTTTTGATTTTTTTTTCTATTTTAGTGTACTCAAGGGCTATGTCCTTTTTATTAATGAAATCAAGTTTTACCGTACTGCCTCGTCTATTCTTAACTTCTTCGGCAATCATTGTTTCACTTAGGACCCTGAGCCTATGTAAATTCAGCGAAGGTCCTTAGTTAATTTTGGACACCCCGGATGTTCTTCCCTTCTGATCGCGATTTATTCTGAATGGGATCTCATTTGGGGATTTTCGGTATTCCTCTATGTTGGAAGGAAAGGAGGAAGATTTATGCCTTAGCCGAGCTAGAGCACAAGCAAGTTTGGCAATCTTCCCGTCGTTGATTTATTTTTTAGTCAATTACAATCATCCAGAGCCGTTCTTCTCCATTTCTAGATTTTTTTGATGATGGAGTCATACTTGGAATTTATAATTGATTCTCGATCAAAGCATTCTTCTATCTTGGAGAGAGAGGGGAGGATCAATGCCGTATCCGAGTTGAGCTGAAGTTAGTTTGACGAATGTTCTTCTCTTTTGGCCTTTGGTTAGATTTTTACACCTTCAATGATCCTTTATTCGGGTTCATTAGGTTTTCGTTTTAACTTTTAGCAAGTGCTTTTCTTTCTGCCTTATGGAGGCAGGAGGGATTGACCTCTTCAAGTAGAAGTTATATTAAGTCAACCCCGAGGTCGAATTGCTTGGAGAGATGATTTGAACAAAAAGAGAACTGGCGTTTTATTGCCAACAAACTAAGTTACATCCAGATTTTAAAAATAGAACTTCTTGAGATTACTAATGTTTTAAGGTCGAGGTAAGGGCTTGCCTTCCATGTCCTCTAAGTGTTAGGCCCTAACTTTGGATTTACTAGTGACTTTGCATGGCCCCTCCTAGTTCGGGCCGAGCTTCTCGTGAACTGGATTTTTTGTGTGGCAAACGACTTTCCTTAGAGCAAGATCTCTGACCACGAACTCGCGGTGGTGCATCCATTGGTTGTATCCTCTTGCCAGCTTCTGTTGGTAGGAGCCAAGTTTTAGTAAAGCTCTTTCCCTTTGTTCCTCAACTAAGTCAAGGTCTTTAGCCAAAGTTTTTGAATTGTTGACTTCGTTGAAGGTTTTTGTTCAAATAGTTGGCAAATCAATCTCTAATAGGATAATGGCTTCAACCCCATAAGCTAGGGAGAAAGGAGTTTCTCCAGCAGATCTTCTTGGGGTTGTTCGGTAGGTTTCAAAGTACTGAGGGTAATTCTTCAACCCATCTTCCCTTAGTTGTTTCGAGTTTCTTCTTGATTCTACCCAAAATCATTTTATTCGAGGCTTCTTCTTGCCTGTTGCTTTGTGTGTAAACCGGTGTCAAAAGTAATTCTTGATCCTCATACCTGAACAGAAGCTCTTGAAGAGGGAACTATCAAACTGAGTATTGTTATATGATATAATGGCCCTAGGAATCCCAAAGCGTGTAATTAGGTTCTTCCAAACGAACCTCTTCACATCCACATCCTTAATGCTAGCTAGGTGTTCGGCTTCGATTCACTTAGTGAAGTAATCGGTTGCAACCAGGCAGAACTTTTTGTTTCCAGTTGCTCATGGGAATGGCCCAACTATATTCAGACCCCACTATGCGAAAGGCCATGGGCTAGTCAGGGGTGACAAATCTACCCTAGGAGTTCAGATAAAGGGGCCCAATTTTTAGCACTTCTCACAACAGTGGATGTATTGGAGGGTATTCTTCTGCATATAAGGCCACCACTACTCTTGGGAGATTGCCCTGGGAGCAAGGACCTCTCTTCTGTGTGACTTCCACAAATCCTTTCATGGATCCCATGGAATAGGTTCTGAACTTTGTTCCGATGGACACAGAATATCTATTAGCCTGTGTAAGATTTCATATACAGTTCTACAGGGCCTGAAATCCAGAACCTAACGACCTTCCTCCTTAATTTATGTGTTTCCTTTTTATCCGGGGGAAGTTCGTCCCTCAATAGGGGTTTGATTGGGTCCATCTGCCTAAGGGCAAGATCCGAGCATAGAACTCTTTGTTTATTGCCTAGTTCGATGCTCGGTTTAGGTAGGATCTCTATTTTGATCATCCTTTTGCTTTGATGCTCGGTTTAAGATGGAACTCTATTTTGATCATCCTTTTGCCTTACTGTTAGACGACTAAAGCTAGACAAGCTAATGCATTGGCATGGCCGTTTTGCTTAGAGCTACGTTGGGTAATCTCTAGGTGCTTAAAATTATGGGCTAGTTCCTTTGCTGTCCGAACATAAGAACCATTCGTTCATCTCGGGCAACATATTTTCCCTTGAACTGATTGAGCACAAGTTGAGAATTGCAAAAGATCTTCACATTTTTGGCTTCTAGTGCTTTCACGTCACTGAGTCCGGTCAACAGAGCCTCGTACTCGGCTTCATTATTGGGGGCGCAAAAGCCGAGGTGAATGGTCCTTTTGATAAAAAAAACCCCTCGAGGCTTTGAAGTACAATCCCCACACAAGCACTTTTGCTGCATGAGGATCTGTCGATGTAGAGATCCCAAAAGACTTGGCTCTGGGCTTTGCATAACTTCTTCGGGTATTATCTTTGGCATTCCCGGGATGTCCTTTCCCTAAGTTTGGCTAGTTTAAGTGAAGTAGCCGAACTAGTGGTTCTTAGTGTTAGAATAGGCAACCCAAGA
>JAOTRH010000001.1:25651561-25688081 GCA_034768845.1 Heliamphora exappendiculata
TCGACACAATCTGGTTTGTGTCGACTCGAAAAGAGTCCCTGTTGCTTCTGTGCTGTTTTTGTGTTGACACAAAACGCATTTGTGTTGACACAACTATTTCAGTACCTGAGGATCAACTTGAATCATAGTTAGGGTGTTAAAGGATTTGATCAAATTCAAGTTGACATACTTGATAGGATTCAAGTGTACATTGTCTCAAGTGATTTGACTTGTATTTCAATCAACACATAAGAATAATTCTTTTTACAGAAATCTTAAGTGTTTGAATCAAGTTATACATTTTTGGCTAAGGTGTCAACCTTGATTGTTCAACTTGGGTTAACACTTTTATTTGGAGATAAGAATTATTATTCAATTAAAGACAATTATATATAGAAAATGAATTATAAAAATCGTCAAAATCAATTAAAGAAGACCTTGGGCTAACACTTAGGCTAGTTTATTAGTTGTTCTTAGGCTTAATTCCGCAATGATGTCAGCTAGGACTTACCCCTTGATCGCTGTCCTTGGTTCATAGCTGATGTTGTATTCTCCAAGCTACACGGCCCATCGTGCTGTCCTTCCCAAAAATTTGTCTTTCTGAATAGGGCTTTTAGTGGGTGCTCAGTTAATACAGTGATGGGGTGAGCTTGGAAATAGTGGACCTACTTTCTTAATGCTGAAACCAAGGCACGGGCGAGTTTCTCCAGTGGTAAATACCCTGACTCCGCTTCCAAAAGAATTTTGTGAAGGTTATATATAGGTTTCTGAACATTCTTCTCTATCCATAGTAGTACCACACTGATGGCCCACCCTGAGACCAACATTGAGGGTCTCACTTGTCCCTGGCACTCATAACAATAGAGGCAAGATCAGGTAAGCTTTTAATTCAATCAAAGCTTGCTCGCATTCACCATTCCATTGGAATTTGTCAGCCTTCTTGAGCAGCAGAAAGAAGGGGTGACACCGAACAGATGATAGGCTAATAAAGCGATTAAGAGCTGTTGATCCCCCTTGATCTCTACTGCTTCTCTTTCTACCTGGAACTTCAAGGATTGATGATAAGTTGATGGAACTGCCCCCAAGCTATGGATCCGTGCCCTTTCCATAATAGCATATTTTAATGAGGGCTGGTCCTCCATTAAGAACTCAATGTTCATTGTCGCGGGTTCTACTCTTACAGGAACCGTGATCTTCCCAAGGGGCCAAACCGGATTTGCTCCTATGCCGATGAGCAGCATGAGGCATTTCTTTATGGCAGACTCTTTTAGTCCCAGCTTTTTGAAGAGGCTATAGTACATGATATCAACCGAACTTTCTTGGTCAATCAATTTCCTTATCACATCGTACCGTATCTATAAGGTGAGGACAAGGGTGGGGATACTGGATTCTTGTCAGGTCATCATCCGAGAAAGTGACCCTATCTCGGGGAGGCTAATACAAGGTTCGCTCCATCTTCTGTCATTTCCTATCTTCAACCTCCTTCGCATGCGCCAGGCTTTTGACCCGATGCCAAACTTGCCCTTCATTGAGTTGTTCAATCATCCCATGGATGACTCTTACTACGCCTATCGGTGTTTCATTTTGTTCGGCTCCCCCTATTTGTGCTATTTGTGCGAACTGTTATTCCTGAGACACAGTCTTCTCCTTATCAAATGTATTTTGAAAGATGTCCGGACTGAACTAGGTTCTCCAAATGCTTTTTGAAGGTCCTACAATCCTTTGTGAGGAGGCCATAGCCTTGGTGATACAGACACTTCGGTGGCGTTTGGTAACGTTTATATTTTCTTGTTTTTGTTTTCAAATTTTTGTTTACAAAAAATTCGTTTTTGTTATCTTAAAAATAATAATATTAAACACGTTTGATAAACACGTAAAATTTTAAAAATTTAAAAACAAAATAAACATGTTTGGCAACTCATTTTACAAATTTTGTTCCTGAATGTTCTTGTTGTTGTCCAATATGGTTGTCCATAGCATTGAATCGTTGAAGCTGCCAATGAAGAAGCTTTGTCAGAACATGAGGGAGCTTCATTAGAACATGACCTAGGAAGCTTCATCAGAACATAAGGAGCAAAAAGAGAGAGAGAAACAAAAAGACCTTCCAAATATGTTTTCTGGATCTAAAACTCCAGACAAAGATCCACAGTACTGCATTTCGAACCAAGATTGTAGATAGTGGGATATCAAGAGAGAGAGAGAGAGAGACAGGGGGAAGTGAGGAAGAGGGAAAAATACATTTTTTGGAGTCGATGGCGGAATTTCAATCTAAGAAGAAATTAAAAAACAGAGAGATTCGTCGATGGCAGAATTTCGATCTAAGAAGAAATTAAAAGAGAGAGAGAGAGAGAGAGAGAGAGAGAGAGAGAGAGAGAGAGAGAGAGAGAGGCGAATCCAGTCCTCTCTCTTTGCTGTGAATGAAATCCAAATTGAGGATGAGTGGTGAGGAAGAAGCAATGAAGCTCCATGGAAGACTGGAACCTACCGTTGGCAGCATTAAACATGGAAAAGCGAGCACCTGAGTCTTGAACGCGGGTTGGATATGTAATAGGTGCTAGTTATTGTTCACGCGTGTTATTTGGTAGCTGTAACTTGTTTACAGAAACAAACGGAAACACAAAAAATGGGTTTTTGAAATTTACCAAAATTTTGGAAATGTTTAACTAATTTTGTAAACAAAAAATTATTACCAAACATGTTTAAGTTATAATTTTCAAAATTTTAGAAAACATAAACAGAAAATTAAAAACAAAAACGTTACGAAATGGGCCCTTGTTCTTGTTCCTCTTCTTAGGGTCACTTATCAACTTCGGCAGCCACTAGAAGTAAGGATTGCCCTTGATTCGATTTAGAAGTTTGTGGAGGGGCTCTCTAAACACGGTCTGCAGTGCTTGATATACCTTTTGTTCTTTCTGGCCCTGAACGATGCTACGACAAATTGCTCGTTGCAGTAATCGATCTCGTTGTAAACCTTCCAATATGGCCTAGCATATTCCCAAATAGTCTCTGCATCGTCCTTCCGAAGTGACAACAATGTGTTTATTCTTTTAGGTGCCCACTATTGGTGATAAACCTTGAAGTGAAGGCCTCAACTAGTTGTTTCTAGCTTGTGACAGTCCGAGGAGCCAATTTATGAAACTAGCTTAAAGCGATGTCCCCAAGACTTGATGGGAACATCCTACACAACAGTGCATCATTCCCACTCTCCAAAGCCATGGTTAGTCGGTATTGCTGCACGTGACTTACTGGGTCAACCCTCCCATTGTACATTTCAAATTTTGGAGGGGAAGAATTCTCGAAAGAGTATCTACGGTCGATGTATGAATAGCAAAGTCTACGTGGACGATTCTTGCCCACAAGGACTCTTGATAGAACGCTGAATTTCAGAATGACTATACAGATGAATGAACTCATAGTAGCAAGGTCAATGTAGATTTTCTGTGTGGGATATCTTCCTTGGCGGATCGACATTCTCGATTTCCTCGGCGAGGGGTAGGGGAGAGCACGGGTCGGTTTGGTTCGGGCTTTCCCTAAACCCGGTAGCCAAACTGTATTAGTTGGTTGAAGACTAATCTGAACCATCATTGACCACCAATTTGCTTAGAACCTTCCGAAGCAAGTTATCGATTAGGCGGCCGGTTTCGGTCGGGTCTGGAGCTAGATGCATCGTACCAACAAACCAACAAATACAATGAAATTTAGCCCAAACCGAAGCTAGCTCTTCAAAATACCAACAATGAACAAAGTCAACAAACTAAACAAAATCACAACTCACAGGATGGAAAATTTGTGAACTTTCGACTTACCGAGAGATGGAGAGGCCAAGAGGTAGAGATGACTCGAATGCTCAATCAAGGATGCTCGATGAGTAGATGTGACTCGAATACTTGATGGCTCGATGTGGCGATGTCGATTGTCGATGGAAGATTGGAAGTTGGAACTTGGAAGTTGGAACCGTGGCTAGTGGGAGGGAAATGGGATTATGGTTTGCGTCTACTCTTTGCGATTTGGAAGCGGAAGGGGCGAAGGCCGAAGGGCAAAATGCAGAGAGTATAGACAAGAGAGAAGAAGAGGAGAGAATTAGAGAAATCATTTGCATAGGGCTAGGGCAGAGAAATTAGTCTCTGTGGAAGTTAAACCGTGTGTGGGAGTCTGGGAGATTGGGAGGGAAATTGAAAAATGGGAAATGAGGATTGAGGAGGAATAGCGAAGGCTAGCTAGCGGGCTAGGGTTTGGGTTTGAAAACAAGTCACATTTGGTCGGTTCGGGTTGGTCGAGTTCAACATCATACCACCCGATATCCGACTCAAACTCAAGATTTTTTGAACTTGCTCACCCGAATTCGACCCAATTGACAGTCAAATCCAACTAGAATACATTTTCATGGTTTGGGTTCGGGCGGATTGCCCGAATCAGCGGTTTCTTGCTCTCCCCTAGCGATGGATGATACTAAGATATGTTCTAATGCCTTCCTTGCCAGATCTTAGGCTGTTTATCCTTCAGCTTGGAGGATTCTTACGTCCATCCTTTTTTCCAACCTTATTATGAGGTTTTGTCGGCTGCTGCTGTCTGATGGGGGCCCGAACATACGCTCAACTCTCAGGGGTCTACTTCTTTGTACTCTTCTAACTCTCTCGAGGCTCAAGATTAATTTATGCTATCCTTCGTTTTTTGGGGTGGTCTTGACTATATTTTTCTCGAATTTTGGCGTACTCGACATGTCTCCCTCGTATTTCTAGGGCATTTCGCCTCTTTGTTTGGGAATGCCTTAGCGGCTGGTTGAATCCATCTATCTGTTGTCGAAGTTCCTCGATCTCTCAATCTCGGCGCCGCATCCATTTTTCCAAATCATCAATGATCTTTTCCCTGTGAGCGAGCCTCTCCATTTTTTCTTGTTCAATATGCGAATGGTGCCTCCAGTTACTCTTAGGCCCCGTTTGATAACCGATATAGGTTGGGTTAGATTAATAATGGGGTGCGATTAGTGTATGGATTGGTAATAAGGTGGGATTAATAATGAGGTAGTAGTAGTTTTTTTTTATGTTTAATTTATGTAGGATTAGATAATGAACTAGACAAACTCATATTTGATTTGGGTGGGATTGAATAATGTGGGATATGATTATATTTGTTAATTTTCAATATTACCCTTGATGCTTTAACCATTCACTTGTGCAATTAAGGCCTTGTTTGGGAATTTTTTTTATGGTGTAAAATTTTGAAATGTTAACATTCTAACAAGTTAAAGAATTAAAATTTTACTCATTTTCGTTTTTATGATTTTTTAAATTGTTTAGTGAAGATTTTATATATATATTTTAAAATGGCCGTAAAATGTAAAAAAACCAAAATACGATTTTAGGTGATGTTTGCTTTGGCTTTTTAACATCTCACCCTTTAAATTTTGATTTTTGTCGATTTATTATCTTTAAGACTCGTAGTAAGTACACGATTTTTAAGAGAATACTTGCACTCTCTTAAAGTAGTTTTTAAAAAAAAATGTTTTTAAATTGCACTATTTGACATAATAAAAATGTTTACTTTTATTGACAAAAATTTATTGACATTAAAAATAATGGAATTCACCATTCACTCCAAGGGGATTGGATTGGTAATACCATGTTGAGGTGGGTATTACTAATCCACCAATTTGGTGGGATTGGTAGTCCGACCGGACTATTAATCTGGTCCATTTTATAGCAACCAAACAAAGGATTGTTGGGTCCACCACTTTGGTGGGATTGGTAGTCCGACCGGACTATTAATCCGGTTCATTTTATAGCAACCAAATAGAGGATTGTTGGGTCTACCGGATTGGTAATCCAATTCTAAGCTCTACAACGAGAATCAAACGAGGCCTTAGTATTCGAGTAATGAAGTGGCCTCCCCTGAGAGCAAAATCTTCTTAACTCTTTCGGTTGTTTTGCAACCCTTGGCTGTATCCCCCCTTGAGGGATGGAACCCACGGGTTTCATGCCCCTCATTATGACTCCTTGGAGTTTTCGATGATGTTTAGCTCATTGTTTTGCCAAAAATCCTTCGTTTCCCAGTGATAACACCAAATTGTGTGGGTTGAAATCTGCACAATCAAGAAGTTCTCAAACGAAACTCCTCGTCTCAACTCTCGAACTATTCTATGATTTCCCCAAACTCATGAAGTGATCTCTCCGGTAGCATTCTCTGCAAGACAAGAAGACGTTAGCATTTCTCGGTCGGGGATGTGATCGGAAAGTACTCTGACGCTCAAGTTAGAATTTCTTGAGACAATGAGAAGAATTGTTACTGTAATTTTGCATAATTTTACCCATGGGGGTGTACGCTTATTTATAGGAGTGGCTTTCGGGATTCTTTTTTTGGTTAAGATTCGATCCCCTCTCTTCGGAGTATCCCTAGGATTAGAGATGTGATCCATACTCCTCTTATGTGCCACCCTTTCCATGTTCCTTGGATCACAACCCCCTCCCCCCTTCCTCCTAGGATCATCATTGGTTGGCTCTAATTTGGTGACGGTTTATAAATTCCTGAGGATCTAGGAAGGTGTTCTTTCGTATAGCCGAATAGCCTAAATATTTAGTTTTTTCACTTATAACTTGGTATTAGAGCACTCCGATCTAATCCTAAAACGAGTCTAGTATTTTGGAACGTATCGTGATGTAATCTCGATATGTTGACGTCATATCCCGTGTACGATGATGTTAGTGGGTGGTATGACCACTGGCAATCAACGACTCCATGGATCGATTCATCTCAGGCTCCCAAAAATTATGTTGATTTTTGCAGAATTTTTTAAGCCGTTTGATGGTCTATTCAATTTTTTGAAGTATTTTGCCTTTTTAGAACGCTAGCTTTCGATCTGCAAATCTCGCCATCGTTTGCTGTTTCGATGCCCTAGATCCATCCTATAAGTGCCGAAACTTCATGCTTGGACAAACTTTATACTTGATTTGGTATTTTTTGTGGCTTCCTGTTGCTTTCTAGTGGTTTCTTTCATTCGGTATTGCCCCTTTTTGGTTTGCGACTTGCTGCTCCTTCATTTTGGGTTCGCACCTTTCTTGTTCTGGTAAGCCTCTGGCTGACTATTATAGCAACTGAAAAGTCTTTGGGATTGATTGTTGCAACATTGACCTCTTATAATGATTTAGTGCACCAGAGGCGCTACGGGGAAAACTTTATGGTTGCATCTCTTCTTTTTGGTTTGGGCCTTGATCTGCACCCAGAGGCAGAGCTAGGAATCATGTCAAGAGAAGGCAGATATTTAAAATCATATATAACAAATGTTTCTCAAAAAGTTCATATGTATTGATAATATATAAATTTATTTACAATTGATGACGGCGACTTTTTATATTCTAAAGATAATACACAATAGTTTTATTTGTAATTCTATAAAACATGTCTCTCAATACATACAAGCAAACTACCATGCATCCATTGATCACTCATTTGCTTGCGAAGTCAACTCTTCACAATCTTTAAAGCAGAAAATGCCCTTTCTACTGTAGCTGTCACAACCGGTAGAATCAAGGCTAACGTTACAAGTCTGTAAACCAATGGGTATCTGTTATCTTTTCTGGTCTTCATTATCATCTGAGCAAGGTTTCCTATTCCTTTTAAATTAGAAAACACAATACTAGAGCGTACGCAAAGGCGGAGCTAGGAATCATGTCTAGAGAAGGCGGATATTTAAAATCATATACAACAAATGATTCTCAAAAAGTTCATATGTATTGATAATATATAAATTTATTTACAATTGACGATGACGACTTTTTATATTCTAAAGATAATACCTGATAGTTTCATTTGTAATGCTATAAAACATGTCTTTCAATATATACAAGCAAACTACCATGCATCCATTAATCACTCATTCAACTGTGAAGTCGACTCTTCACAATCTTTAAAGCAGAAAATGCCCTTTTTACTGTAGCTTTCACAACCGGTAGAATCAAGGCTAACGCTACAAGTTTGTAAACCAATGGGTATCTGTTATCTTTTCTGGTCTTCACCATCATCTGAGCAAGGTTTCTTAGTCCTTTTAAATGAGAAAACGCAATACTAGAGCGTACATCCATGATGAAATTCTCAAGTTAATCAAAAATTACTAATATATTTACTTCTGAAAAATCTTTTCGATAAAATTTGGCAAAACGGATTAACTTCTCCTTATCAAAACCTACAAATAAATTAGGTGGATTTAGACACGCGACACAAAGAAGCAATTTCGTATTAACCTTATTAAAACAATTATTTAGCTATTAGATATGCAATATTATGCATATCAAAGACTATAAAACAACTTGACGCGCTAGTGATGAGAGTTTGTCATTTTTTTAGCTATACGCGCTGATCTTTCTCAAGTAACATATATTACATCCATATTAGGCACATCAATTTGATGTTTCCCACAAAAAAATGAAACTTCAAACAACAAAGAACTTCATCCACTATCTCTCAGCATTTGAAATCGTTGTTTAGAGATTTGAACCAATTTCATAGCATTTACAATAACTTGATCTTTTATTTGTAAAGCTTGAGACAAATTATTTGTAATTTCCAAAATAGCTCTTGTCAAATGTAGATTGAACACATTCAAAGTATTACATCGACTCCAAAAAACGAAATTCTTTTGGTCTTTGTTCTGAATTGGATCCACCTCCACTATTACATCAAGCACATCAATCACATCTGAGAACATGCTAATTAGACTTAGCAAAGTTCTATAATGTGATCCCCAATGTGTATCATTTGCCCGAATGAGAGTGGTCTCTTGCTTGAGGCCTTTCCCATTTGTAATGTCATAATTACTTAGAGTTTCGATAAATTTGACTGCTTGTTTCTGTCGAAGAATGTCTCGACGCTTGTATAAGGCTCCAATGACATTAACAATGTTTGAAATGAAATAAAAGAGATCGGCCATAGGAATATGATTCTTCGCTACTGCAACAAGAGCTAATTGAAGTTGGAAACAATGAACACAATATGTACACTCATTCTCTTGCAGAATAAGTGTTTATGGTCCATTGGACTTCCCTTGCATGTTGCTAGCCCAATAATAACTTTGCCCATGCAATCTAGATATGCTCAAGTCATGTGTTGAAAATAATTCTTCAATTGCTTTCTTAAGTGAAATAACACTAATAACATGCTTGATGCCCAAAAAGCATTCAACAACGAATCCTCTTTCATCAACATACCTCACAGCAAACGCCATTTGTTCTTTTGTTGAGACATCTCTTAATTCATCAAGTAGAATGGAGAATAGTCTATCACCAAGTTATGTAAGAATTACATAGTTGTTTCGATTGCTGCGGGGTTAACTATATCTTTTTGAATATCAAGAGATGTCAATTTCAGATTTTCAGAAGCATTTTTAAGTGCAACAGCTTTGACATTTCCATTTTGTTCAATAATTTACTTCAAAACTTCAAGAAAGTTTCCTTGAATGTTGGGATCCATTGTGCCCACGAAATGGAAGCCCTTGTCGCAAGAGATGTCTCATGCAATCAATTGATGCTGTCAATCGAATTCGATAATCATTTTTGGTTTCGCTAGATAACTTCGAGAATATAATTTCAATATGTTGCTTCTGATTCAACAAGTCTTGAGATTTTCTCCAAGCTTGGCAATGAGCACTATTAACACCTCCTACATGAAAATGAAATCTTTCTTTCTTCTAATTTGTAAACCCCTCAGCAACGAAATAATTACCACCTGCTTGGTCTTCTATCTCAGGTTTGAAAAGATAACAACAAAGACAATATGCTACATCTTTTGCAATGCGATATTCAAACCAACCACCAAATTCATCCAACTGGGAAGGGTTAACTCTTCTTAAAGCTTGCCCAAATTGCCTTTTTACAAAATTGTGATTACGAGGTTGGATGGACCTTTTAATTAGTAAGCCCTACGAATTTGATTTCTGGTATTGGGATCATAATCTATAATATGGGTTTATAGGTCTAGATCTACAGGAAGACCATGCAAAATCCTTTCTAAACAATCTTTCTTTAAGTTTTTCCCAGACTTGTAGAAGAGGTCACTTATAATTTTGATTTTCTTAAAAAATCTCTCCATAAGTTAAGATTTAATACACAAAAAACATCACTTAATATAAACATAATACAGTAAATATATAGAAAAGACAGTCAATTGAGAATTCTTATTAATTTTGAGTCTCTTAAAAAATCTCTCCATAAGTTGAGATCTAATACACAAAAACGTCACTTATTATAAACATAGTACACTAAATGTATAGAAAAGACAGTCAATTGAGAATTCTTATTAATTTTGATTCTCTTAAAAAATCTCTCCATAAGTTAAAATCTAATACACCAAAAAACGTCACTTAATATAAACATAATACAGTAAATATATAGAAAAGACAGTCAATTGAGAGGTCACAACTCATATCACATTGTCAATTTCAAATGAGATTATGTTATGCATTCAAATTTTAAGATTTATATAACTTGATGCCTATTATATTTTCAATTAAAGATAACATCACAAATCACATAAAATATCATTTAGCACTGTGGGCATAAATGGATCCCAATATTCAAGCAACCAAGGAAACTTTCTTTAACTTTTGAAGTTGCTTATTGAACAAAATGGTGATGTCAAGGCTGTTACACTAAAAAATGCTTCTGAAAATCTAAAATTGATATATCCTAATATTCAAAAAGATATAAGTTAACGCCGCAGCAGTTGAAACAACTATGCCATTCTTACATGGTTTGGTGTACTATTCTCCATTCTACTTGATGAATCAAGAGATATCTCAACAAAAGAGCAAATGACGTTTGCTTTGAGGTATGTTGATGAAAGAAAATTCGTTGTTGAATACTTTTTGGGAATTAAGCATGTTATTAGTGTTATTTTATTTAAGAAAGCAATTGAAGAATTATTTTCAACACATGGCTTGAGTATATCTAGATTGCGTGGGCAAAGTTATGATTGGGTTAGCAACATGTAAGAGAAGTCCAATGGACTAAAAACACTTATTTTGCAAGAGTATGAGTGTGCATATTGTGTTCATTGTTTTGCTCACAAACTTCAATTAGCTCTTGCTGCAGTGGTGAAGAATCATATTTATATGGCCGATCTCTTTTATTTCGTTTCAAACATTGTTAATGTTGTTGGAGCTCCAAGCAAGCGTCGAGATATTCTTCAGGAGAAACAAGCTGCCAAATTTATCGAAACTCTAAGTAATGATGACATTTAAAGTGGGCAAGGCTTCAAGCAAGAGACCACTGTCATTCGTGCAAATGATACACGTTGGGGATCACATTACGAGACCTTAGTCTGATTAGCATGTTCTTAGTTGTGCTTGATGTAATAGTGGAGGTGGATCCAATTCAGAATAAAGACCAGAAGTATTTCATTTTTTGGGGTCGATGTAATCTTTTGAATTTGTGTTCAATCTACATTTGATGAGAGCTATTTTGGGAGTTACAAATGATTTACCCCAAGCTCTACAAATAGAAGATCAAAGTATTGTAAATGCCATGAAATTGGTTCAAATCTTTAAACGACGACTTCAAATGCTGAGGGATATTGAGTGGAGTTCTTTGCTGGATAAGTTTCCATGTTTTTCTATGGGAAACATCAAGTTGATGTGTCTAATATGGATGGAACATATGTTACTCGAGGAAGATCAACACGTAGAGCTGAAAAATGACAAACTCTCAACACTAGCGCTTCGAGTTGTTCTATATTGTCTTTGATATGCATATCCAAGAGTTAAATAATTGTTTTAATGAGGTGAATACGGAATTGCTTCTTTGTGTTACATGTCTAAGTTAACTTGATTCATTTGTAGCTTTTGATAAGGAAAATTTAATCCGTTTTGCCAAATTTTATTGAAAATATTTTTCAGAAGTGGAGATATTGGAAATTTTTGATCAACTTGAGAATTTCATCATGGATGTATGCTCTACTATTGTCTTTTCTAATTTAAAAGGAATAAGAGACCTTGCTCAGATGATGGTGAAGACCAGGAAAGATAAATGATATCCATTGGTTTATAAACTTGTAACGTTAGCCTTGATTCTACCGGTTGTGATAGCTAAAGTAGAAATGGCATTTTCTACTTTGAAGATTGTGAAGAGTCGATTCGTAATCGAATGTGTGAATTGCAAATGGGTGATTAATGGATGCATCGTAGTTTGCTTGTATATATTGAGAGAGATTGTTTTATAGTATTACAAATGAAACTATCATGTATTATTTTTAAAATATGAAAAATTGTCATCAATTGTTAATAAATTTATGTATTATCAATATATATGAACTTTTTGAGTAACATATCATTTTACTGTGGATTATTTTAAATATTTGCCCCTATGAACATGGTTCCTGGCTCTGCCCTTAACTATTGTGCCGATTGTCTATGTTGATGATATCATTATTTTCAGTGATGATTATAATAATATAGCTGCTTTAAAACGGCATTTGGGTTAACATTTTCATATCAAGGACTTAGTGTTCTTTGTTACTTTCCTGGGATTCGGTTTGCCTGTACTTCTTGGGAGAACTCTTTATCCCAAGACAAGTTTGTTCTTGATTTTTTCTTTGAGACTGGGTTGTGTGGTGCTCATCAGGTTAACACACTAATGAATTCTACCGTTAAGTTTGATGCTGCGTCTAGTGATTTTTTTCTTAATATTGGTTGTTATCATCGCCTAGTTGGGAAACTCATTTATCTTATGTTTACTCACATGGGTGAAGTTAGCATAGGATCAGTGGCGGCATAAACCCCCACTGAAAATGTAAAAATACCACTATTATTTTTATATTTTTTTGATTTTTTGTTAATATTGTATTAGTGCCCCAATAAAATATAAAATAACATTAGCA
Source organism: Heliamphora exappendiculata (assembly GCA_034768845.1). Classification (NCBI taxonomy): domain Eukaryota; kingdom Viridiplantae; phylum Streptophyta; class Magnoliopsida; order Ericales; family Sarraceniaceae; genus Heliamphora; species Heliamphora exappendiculata. The sequence goes on from JAOTRH010000001.1 coordinate 25,664,402, forward strand.
CTCTTATATGTTTGTATTTGTACCCCCAAAACTATACTATACCTCTTTAATATATAACCAAAAAAAAAAGTGAATATATATACCCGTTGTGGTTAATTGTGGAAGTATACTTCAAGTTCTTGTAAGTGTTCAATTTTTAGACACTTTTATATTTTGTTATGCTTGATTGTGAAAAAAACTTCTTATTGTTCTTGAAGTTGTGCCCCCACTATGTTCAATTCCTGCATGCGCCACTAGTTACTTGTCCCGACATTACTTATGTTGTTAGAGTAGTTAACTAATATACAGGGACGGATGCAGGATTTTAGTTTAGGAGGGGCGGATTATTCTTATAAGTTTTTGAAGGGTGTTCTTGGTTGCGGGTTGTTATATCGGCCTTTTGATTCCTTGTCTATTGTTGGCTTTAGTGATGTGGATTTGGCTAATAGTCGTTTTGATCGACCGTCTACCCTTTAGATATTATATCTTCGTTGGTGGCAATCTTGTGACGTGGCGCAATAAAAAGCAGTCTGTAACTTCCTTTTTGAGTGTTGAAGCTGAGTATTGTGCTATGGCCCATATTGCTTCCGAGATGTTTTGGGTCCGCTATTTTCTACTTAGTTTTGGTGTTACGACTTCTACCCCCATGGAAATGTCCTGTTATGACCAAGCAATAATTTTTGTTGCTAATAATCCAGTATTTCGTGAGCAGAGTAAACATATCGACGTTGATTGTCATTTCATTTAGGATTTGTTGATGCAAAAACGAATTATCACTCCTACACTCGTTCTGTAGATCAAATACCTCGTTAGGATGCACTTGACCTACGGTGATGTAATTGCTTTAATTTTTTTTAGAGGAATGAAAGTTGTAAAAATTCACATTTACTTGTGCACACTCAATTATTTATTTTTTTTAAGAAAAAAAAATTATAAAAATTTATATATAACATTTGTACTCACACTTGTCTTAATAGTATTTTTATTTTTAACATTAAATTCTTTGTCTATTTGTTTTTTTTGTTTTTGTAATTTTTAGTTTAACTATCTTTGAAATGTAAAAAATAAAAGAATAAAAAAAATTCGAAAAGCCTAGCACCGCAGCCCTAGCCCGCGGACGGCTCAAAAGAGCGAAGCCCATTCCCCTAGGGCTTTGGATCGGACTCGGGAGTCAGCTCCCTTCCATTTTGGGCCCGACCTAAATTTTGGCAAGAGCCCGGCGAGCTTGGGCCGCCCGGGCCCGAGAGGGAGTTGACCTGTGCTGGGCTGTTTTTACATCCCTACAATCTATTTTCCTTTTGGGTTTCAGTTTCTCCTCTGCCAAAAGGCATCTCCTTGTTTTTGATATCTTGGAATTTGGATGGCGGTGTGTGATTTATAGTGATCAAACACTGTTGTATTTCCTTTTTTTCCTCCCTTCTTTCTGTTGGGTGACCTCTTGTCCCCAACAGAGCATCATATCATGCATCTGTTCTTGTTGTTTCATAACTTACTTGATTCAAAGGTAGTCAAATTTCATATTGATACAATTGTAGTTTAAAAGTTAGGTTGAGGGGTAATGCAATTCGGAAGTAGTTAGGAGTTGAATAAGCTGTATTTTGAAAAGTTAGTCGGTTAGGACAGCTGTTAGCTCAGCTGGTATAAATGTAATAGAAACAGGGGAGAACAAGGAACTGATTTTCCTGGAGTTAGTTTGATCGTATAATACATTTCTTTCTTTTCTTTGTGTGTGAGTCTTCTTCCTAGCTAGGATCATACCATTTGGTATTAGAGCTCTCGGCTCTTGGCCTGTGAGGATTCAATTGCAGAAGGAACTAGATCACAAGATATGAGGCGTGTGGAAGAATCAATTCGGAGCTTGAAAGAAAGTTTCGAAATGCATGGAGAAGCCATAGAAGACATTAAGCAACTACTTGCTAGCATGAACCTAAAATATGATCAGATTACTCACAAGATTTTAAGTCCAACCTCAGAACATGGAGATAATTCTCAGACAACGTAGGGAGGCAACCAAAATAACTCTGTTCCAATTGCTTCAAGATTCGCCACGGTAGACTTTCCAAGATTCAACGAAGAAGATTCTGCGGGATGGGTCTATAAATGTGAGATTCTTCGAATTCAATCAAATCGAAGAAACCCATAAGGTTAGAATCGCATCGTTACATTTAGAAGGGACATCTCTAGCATGGTTTCAATGGTTTGAGAAGACCAGTATTAATCGAGGGTTATGGAGGGAATTTTCTGAGGCGGTGATCCAGAGGTTTAGCCCAAATCCATTTGAAGATGTAGTGGGAGAATTAACCAAACTCGAACAAGTGGGAGACGTCAAAACCTTCCAGGAAAAATTTGAGCAATTGGCCAACAAAACCTCAGATTTTCCTGAAATTTTTTATATAAGTTGTTTCATCAGTGGGTTGAAGGAAGAAATATGAACAAGAGTCCAAATGTTTAGACCTTCTTCCATCACACAAGCCATTGGTTTAGCAAGACTCCAAGAAGAGAGCTGCGAAGCACTGACTAGGAGGAACAAGCAAGGGTCGATTCTGAAGTTCAACACTAATACCACTACTGGAAGGATCAATAATTCGGTAAACCATGGTAATATTAATATCCCCATTAAGAGATTGACTGGGAAGGATTGGGAAGAGAGGAAAGAGAAGGGATTATGCTTTCAATTGTGACGAAAAATATGTAAGGGTTCATATATGGAAGAAGAGACAATTTTACATATTAGAGGCTGAGGAGCTAAAGGAAGAGACAAACTCTGAAGAAGAGGTAGAGCAGCCAGAGAAGGTCACAGAAAATCCTAAAGTGGAGGAAATGATCATTTCTCTTCATGCCTTGGCTGGTAGTACTTCATATAGAACCATGAAGATAAAGGGAAACGTCAAGAAAAAGTTAGTGATGATACTAATTGATTCTGGAAGCACTCATAATTTTCTGGACCCTATGGTTGCCAAATGAACAGGTTGTGATCCCCAGCCCACATTTCCATTATCAGTATCAGTAGCCAATGGAGATAAATTGAGTAGTATGGCAGAACGCAAAAACTTCATTTGGGAAATGCAGGGTACCCAATTCAGCACTGACATGAGAATTTTACCATTAGAAGGCTGCGACATGGTGTTAGGAGTGCAGTGGTTATATCTATCTTAGGCCCAGTAACTTGGGATTTCAAGGAGCTGACTATGGAATTCAAATGGAAAGGGAGGAAACATGTACTAAGGGGCCAGAGGAACTGAAGGTAATTCATAGTAAAGATCATAAGAAATTGATACAAAAGAGTTCCCATGGAGATGTAGCTCAACTGTTTATGCTTCGTGTCAAACATGAACCAGTTAAAACAACACCTGATATAGAAAAGTTATTGGAAGAGTTTGCGGTAGTTTTTGAGGAACCAAAGACTTTACCCCCATCCAGGACACATGACAAAAAATACCCCTAAAACCTGAGGCTCAATCTGTCAATGTCAGGCCTTATAGATATCCTTACATTCAGAAAAATGAGATTGAAAAGCTGGTTCAAGAAATGCTGTCAACAGGGATTATAAGGGCCAACACCAGCACCTTTTCTTCCCCTGTGCTATTGGTGGGAAAAAAAGATGATACTTGGAGATTTTGTGTCAACTATAGGGCCCTTAACAAGGTAACTATTAAAGACAAAATTTCCATTCCTATTATAGATGAACTTCTTGATGAGCTAGCTGGGGCCAAGGTTTTCTCTAAATTGGACCTTAGATCAGGATATCACCAAATCAAAGTACACCCACCAGATATCCATTAAACAGCCTTTCGAACTCATGATGGACATTATGAATTTCTAGTTATGCCCTTTGGGCTAACTAATGCCCCATCCACTTTTCGGTTCTCGATAAATGACATTTTCAGACCATTCTTGAGGAAGTTCATCTTGGTTTTCTTTGATGACATTTTAATCTACAGTTAAACCTGCGTTGATCACCGTACTCATGTTAGAGCTAGACTACAGATACTAAGATCCAACCAGCTGTATGCCAAAAGATCTAAGTGCCGCTTTGGGAAATCTGAGATAGATTATTTGGGTCACCTGATTAATGCTCAGGGTGTGGCAGCAGACCCAGAAAAAATTAAATGTATGCAGCAGTGCCTTACTCCCTTCAATTTGAAGTCTCTCAGGGGATTCCTTGGTTTGACTGGATATTATAGAAGATTTGTGCAAGGATATGGAAAAATATGCCAGCCTCTTACTGCACTGCTAAAGAAAGATGCATTTATGTGGAATCCTCAAGCAGAAGCTGCATTCCACCAATTGAAGGACAAAATGACCCAGACTCCAGTACTTGCTTTACCAGACTACAGCAAGGACTTTATTATTGAATGTGATGCATCAGGGACTGGTATTGGTGCAGTACTGATGCAAGAAGGAAGGCCAGTGGCTTTTATGAGCAAATCACTGTCCCTCAAAAACCAAGCCTTATCCACACATGAGAAAGAATTGTTGGCAATAGTGACAGCCACACAAAGATGGAGACACTACCTATTGGGGGAGACACTTTCTTATTAAGACTGATCACCATAGTTTTAAACACTTGTTGGAACAAAGAATTTCCACCATTTCCCAACAGAGATGGTGGTCCAACTTAATGGGATTTGATTATGAGATCATCTACTAAGCAGGAAAGGAGAACCAAGTAGCAGATGCTCTTTCTAGGATGCACGACGAATTGAATTCTCCATCCATGGATGAGCAGGTGCATGTCTCAGGAAAATTATGTGCTATATCAGAATTGCAACACAATTGGTTGGATGAGCTGAAGGAAAGTATTAACTAGGATTCTACATTGCAACAGATAATTCAGGAATTGTCCCAAGGAAACCAACAATGTCCAGGATATGTATGGACACAAGGAGTGCTGACATATAAAGATAAACTAGTTGTGGGAAACAATCAAGGCCTCAGAAACAAAATTCTAAAAGAATTTCATGGCTCAGCTGTTGGGGGACACTCAGGAGTAGAGAAAACCTTACATCGAATTAGGAGAACATTTTATTGGAAGGGAATGAGAAAAGAGGTGAAAGCTTATATATCTCAGTGTGAAACCTGTCAGAGGATAAAAGGTGAGAACATTAAAATTCTTGGCCTTTTGCAGCCATTACCTATTCCACAGCTCAATTGGTCTGAGATTTCTATGGATTTTATTGAAGGTCTGCCAACTTCACAAGGGAAAAATGTTATAATGGTGGTAATTGACAGACTAGGTAAATATGCTCATTTTTTGACCCTATCACATCCTTATACAGCAACAGATGTGGCGAAAGTATTTCTTGACAACATTTATAAATTGCATGGATTGCCTGCTAAGATTGTTTCAGATAGGGATCCAGTGTTCACAAGCAAGTTTTGGAAGGAACTATTTCGTATTTTGGAGGTTCAATTGTGCCTTAGTTCCAGCTATCACCCTCAAAGTGATGGTCAATCTGACGTACTGAATAGGTGTCTAGAAAATTATTTAAGGTGCATGGTGGCTGACAAACCCAGGAGCTGGTCTAATTGGTTACCATTGGTAGTATGGAGGTATAATACTTCCTACCACACTGCTACAAAACTGACACCTTATGAAGTGGTGTATGGACAGGCCCCTCCTCACCCTACCCAAGCTTGAATGCAAGATTCTTCAATAGCAGCAGTGGGGGAATTACTTTAGGACAAGGGAATTATGATGAAGTATTTGAGGGAACACCTAAAATAGGCCCAGAATCGAACGAAGAAATTTGCCGATGCTCACAGATCAGATCGAGAATTTCAGGTAGGGGATTGGGTATATCTTTGGCTACAACCTTATAGACAATCATCAATACTACTTCAAAGAAATTTCAAATTAGCTCCCAGATATTTTGGCCATATCAGGTTATCCAGAAAATAGGCAAGGTGACCTATAAGCTCCAGCTACCTGAAGAATCTCGGATACACCCTGTTTTCCATTTATCGTGGTTAAAGAAGCATATGGGTAGTCGAGTTGCAGCTCAACAACACTTGCCGACAACGGATCAAGAAGGAAAAATGAGGGTCAAACCCATCGCCATACTTGATAGAAGGTTGGTTAAAAGAGGCAACAAACCAGTGACTCAGGTGTTAATACAGTGGTCGAACTTCTTTCCAGAGGATGCATCTTGGGAAGATTGGGACATGCTTGAGTGGTTATTTCCAAGTTGCCGGCCTTGAGGACAAGGCTGATTCAAAAGGGGGAGGAAATGATACAATTGCAGTTTAAAAGTTGGTTAGATTGAGGGGGAATGCAATTCGGAAGTAGTTAGGAGTTGAATAGGCTGTATTTTGAAAAGTTAGTTAGTCAGTTAGTTGTTTAGGACAGCTGTCAGCTCAGCTGGTATAAATGTAACAGAAACAGGGGAGAACAGGGAACTGATTTTCCTGAAGTTAGTTTGATCGTATAATACATTTCTTTCTTTTCTTTGTGTGTGAGTCTTCTTCCTTGCTAGGATCATACCACATATTAATCCAGATGAGGCGATGAATGAAATCTAGGTCAGACACTGGTATACTTTTTTCTCATAAAGCAGTGTGGCAATAATTAAAGAAAAATGTCATTTCTAAAACATAAGCCCGAAATCTTTGGCCAATTTTATTTCCTAACCGTCAGCCTTTCCCGATTCCTTGCCTCCTCTCCTTTCTCTAAATAATTTGTTCATGGACCTTTCTTCTTATGATATCTTGTTTGAGAGGTTAATTAATAATTTCTGATGCAGGTTGTTTGCCTATTTCAGAAATTTGTGGGGTATGCCAAATTAGGTTACTTAACTGCAGAGTCAAAGAAGGAAATAGATGATTTTCTTGTCTCTTCAAATGAACTTCCCAAAGCCCCTTGGGAAGAGGGCGTCTGTAAAGTATGTGGCATCGATAAAGATGATGACAGTGTTCTGTTGTGTGATACTTGTGATGCAGAATATCATACATACTGCTTGAATCCTCCACTTGCAAGGATACCTCAAGGAAACTGGTATTGTCCTTCTTGTGTTGGCCACAAACATAATGTTCAGGATGCATCAAAATATATTTCAACTGTTCAGGGTAACCAGAAGAAATACCATGGAGAAGTCACCCGTGTTAACTTGGATGCACTTGCACAGTTAGCATCTGTACTGGAAGAAAAGGAATATTGGGAATTCAGTGTAGATGAGGTTGGTCTGTTTTTCCTCTTCTTATTGTTACTTTTCTCTTACTTGTCTTCCTAAACTCTTGTCATTTTTTATCTATCTTGGGTGGTTTTGAATCATTTTGATTCCATGTTGGCCATTTACTTGCTGCTATATATGTGCTATACGTTAATCATCCTTGTACTCTTATTGGGTAATTCTGCTGTCTCATTTCATTATGAAACCAACGCATGCTGATATGATGCATAGTGCTGATACACGTCATTAGAGTTAGTGATTTGTCATTTTTTCTGTCTATTTGGTCTGGAACTTGCTAGCTTTCTCTTTTGATTGTACGGAGTTAAATATGGGTTAGAATATATATTGCTATATTGCATTGTGTTGAGCAAGTTTCAGGACTTTGTGATATACTGACGTGGATGTGACAGATGAGTGGCCTGTGTTGTAACAGTGAAATTTAGCACTGTATCTTCCTTTTTCTTTATACTGCCCATGGATTGTGTGCCATTTTTCACTTGTGACATAATTTTAGCTTATTTACTTCGGAGATATGCAAAATGTTGTTAACGGACTAGAAATTAACCAAAATCATTATGTTTGCACTTTGCAACAGGACAAGCAGCTGTTAAGGTTAACTAGCCATTAGCCAGTCCTCTGGGCAGTCAATGTAGTAGACGCGTAGCCATGTGTTCATGTTACCACTTCAGATAACTACTCAAAGAAGCATGCACAATTGAATAGAGGGGCACTATCCTAGTTTTTGGAAGCTATGATCAGTAGACGGACCTGAGTTTCAATATTGCATTTGGCATTACAATTCTTGAAGTCAATGCTAGGGGGCACACTACATATGCATGGACGCATTCACCTTTCTTTCTGATCTCCTTTCTTATTTTTTTTCCATCCTTGCATTCATCTAGTCTCTCCTCGTGCTTCCAAAAAATGCTAACACCCTAGCGACTTACGTTTTGGAATGCACTTTCCGAAACATGGTCACCTTAGTTCCAAAATGGTAAATTTAGCATTCCGAAGCGTTCTCCAAAACCTTTCATATTTATTTCCTTAATAGTTTTTGTAATAAGAAAAATTCAAATGTAATAAACTAGAATCTAGAGAAAGTGGAGTTTTGACAAGACAATATGTAAGAAAACTAGTTATAATTCTTTTTAGAAATGCGTTTGACATAAATAAGTTGAAATATAATACTATATTTTATGTGATGTTTATCTTCTGGAAGAAGTATATTTTAATATTGTAATTTATAGAAACCTACCTCTATCGTATCACAAGTTAGAGCATGTGGCGTACCATGTTCCCGTTCCCCTTTCTCATATACCAAAACGTTCTATGTTTGTAGGTGGTTCATTATTTTTAGTTCATATTTATTTGTTGATGTGAAATGTTTTATTGTCGTACAAGGGTTGTAATTATAAAGATTATTGTAAATACAAGGAAAGCCTTAGGAGGCCATTTGGATTTATACTTTGCAAGACTTCAGGGGCACTTCAGAGGTAGATGTTTCAAAAGTTGAAGCCCCATCATTCTTTCGGTTGAATGACATCATGCGACTTTCTTTTCTAGTCTCCAGTTGTCCCTTTTTATTTCCTTAATTGGAGTGGCAGAAGGAGATTAGGGAAATCATAATCCAAGGTGATGAGACCAATTTGGATTGGATACATACGTATTGGCGTCACTTCAGGGCAACTTCAAACGTAGACATTTTGAAAAGATGAAGCCCCACCATTCTTTCTGTTGGATGACAACATGAACCTAGCGTTTCTAGCCTCCAGGTGTCCTTTTCTTACTTCCCAAATCAGAGTGGCAGAAAGAGATTTCAGTTCATAATCCAAGAAGATTGAGTCCAAGTTCGATAGGTAGATTCATATTGGCGTTAGGCTTAGATGACTGGAACACCCCCCCCAACCCCCCAAAAAAAAACCCTATGCTAGTTCATTTTTCTTTTTCATTTCGCCCCTCTCTCATGATTTCAACTTATTAGTCATCTTTTTATAATCAAAAGAGCAGTCTATTCCTTTCGCCATTTCCTTTCAAAGGCTGTAAGCTGTAGTTCTTACAAATCAGTGTTATGATGTCTGCACATGGCATTGATAAGTGTTGGGACGTGTCTTATTGATCATCTAATAGTGTATTTGATGTCAAGATCAGGTTTTGGTTTCTGGTTTGGTCCGTAAGAGATTAAGATATAAAATTGCTGCTATGGGACCATTTTTCTGATAAGCAGTTGCTATGAGACCAAGACTCCAATTAGACTTCCTTCCACTGCCATAACACTTTCTGTAAATTATATCTATTTCTCGAAGGCATGAATATCTCCAAGCCAAAGATAAGCCACCCAGAAATGCTAGAATAATCTTTATTTACTAGGGCACATGCATTGTGTGTCCACTGCCTTTAGTTGACCAGGAATTCCTAAATAGCTTCTTAATTTATTCCTTGTATCACAGTTGGAAAAAAGAAAAGAAAAAAAAAGAAAAGAAAAGATGTTCCTTATACCAATAACTTTTCAAAATTATTGAAATGCACAAATCTATTCAACATTTTACATTGTAGACATTAAGAAAATTTGAACATTTCCTGTTTCCTTGTCATCAGCCATGTTACTCATGTACTAGTGTTTGTTGTTTTTATATGTATTTATCTGTTAATATTTTGAAGTACTATGCTTTTATTTCATCATATATGATTTGGGAGTTGGACAAATTTCATCTATATTTATATGTAAATTTGTTATTTCCTATTCTGTCTTTATTTTATCTTATATGATTTAGCATGCTTGATTTGGACTTTTTCGTATGTATGTTGGGAGATGGGGTTTTGTTAGACGGTTTTGGGTATAACTCAAACCTCAAAAGATAGCTATTGAGGTGAGGGCGACCTCACACTTATATACTGCACATTATTTTGGTACTCGGGCAATGTAAGACTTCGCTTCATTCCCTCGCTCATGTGCAACGTGCTTACTTGGCAGCACCTGAGACACGCACCCTACCAATCCCTAGTACTCTAGCTCTGATACCATGTTATACGGTCTTAGGTAGAACCCACCTCTTTCCACATCACCTGAGTATATAAGTAATGTGCAGTATATAAGCACCTGAGTGCAAAAGTAATGTGCAGTATATAAGCGTGAGAGCACCCTCACCTCAATAGATACCTTTTGGGGTTAAGTTCTACTGAAAATCCTGTAACATGGTATTAGTTTTTTGGTTCCATAAGGTTCTGGATTAAAGTATTGTAATATGTATTTTTTTTCTCGTTATGTTTGCTATTGTGTTTGCGTGTGTTGGTGTATCTGTTCAGTTTGTTCGTCACTCTACGTGTGAGACGGGGTTACACGTGATGGGGAGTGTTGGATAGCTTGATATACATTGTTGGACTTATTTCTTAACAGGTTAAGAGTTTAGGACAATTGGTGATTTAACATTGTACGCCCTTAACTCTCTTGCATTTTTTATGTACGTTCAAGGTTAAGTTGCACAGTAGGGTTCTTTTTCCATGGACAACATTTTCAGATTTCAGAGAATATGATTAGTAGAATCTAGAAATCTGTGCATGATTAAGTGATGCTGTCAAAGATAAGTATTTTGTTTTTCTTATGACTATGAGGCAGGGTAGAATTGAGCATTATACATGTGAATCATACATTAAACTAGTTCCACAAGGCTACAACCTTAGTTTGTCTAATGTTATGACAGAGGCACAATCTGAGTTTGTCGACCTTTGTTCGTTTATGCTAACACTCTTTTTATATTTCTTTAAGTATGTTGTCCGTAAATTTCCCCTCCAAAAGAATTAAAAAAAAAAAAAAAAAGCCTAAAGGGAAAATAAAAGAAGAATAAAAAAGACACCCAAAGAAACATACACGCACACGAAAAGAAGATAATGAAGAAAGAGAAAAGTTGCCTATTGGTTCCATTGACTGTCCAAGTTTCATGTTTCATTCATGTCCCACTGTAAGAGTACAAAATGCTGGTTTCTACAAATTACATGGACAAAATATTTCCCTCCACAGGATAAGAAAAATGTCTAAAGGAAGAATGAACTTTCTATTTATTGTTGATGATAAGTCTTTTGGTTCTTCTTGTTTGTTTGTTGGTGCTTAAATTATGTTTGCTTCATTATGTTCATTGTCCCTTCCTTATTTGGATGCAGAGAACCTTTCTGCTTAAATTTCTTTGTGATGAGTTGTTGAGCACAGCTCTTATTCGGCAACATCTTGAGCACTGTGTGGCATTGTCTGCTGACTTGCAGCAGAAGTTGCGTTCTGTTTCTATAGAATGGAGAAACTTGAAGTACAAAGAAGAAACCCTGGTTGCAAAAGTTGCGAAGACTGATAAATATCCATCTTTCAGCAGTTTGGAGGAACAGTCCGCTAGTGTCAGCCTAAATACAGAACCCCTGGAAGCTGAAAATCAACATAAGGATGTCCAAGCAGTTGTGGAAGGCAGCCAGTTATTTGGAAACTTTTGTTCCCCCATGGCCATGACTAAGCTCAAGAAGGATAAATCCTTGAGAGAGAAGGAATTTCTTCCATTAAATGTGCTTCAACAAGAAACCAATGACACAAGAAGACAGAACAGTTTCCAGGGTGAAATGAAGAAATATGTGGGAAATGATGATTCTACTCTGCCTTCTTCTAATGATCTGCTAGGACTTTGTCCTCCATTGGACATGGAAAACTCCCAAATAGGCAAGCATGTGCCGCTGGCAGTTTTGAACGAGACACGATCTGGCATTCTCGAGTTGAATTCAGTTAGGAATGAGATTTCACTTCTGCAGGGATCAGTTAACAGCATGGAAATGCAACTGCTGAAGCTGTCGGTGCGGGGGGATTTTTTGGGCAGTGACTCAGCTGGTAGATTGTACTGGATTCTGGCCAAACTGAGTAGACATCCGTGGGTCATTGTGTACAGTAGGGAGACATTGCAGCAGGGAGTGAAAGTGACACCTGGTTCTGGAGTTTCTTGCCCATACATGCATGAGCTTAATGATGCTAATGCTCCTTGTTTTCCATGGGTCGCTTACCAATCTGATGCAGAAATTAAGGAACTTGCAGAATGTTTGAGTGATGACGATCCAAAAGAAAGAGAACTGAAAGAATCCATTTTGCACTTTCTGAAAGTAAGATTCCAAGGTTATAATCAAACTGAAAACCAAAGCCAAGATGAGCCTCAAATGGCCTTGTCTGGGTCTATAAATAGGGAAAATTCTTTATATTCTGAATCTTTGATTACTAAGGCATCCAGTTTGCTCGAGAATAAATATGGTCATTGGTCTGAGCTAGATATCATGGAAGACTTGAAAAAGCAGGGAAGAAAGACAAAAGTAATTGCTGAAGATAAAATGTTCAGGTGCAACTGTTTAGAACCTGTTTGGCCTTCTAGATACCATTGCCTTTCTTGCCATAGAACCTTCTCAACTGAGTTAGAACTTGATGGGCATAACGATGCTATGTGCAAAATAGGTCTACCCGCCTCCAAAAAGAGCAAGGAAAATGGTGCTTTAAAGGGTAAGGGAATGATGAAATCTGAGACTATGCAGGAAGAAGGCCCTGGCGAAATGGAAATTGTTCAACCATCAAAAAATTGTTATTATGAGCTCAATTCGAAGTTGATTAAATACCGAAATGATGGATTAGTATGCCCATACGACTTTGAGGAGATCTGCACCAAGTTTGTAACAAAGAATTCTATTAAGGAAATGGTGCAGGAAATAGGTCTTATAGGTACGAATGGGATTCCAATGCTTGTCCCATCTGTATCTCCATATCTTATTGATCCTACACTGATGCTAGTTCCCCCCATAAAAGATGTTAGTGTTACATGTCAAGAGTGCAAGACTGATGAACAGAGAGTTTTTACAGAGGGGATCAGGGTGACAACTAATGCAGGACATGAGAATAGTCTTATAAGGGGCGCAACAAATGAACACACTGGTACAGTTAAATCTGATATGCCGGTCTTTGGATCCTTAGAGCAGAAAGATGAAAATTCGTCATTTTGCAGACATGATTTGGCTCTAGAGGTAGGTAACTGCTGTGTCATTCCGGAGTCTGCACTAAGGCCATTGGTAGGCAAAACTTCTCAAATATTAAGGAGACTAAAAATTGATTTGCTGGATATGGATGCTGCACTTCCTGAAGCAGCTCTAAGACCATCAAAAGCGCACTTGGAAAGGAGATGGGCTTGGCGTGCATTTGTTAAATCTGCAGAGGCTATATATGAGGTCAGTCTTGTCAATGTCTTTTTCTTTGCACAGTTATTCTCTCTATAATTATTAGTGATCTTTTATTGAAAGTAATTACTATACTAATGGTTTTAAGTTTTTCTGGCTGAGGATGAAACATTTCTATTAGTTCCTTACTTCAAGTCCCTAAGGTTATTCAGAGTAGTGGCTGCTACTAGAATTCTTATCTGATTAAAGATAGATTGCTTCCTTCCTAGATAGGGGTATAACTTTGACTTTGCCATGGCAACACTAGCTACATAAAAATGATAGAAGTCCCTTTCTATTAATGCATGGGTTATGTGGTGGCGGCGAGGGGTGGGGGGAGGGTGATGAAAGAAACAGAGGCATATACTCGTGTATGTATATATGCTGAAATTTTTATTTTTTATGAGTAAATGAAAGTTTATAAAAGAGGCCGTCAACAAAAAGGTCCTATACACATCCGTGTAGTCAAAGCACTACAAAAATGTTCAAAACTATCAAGAGAAGGATAACCCTCTTTCCGGCACAGCATATGGGCAAGAAGCTTGTATGTATATATGGTGAAATTGAAATTAAAGGAGGAAGAAAGAAAGAAAGAAAGAAAGAAGGAAAGAAAGGAAAAGGCTTTTCTTGGCCTTCTGATTAAAAGGGAAAAAAAAACAGAATCTGAAATGATGGGTCCCACATGTTTTGTAGTCCGATCTGGACCTCTTATTCCGGCACAACAAATATGGCCTTAGTTCCGCACTTGCATAATGCGAATATACTCCCTGTTCTCTTCCCTTTTTATTTCCTATCTATTACATGTGAAGTTCCTTTATTTTTATTTTCGGTATAAATGTTTGAATTGAGTGTATAAACGTGAAATACGATTCTCTTTAAACAGTTTGCAAACAAAGCCAATGGTTTTATGTATGTATGTGTATGTGTTTTGCATCTGTATAGTTTTTGCTCAAAAAGTCCATGGTGTTTCCCCCATTCCTTTTGTCAGATGGTTCAGGCTGTAATTGCATTTGAGGACATGATTAAGACAGAGTACCTGAGGAATATGTGGTGGTACTGGTCCTCATTGTCGGCTGCAGCCAAGATATCTACCTTGTCTTCTCTTGCTCTGCGCATATACTCCCTGGATGCATCCATTGATTATGAAAAGAAATCTTCCAATTTAGGCAAACTTAAACCCAGCAGCCAACCAGATACGAAGCCAGATTCTGTTTTGGACGTGACAGATAAATTGAGGCTGGGCAAGAAACTAAAGAGAAAGAGAGGAGCAGAGGTTTGATTTTGGGATATTTTTGTTTCTCTAATTGAGATCCATTTTGGATGAAATTGCTTCTGCTGAAATGGCAAGTATACAAGTTTGACTGAATAACGCCATTGCGGCTTGTACAGCAAGTAGGCATTGATGACGAAGCGGAGGGATGGAAGAGAACGGTTTGACCTGACATCTCTGTGTAGATATATAGGAATAGGAGGCAATATGTTAAACCGGATGCTGAATTGGGAAAGGCAGATTTTGTCAATGTAACTGCAGAGGGAGGAAACTCCAGGAAAATTTGCATGAGAAAATGCATTCAATTTTGGGCCATTGATTTTGCGTTTGCACGTGGATGGGTATTTTTCTCTGGGAACAGCAACCAAGATTCGCAGAAAAGAAATTAATGTAAAGAAATGACGAAAGGAAAAAAAAAAAAAAAAAAAAAGGAAGAAGAAGAAGATAGTTCTTTGCAAGTTTAGGCAATCTTTTATTCTTTTCATCGCTCTTTCTTTGTACAATCATTAACTTGTGACCTTCTAAGATGATGGAGGCAAGTTCGTGCAAGTTCGTAAGGTTTTGTGCTTTTCATTATTTTCTGTTTGACAGTGGGGTGTTTGGCCAAGCTATTTATAGTAGCTATAAGTTAAAATTTATAAGCTATAATCCGTTTGATAGTGGGAGTGTTTAATAGTAGTTTTTAGTTTTTTGTTACTGATTTTAATTATAAGCTATAATTTTTTTATATACTCATAATTTGTTATAAATTATAAATTTTTTTATTTTAACTATAAATTATAATTTTTATTATATTTTTATAATTTTTATTATAAGTTATAATTTAAAAGTTATGAGTTATAGTAATGACAAAACTCAACCATTACACATCTGAAAGCTACAGGTGATTTGGAATTCTATAGGTGGGGTTTTTTTATATTGGGTCATCCTAACCAGGTGATTAATAAAATAATAAGAATATATATATTTTTAATATTAATATATTTTTAGAGATATTAATATGTTTTGTGCAAATTAATACTGGCGTTGGTTAGTATTTTACTTTTATATCTGTAGGTGGATGATTGAAGGCACAAGGTCAACTATCGTAGCTTCAAAGTGGTACAAAGTAATATCTGCAACGCTCGTGGATTCTAAACGGGCTATCATTTTCTGCACTTCCATCCCTCACCCTATGGTGGACTAGCCACTAGTGACGTCAACTATAGTAACTGTACGAATATAGTATTAAGGGCTCCGTCTGGGTAAATCTTTTATTGATTTATTGATTTATTTAATTTTTAAGTAGTTAAATAAGTAATTTTATTTAGTTTGTTAAATTAGTATGATTTAAGCTAATAAATAATATAATTTAATAAGTAAATAAGTTTAAAAAAATAAAAAATAAGTCAAATAAACAAATAAGTAACTATTTTTCCAAACAAAGTAAATAAATAAATAAGCTAATTCAGTTAAATAAAGTTGTTTATTTATGTTTTTATTTATTTGCTAATAAGTAAATAAACAAATTAACCAAACGAGGCCAAGGTCTTGGGATGCGTAAAAAAAACTTAATTCTTTGAAAGTTTAAATTTTTAGAAAAAAATTAGATTATTTGGATTAATGGAGTTGTTTGGTATTACCTTTGATTATATATTTTTAGTTTCTTTTGTTATTATTTATAGTAAATAGATATAATTTATTTTAAATACTCACAATTTATATTACAAAGTGTGGTTATTTTTTTTAATAAACTAGTTTTAGTTATAAAGTAGCATTTGTTTATGGGCTTTTCGTCCAAATGTTTAATATGTTTACATTTTGTTTTTAAATTATAGTATTTGAGATATAGTTATGATTTTTTAAAAGATTTTTACAAGTAGAGTTAAATTTTTAATTGAAAATATTATAAAATTATTTTTATTAAAAAATGCTGGAGTGGTGGGGTGTGAATAGGTTTTCGTTTTGAAAAAGTAAGTGAAAAATGTAAGTTAGATTTTTTTTGAGAAGCTAAACAGTATGGTTTAACCTATTCAAACAGGGCTGAGAAAAGCTTTAAATGTGGGATGAGAAATGAAAGGAGGGGGGAAGTGGGAAGAACAGATTCAAATGGATTAATTAGTGCAAGTTGGGAGTGGTTTGGTGACGGAAGGTTGAAGGTCACATGGGTTTGTCTTTGATTGATAAGTGAACGCTCCGTTTACTTTTGTGGTGTTTTCGGCAAATTAGTAATTTATAAATTATAATTTATAATAAAAATTATAAATAATTAATAAAAATTATAATTTATAACTGAAATATAAAAAATTAATTATGATTTATAACAAAAATTATAAGTGTTTAAAATAAATTATAATTTATAATTAAAATTAATAGTAAAAAATAAAAAATTATAGCAAAAAATTAAAAATTATAACAAAAAGTGTTGCCAAACACCCCCTTTAGACTCTTCTTTTTTGTTCCCTTCCATCGCGTAACGGGGATTGATAATTAGTTCAAAAATTAGTTTAGTTTTTTTGGCATTCTTAACTAAAAAAGTTAAATTTAATTTAATGCTTTTCATTCAAATTAGATAATTTTACTTTTTTATATATTTAATATTAATAATTATATATAATTGATAATGGTAATAAATAAATTATGAATGATAAATATTATTGTATTTTAAAAATAGTTGAAATTTGAATAGAATATTCTAAAATTTATTATTTTTATTTAATTTTTTAGTTTTTTTAGTTTTTTTGCTTCTCTATTAAACAAATTATATTAATTTTTTTGTATTTTTAAAAAAAAAGTCAAAAGGTTAAAATAGTCAAATGAGCCTATATGAGAGAGAAAAGAGAGAGAGAGAGAGAGAGAGAGAGAGAGAGAGAGGCGACTTTTTATAGATTGGGTTTTAGCAATTGTTGGGTATAGTCACCCAAAGTCAAAACCATATTGATTTATAATTTAAGTATAATTATTAAATACTCTTTTGGAGTAACATTTTACTCAAATGATAAGATAATACATTTTCTTGTACCAAGTAAACTATTAAAAAAAAGTGATAAATTTATAAAATACGTTAATAATTATAAAATTAAAATACTAACTAAATTTGCTCAAAAATTTAAGATTTTAGTTTGTCACGGAATACTTTGCTTTCATAAATAAAGTATTAATATGCAAAAATAGTAAATTTTTTTTTAAAAATATATTAATATTAAAAAAAATATTTTTACGAAGCTCTCGTCGACAACCGAAATATCAATCATTGAAAAGGGTTTGATGTTCTGTTTGGACTCTTCTAAAAGCTGATTTTTAAAAAAAAATAATAATTTTTAAGCTTTATTATTTATCCTATTTAAAAAGTCACTAATTTTTTTTTAATTCTTTTGTAAGAGAAAAAATTTATATATATTCTTTATAGATGAGTAAATTCTCTCTTGACTTAATTAAAATTACTCAGTTGAAGCGATCATTGCACACCATCTCTTTTATCTAACCGTGGATGGAAGAACACACAAAATTTTTTTATATATATTTTTGTATATCTCTTTCTATCCGGCTAGAAAGGCATTTTTTGTATATATATTCCTATCTCTCAATTGAGAAGGAGGACTAGTTTTTTCTTGAGTATGCATTAGTTTTTTTCTGTATAAGCTTTAACTAATTTGGGCATCAGATGCCGTCTTTTTGGCCACTGGTCAAGAATTTATTTTGTAAGAATTCTGTAGACGGAGTAAATAAAGGTAGTGATCATCTCTTTATCAGATATTCTCATTCAATTTATTAAAATAAATATAATTTATGAACCATTCTCGTACCATTTTAAATACATTAATTTTTTTAAAAATAAAATAATTATAATATAGTGAATTAAAAAAATTAATCTACAGTGAAAAGAGTTTGGGCCATTGGAAGTGTTTGGGATATGACTTTGGATCCGACCTGCACTGAAAACTATGTAAAATCACTTATATATATTGTGCTTGAAAATAGTCAAATCATAAACCCTATTAAAGTATTATATGCTATTTAATTTCTTCCGCACAAATGAGATCAGCCTTCTTTTTTACTATGGGTTTTAAATTGATTTTAAGTTAATTTAAAATTATTTTTTTCATTTTTAACTTAAAATTTAAAAAATTAAAAATTTTATTTTTTATTCTTCAGTTTTTAGTCTATTTAATTTTAAACTTTTAAGTTTTTTTTTATAATAATTTTTAATTTTACTTTTTAAACTTTTTAGACATTTTTTTGTACATATAAAAGCAGTCTTAAATTATTTTATCTAGTTTATTTAATTTTTTTAATAGTTTAAAAATAACTAATTTTTTAATTAAATAAAATTTTTAATTTTTTAACTTAAAATAATTTAAAACCAAATTAAAAACGCTCATGGATCTAACATCTTCTCATTGACTAGAGGGCCTCTTTCTGTACTCTCTTCAGTATCAATACATTAGTATAGTTAAAGCCTACTATTTTTATAGACATCCCTATAATATGTACAAATATTTATATATATTAATTCATTAACTGCCTAGTGGACATTAATTAGTGCTTGTATTATTTATTTCGGTAGTGCTATGGTTCAGAATTCCATTTTCTCCATACAAATGATGCTCATGATGGGGTATTGCCACGTACACATCTGATTTGTGCACCTCATCATATTTTATTCAATAATATTATGATAATAATATTTTAATAATTATATTTGAGGACCAAATAATACGACATTTTATCTATGGTGTTTATGTTATAAATAATAGGTTCATAAAATAATATAAGTATCACACATGAAATGTAATATCATAAGTATATTTAAATGTGATCAATAAATATAATCATCATAGTATTTTTCTATTCTATTTATAAATTCTACCTTTATACTTGGTGCGGAACACGTTATATTTGTATTTATAAAGTAAAATATAATTACTTATATATATATATATAAATAATGTAAAACATAAAGTGCACTAATGAGGTTTTTTTAAAATTTTATCGAGCTATTTTTTTATTAAAAATTAAAAAAAAAAATCACGGAGCTAATTGTTAGTAACCAGGTTTTCTCTCCTATCCGAATTTTTTTTTAATTTTTTATATATTGTTTATTTTTATGTTATATTTCTTTTACTAAAAAATCACATAAAAATAATTCAAACGCAGGCTAAGTAGTAAATTATAGATAATGCTTGTGTATGAAATAAAAAAATAAAAAACATACATTAGGTGTTATTAATAAAATTCAAAAACATATATAAGTTTTAGGCACCGCCACTATTTAGTGGCCGTGATTATTTTAAGGATTTGAAATTTAATAATATTAGAATGATTAATTTATTTTATTAAGTTAATATTTAAAATAATATGATACAATTACAACTAAACATATAAATTAGACCTAAATATTATTTTTTAATTAATTATGCCTTAAACATGACAAAAGGCTACTATTGATCACACCACTACCTTTTATTGAATATGATATAGTGTTTTGACCCATTCTACTGTAAAGTATATTTTTTTATTTTTTTAATTAATTAAAATTTATTGAGCATATAATGTTTTCTATTTTATTGAATAACATTACCTTTTGAGGAATAATAAATATCTGATAGTCTTGGAATACAATATAAACAATGACACATAACACTTTTTATAAATAAAAATACTTAATTTATATTAAGTAACTGAGTTTCTTATTATTTTTCACTTATTCAATAAAAATAAAATTACATTATTTTATTCAAAATATTTTTTACTAATTAATTAAACTAACAGATAATTTGTCTATGAGGAATGTGCTATTAATTACACGCATGCAGAAACATAAATTTTAAGAGGGTATAAGGTTGTTCAAGACCAGACCCACCAATCTAGTGGCTCTCCCTCCTCCTGGAATTGCGGTGGCGCCGCCGCAAATGCATAACAGAAGAAACTCCGGCCGTCGTTGCTGCCGGCGTCCTCTTCCGATTGGATTCCATCAACTAGAGCCCCACCTCCAGGGTAGTCATAGTTTAGGAAATACGAGTCGCCGCTGTCCACAAGCTGCGGGCCGTCCTCGTCCACCACCCCGCTTCCACCGCTGCCGGTGCTCAGTCGGTCCTCAGCCTTCACATTGAGTGGAAAGGCCGGAAAATTGGGGACTTCCACCGGAAATGGGTCAGATTTTGGACCTGTTATTATTGTTGCTCCCGCCACCTCTTTAGCTTGCAGTTTCTCCGTCAAAGAAGCCACCTGTAGTCGTGCCGTATGTTTTATATATATATATATATATATATATATATATATATATATTCTTTCTAAAAATTATTCAGTACTCTCGAGTACATCATGCCATTGCAGTATTTTTAATAAATAAAAAACAGTGATACCATTAAATAGGTCACTTTTTTATTTTGTAATTATTTAATAATTTCGAAACACGGGTCCACTTGATTGTGTGTTTTAAAATTATAATTTAAAAATTATTTTTAAAAATTAAATTTTAAAATTATTTTTTAATATTTTAAAAAACAAAATTACATTTGGTGTACACTTTTAAAAATTTTAACTCAAACCTAAACTCTAACACTTACCCTACCGCCGGCGACTCTAACTAGAGCTCGCGCCGCCGCCGACGAGTATCAAAAAAACACAATGACGCTGGCGACGACGACGCTAACAGCCACAGGACGATCTGAACGACAGATCTCAACGACGTTGGTTCAACAGATCTCAACAATGACGATCTAAGTGCGATGAACGATCGATCTTCACCAATCCACAGATCTCAACAGATCTCGAAGCTTCGTCGTCGTCGTTTTCATTTGGCTGTCGTTGTCATTCTCTATCAGAAAACTAATCTCGTCGCCGACAACCACCAAAGAGGCTAAGAAGGACGATGACGACAGCATTGACGACGACGACGACGAGCGATCTGGGACAACGCCAACGAAGCTTCGCGACAACGACGAAGTTTCGAGATCTGTGTGTTCATCGACAATAATGACGATGTTGAGATCTGTTGAAGAAAAAATTGAGTTAAAAAAGTGAAAATAACTTTTAACTGTTTTAAAATATTGCCAATTTTGTGACTTAATTTTTTCTATTTTTTGGAAAAAAAAATTCAAAATTGCTATCAAATGAAATTTTCAGAATTTGGAACTAAAATTACTCTAAAAATTGAGTTTCGAAAACGGAGCCAAATGGGACCTATATCTCTGGTGCTCTTCTTCAATCACGTAACAAATTTTTTTTTGTGAAACAATGTTGGTAATAGATGACAAAAATGACTTCCGCGCTAAGGATAGCACATTCTCATTTGTTACTAAAATCACATAAGCTCTATGATACTTTAAAAATACTTAATAATATATTTTTTTTGCTTTACACTTATCGAATAAGGGTGAATTACTATTATTCTACTTAATGTATTTTGTGCTATCAATACTATTATAATGAAAAAACATCAAAGTTGGTGAAATTTTTTGTAACATAAAAGTAATTTGAATTTTTATATCATTTGGATTTTTTTGAACAGTTAAAAAGGTAAAATATATATTCTCAATCTTTCACAATTTGTAAACCCCAAAAGTAATGTAATAAATAAACACTCAAGTTGGTAAAGGTTTTGTGATATTTTATGTACAAAAAATTCTAAAAATAATATGATATTTTTATTATTTATACTCTCTTTTAAAATAGTTAAAAAAATTTAAAAGATAAACTAAAAATTTATAACTTCTCACAATTATATATGATTCGTGCGCAACACATAACGCACAAGAGCTAGTATAGAGGCAATGCCAAAAAAATGTCACATGCCTACGTGCAATATTACATTATAGAAAAAAAATGAAACTACTAAAATGCCGTACTTATCACCGTATTTCAGTTAAGAAGATACTTGGGATATATATTTTCATGTGACTAAAATGGTACATTCATGTGGTGGCGCAGCTAAGTGACCTAGGCTGTTGTTGCCCTACATGCCTTCAAGACTCGAACTTTGGAATTTCTATTCCTCCTTTCCCAACTTAACTATAAAAAAATATATGGTATATTCGTCTTGCAATAAAATTCATCATTTTTAATTCCAAAAAATTATTAAGTGTTTGCTTGTATTTTTTTTATGTAGTATTTTTAATAAATAAAAATATTTAAATCATATTAAGTGATACATACCTTATCTTCGAGATTATCAAATAATTACTCTATTTCAATTAAATGTGAGGTAAAACAAATGTTATTTCCTTGTTACTGCCATAGATAGGCCTAAGGAGAAGCCGATGAAGGTGGCCGTATCTCTAAAATTTTGAAAAAATTAATTATTATAGTAGTATTAGTTCAAAATATTTCATGATTATATAGGTTCGACTCTCTAAAATTTTTTTAAAAAATTTAATGTATATTTTTCTAAAAACTTATAAGAATAATTCGTCTATCCTAAATTAAAATCCTGCGTCCGTCCCTTATTACATGTTCTAAGACAAAAAAGAATTAAACTTCGGGTGTGACTAACATGATTGTTTGTGTGTATATATATATTTATATTATATTAGGGCTATTTGGGAATGAATTTAGCTTTTGCATTTAGGTTTCTGTTACTAATTTTAATTATAAATTATAATTTATTTTAAATACTTATAATTTTTACTACAAATTATAATTATTTTTTCTTCTATTTCAACTACAAGTTACAAGTTACAAATTTTACCAAATACCTATAACTTATACTACAAATTACAATTTATAAATTACGAACAATAACATTTTCAAATACCATCGTTATAATAAAAGAACACCATACAAAACAAAACTTGGTCAAGTCATGTTACATACATGATTTTACTTTTTCTATTAATAAAGAATAAAAATAATATTTACTTTAATTAGGATGAATTTATAATTTTAAAACGTAACCACACCCATTCTAACATATTTTTTCAAATGAATCTAAAAAAATATAACCTATTATATTTTTTAAAAATATTTTAAAATTATAATAAAAAGATCGCACTATCCAAATTCTTCTCTCTCTCTCTCTCTCTCTCTCTCTCTATATATATATATATATATATATATATATATATAT
>JAOTRH010000001.1:25688181-25717102 GCA_034768845.1 Heliamphora exappendiculata
ATGTATGAGAATTAATTTTTATTACTTGTGTATCTTGCAGGAAAATTTGTAAAAAAAATCAGTTTTAAAATTTTTCTTCAATGCATGTTCAATTTAATTGCATGAAAATTCATTTATCAAATACTAGAATGTGGCACGTGTATTGCGTGTTACAGTACTTGGGTATAGAATAATTGATAACTTAATATAATATTGAGACATTTTCATCTAATAACATAAAATTTTAAGTTGCTTAAATTTTTTACATGGTGTCAGAGTGAAACTCATTCTACCCACTTTTAAAAATTAAAAAAATTATAAATCCACGGCAACCGAAGCAAGAAAAAGACTGTACGATAATAGACCAAAAAAGAAGAAGAAGAAGATTACACATTATAGACATCAAAAAGCACATATACGTGAAGGCAATGTTTGAGTATTCAATTTTTTATTATTTAATTACGAAATGACTGTGATTACTTAATATTAAGATATTTCTACCTCATATCTTAAGCTTTTAAACCCACATAAAGCACAAGAGGTATCATCTGATACATGTTGGGAAACTTTAGCTTTCGTTTAAATTAAGGAAATGGTGAGTGGAGAGAAATGTTAGTTATGAGAGAGAGTGAAGAGAAATGGTAGGAGTTATCCCTCCTCTTATTTAGTTATTCAAAAAAGAAATGAGAGTATTATTTTTTTTTCCTTATTTGTTTGATAATAATTAATAAAAAGAATAGAGATATTTAATATTTATTTACTTTTATAACATTTCTATATTAGCTTAAATTATTACTTTTAATATAAATATAAAAGGCTATAATTGTCATTATAAAAATTATGATAGTCATCCATTCACTTCTACTGTTATCCCCTCTCTACAAAAATAAACCAAAGGCTAAAAGCAGCAGTAGAAATAGCCTCAATATCTTTAGGCATCTTAAAATTTATAGTAAAAGAAGAGTTATAGAAAATTTAATAATAGAAGAAAAATTTAAAAAATAATTTAGATAAAAATAAAAATTTACATATACCATTTCAAAATAAAAGAAACCAGGTAAACGCATCCCACACATATGCGTGTAGTTATTTTAAGATTTTAAAAATGCTGAAATAAAATTGTAATTTTTTTTAAAAAAATAAAATTTTAAATATGTCTTTAATAATAATAAATTTAATATCTTAAGATAATATTAATAATTAAGAAATATATAAAACTTTAATTTTGTGGAGACAACAATTGGTGTTCTTGTTTTGTATAATAGAATATTTATTAAGGGCATGATTATCAATCCAGTCTTTTGAACTAAAAATGCAAAAAATCAATTGTTTGAAAAATAAAATAAAAACCAAAAAGAAAAAAAATCAATTAAAATAATGATTCTTAAAATGTTCAGTCAAATTCTTACACAATTCTAAAGACAATAATACCCTAGTTTCAAACCAATATCAATTGTATATAATTTTCATAATTAATTATGTGAAAGAACAATGCTGTCTAATTTTAACAAAAATAAAAATATATATTTTTCCCTTTTAGCTAATTAAGAAAAAACTATCTTAGAAATTAATTTACTAAATGATATATTTTGAACTTAATTTAACTTTATTGCTAAAAAGTTGTAAAAAAAAAAATCAAAATCAGACTTTTGAGATAATTGCTAATCAACTCTCTATTTGGAATAATTTTTTTATATGTGTTTTTTTCATCTTTAGCAAAAAAAACTTTCATGTTAGCCCATGATGACAATTTTATATTTCTCTTTTAAAAAAATTTAAAATATACAAATTAACCAATAAATAAATAAATAAATTTCAAATAAGACAAAAAAATCACTTTAAAATTTTTGTAAGATCTTTGTCTATAGTGAATATTTTCTAATTTTAGCCAAAACAGCTTTATTTCTTAAATTTTTTTTTTATGAATCGAAATAGTAAAAAATATAAACCTAAAAATAAAAAATAGAAAAACAGAAAAAAATAATAATAATAAGGCAAAATAAAAGCTATCCCAAACCCTACCATAGAGAAATACCTCAAATTGGTGAAGTAACCACCACTGATATGGTCACGTGAATGCCGTGTGATTTTTCCAGGATCAGGCAAAATGCTTTCGCCTGGACTATGTTTGCCACGTTTTTGTGCAGTGTTAAAGGAAACCGAAAACAAGGGCACTGGTCGTAAATATATTTAAAACTGACACCAACTACGTCAATCGACTAACCAACTCAACGGCCGGGAAATAGATATCACGCAGGAACTAGGATCCTCTGTATGACGTGGCATTGCACTCAGGACTCTTGTCCAATAAACTCATTCAATGCATTTATAGTACGGTAATACTTGCTTATTGCATTATTAATGCATTTATAGTAAGTTAAATCTACAAATATTTGTGAATTTATAATTTAAGATAATAAAATTTGATCTTATTAATTTAAAATGATAAATGAAGGGACCACAGTCCACGTTAAAGTATTGTTTGACTTTCGCTATTTACACTCACATAATTTTGTTATTTTACTTAAAAAAAATACTTTATAATGAATTAAGAGTATATTATATTTTATAAGATGAGTTGAGAAAACGTAATTAGACAATGTAAAATTTTATCTATTTATATTATTTTTAACATGTGAGTCTACATTATAGAATTAGAATTTTCATAAATTACGTCAAATAAAAGGTGGACTTGTCTTCTACTAGAGTTCACATTAAGATATTATTTAATTTTCTCCATTTGGATACAAATAATTTTGTTTTTCAATTTTAAAAAATTATTTTTGGTGAATTAAGAGTGTACTACAATTTATAAGGTGAGTTAAAAATCTGTAACTAGATAACGTGAAAATCTATTCCGTACGATAAATTATGAACAAATAATTATAAATACACTTATTTAAATATTTTTAAAATTTATTGTCAAATTATAAGTTAAAATTTATAATTTAATCAATGATAAAAATTCGAATTCTGCTCCTGAACTACCAAAAATTAACGCGCCTCACTTCTCTGTTGCTCTTCCACCTGCACCAACTGAAAATGTTTTAGAGAGAGAAAGACATTCCTATCTATACATATAGGTGCAGAGAGAGAATACGTCTGAAAGAGTTTTAGAGGGCATGAGATAGAAAATCTGATAATTGAATCCAATCCAAACGTAATCCGGTACTCAAGCAAGTCTTGGATTTTTGCAGGTATTACGCTGTTATATGGATCAGATTCAGATGTTTCATTCTACTCGAAGTATTTAACCGTCTCTTCTCCCTCTCCCTGCACCCTGCCGGAAAATTTTCTAAGATGGTGGCCGCAAGAATGGCTCGTACGATCATTGGCGTTATTGGTATGTATTTAACAGCATCTATTCTCCTTTTCTCTCTCTCTCGATGCACTTATAAACAGATGATGTATATGCAACAACACGCACGATTGCCATGCTCTGACCATCATTTGTTTGTGTTTTGAATCATACTGCCGTGATGGTGTTAACTCAATGAAGAAACAGTTATGCAGCGTTTTTTTCTCGAGAAAAAAATGTTAGATAACAATAAGAAAGCGAATACTGACGGATGCAGGGACGCGCATAAGCGTAAATGCATTTCTCTTGAATCCTATGATCCGTGACGGTGCTAACTCAATGAACAAACAGTTATGGGGCGTTTGTTTCTCGAGAAAATGTTAGGTAACAATTAGAAATCGAAAGGGAGGCACATACACGTGAATGCAGTTCTCTGGAATCCTCTGATTCGTGACGGTGTTATAAACTCAATGAACAAATAGTTATGCCGCGTTTGTTTCTGGAGATCAAATGTTAGATGACAATTAGAAATCGAATAGAGATTACGGACAGACGCACATACTCGTGAATGCAGTTCTCTTGAATCCTCTGATTCGTGACGGTGTTATAAATTCAATGAACAAATAGTTATGGGGCGTTTGTTTCTCGAGAAAATGCTAGGTAACAATTAATTAGAAATCGAATACAGATTACAGACAGTTACAGGGACTCACATACATAATGCAGTTCTCTCTGATTCGTGATGGTGTTCAGAGTTAATTCCATAAACAAATAGTTATGCAGCGTTTGTTTCTCGAGAAAAAAAAAGTTAGATAACAATAAGAAATCGAATATTAGAGTCTCAGATAATCAGCTGTGTAGACGACATAACAAGAAGCTTCAGCTCACTTCTGTGTCTAGCGACTCTAGTTATCTAGCTTCGTTAGGGTTTTTATCGCATGCTATAGTACAAATTTCAATGGATTCTCTAGGCTTTGAAGTTCAATTTTCTGTGTGCTAAAAAAATTTGATCTAAAAAAATCATATAAGACAGAAAAAAATTATTTTAAAGCTTTTGTTACGTTTATTTATTTATTTATAGTAAAACAATTTCAATTTTAGCTAATTTATTTTATTATGATGAATAAAAAATGTAAAAGAATTAGACCTGAAAAATAAAAAAGTTCAGGCATATAGATTTTGCATCAGGCATATTTTCCTGCTTAAATTCTATCACTTTTCCTTCTTGATTCTAATTATTTCTTCGGTCTCCATTCTTTGCAGGGAACATCACCTCTTTCTTCCTTTTTGCCTCGCCAATGTGATCTCTCTCTCTCTCTCTCTCTCTCTCTCTCTCTCTTACATACACAAATATGCGTTATGTTCTAATACTCGCATGTGTTTCTTTATTACGAATCATTTGACAAGTAATTTAAAATTAATTTTTAATTTTTTGTTTTAATTTAAAAGTCAACATGCAAAAGGATATACTAGTTATTTATTTTCTATTAAAAATTAGAAATAAAAAATTTCAACTTAAAAGTAAATTACCTGTTCATGGGAACTCATCTTCCATTGGATTACCATAGAACTTTTTCCATTGTAATTTAAGTGTATATAAAATAACAACATATTATTTATATGTTATGACATTTATTTATCTTTAATGTTATGATGATCAAATTAATTTTATTAAATTAATATATTAAATAATATGGCACAATCACAACTCACAAGTATTGATAGAAATGGATTCCACTCAAATTTCACATCTATTTAATGCTCCTTATGTGATAAATTAATTTAATAAACTAATTTAATTACCATAGTATTATTATTCATTTTTTTTTCAAACTGCTATGATTTCATTTTACTTTAATTGAAAGAGAGGGGGAATTTTAAATATGGGGAAATTCCAAATATTGTGTTTTACGCTTCATTTGTTTTGAGGAAAATATTTTATAAAAAATATTTTATATATTTTTTAATATTTGGGACAATCAAAATTAAAATCAACTAAAAATAAATTAATTTTAATAAAAAAATTTATATTTTAATGATCAAAAATATTTTTCACACCATTCTACTGTTACTACCATTACACTATCACCGTAATGCTGCCAGCTTCCACCAGCGCCACTACAATTGACACACTAACACCACCACCACTCCACCATCATCGCCGCCTACTATCGTTGGTGCCACCCCACATCATTACTAACGTTCTTGTAGCTATCAGCGTTATTAAGCTAAATAGTACAACTAGTAATGCCACCACTTTTAGCTAGAAGTGTGTGCAGGTTGGGTTGTAATAGATAGGTGAAAATTTTTGAACCAATTAATTTTTAAAAGATGATTTTTTTTAAATAATTGCTAATTCATTAATCATCAAAATTAGCAAGTTATGTTGTATTTTTTGGTAGTTTTAACCCGTATTTTAGGCGATTAGTGGGAGGAATTCTTTTACTTTAATTGAAAGAATGGGCGGATTTCTAAATAATGTATTTCAGGTTTCATTTGTTTCGAAGAAAATATTTTATAAAAAATATTTTATATTTTTTTTAATATTTGGCATAATAAAAATTAAAATTAATTAAAAATAAATTAATTTTGGTAAAAAAATGTTTTTTTATATTTTAAGGAACAAAAATATTTTTCACACCATTATCGCTACTATCACACAACCACCGTAATACCGCCACCACACTCAATACTTTCACTAGCGCCACTACAATCGACACACTAACACTCCACCATGGTCTCCGTGTGCCATCATTGTTGCCACCCCACATCAATACTAGTGTTGTTGTAACTATCATAGCTGTTAACCTAAATAGTACCACAAGTAATGCTGCCACTTTCAACTAGGAGTGTGTTCGAGTTGGATCGGAGAAATAAAAAAAAAAAATTTATCAACTAATTTTTAAAAAGTAATTATTTTTTTAACTCACCACCAACTCACTGATCATCAAAACTAACGAGTTAGATTATACTTTTTGATGGTTTCAACCCATAGTTTAGACAATTAGCGGGGCGAAAAATTTTTAAAATTTTAATATTATTTTTTAAAAATTTGTTGCTAAAATATAAAAAACATATTGTAATTTTCCTACAAAAAAATATATTTAATACATCAAACGAAAGACTAACTAAAAATAATAGTAGCAATTCAACAATAATAATAAAAAAAATATATCTCCAACAATAATATTTCCATTGCTTGGTTATTAAAAAAATATTCAGAACATATAAAGTATAATTAAATCATAAATATTTAATTTGTTCTTTATGAATTATAAAAAATTTATATAAATAAAAATATATATAAGGTTGAGATTCGTTACATGTAAAAACACGATAATTAATATATATTTTAAATGAATTGAATTGATGGTGAATTAAAAAAATATAACTCGCAACCAATTCATCCTTCTTAACTCAACTCATCCAACATAACTCACTTACTCGTATAATCCGCAATGGTTGAATTAAGTTGACAAGTTAAAGTGAATTGACAGGTTATTTGAACACCATTACTTTCACTACAGCTACCAAAACTATCGTAACTAAATACAAAAAAATATTTTTTCACATAAAATATTTCTTGTCAAAACAAATGGAGAGTGAGAATATTTGACATTACTGAAACTAGTAACTTATAGATTATAGTTTTATAATAAAAGTTGTGAGTGCTAGGTAAAAATTATAATTTGGAGTTAAAATAAAAAAAATAGTTATAATTTGTAGCAAAAGTTATAAGTATTTAAAATAATTATATATTATAACTAAAATTAGCAATAAAAAACTAAAATCTATAACAGAAAACTTTGCCAAATACCCCCAAGTAATTAATGAGTTGTGAGATAGTTTATATTGATTTCACTAAAATCATACATTTGATCAACTATGAAAGATTAAATAAATTAGCATTATTATCAATTAAAGAGATATATTAAAAAACTTAATTATAAAATTTTAATTAATAATTATGTATTTCAAAAAATAAAACAAAAAAATACAAAAATAAATTTAAAGATAAAAAATATCAATTTAATTTGAATAATGGTTTAGCCTTTTGAAAGTAAAGAAAATCTTTTTAATTTGATTTGTGAGTATGGATTAAACGAAAAGAAAAACAAACAAGCCACTATCAAAAGAGTGACAAGACATCAATTTTTTACATGAAAAATTCTAATAGAGTAAAAACTACGGCACTTAACCAAGTTCAAAAGACGAGCACTTAATGAAAAGTTTTAATTACAAAAAAAACTCTTACAAAACTCAGTTAAATTCTCAATCTATTGCTAGAAATCTTTTTGCCAATTTTTTGTGCACCAATTCTATGCTCGTCTGCCGTATGAATCTTCCTTTGATCTTCTTTGCTTAAGAATCCTCTCAAGTCTCTTACGTGTGGTTGATCAAGTCTACTTGAAGAATCACGGTGTAACTTCTATAATCTCATCTAACAATCCAATAAATTTCTTAAAGTTTAAAAACTTCAAACAAGCAGTCCTCAAGTTTTCTCACCCGACATCTCTCAACGCTGCCTCTAAGAATAATAATGCCTCATAACTATTGCCTAACCCTAATACCCTACTAAAGATGTTTTTCGCAAAAGAACGGATCGAACAGTCTAATTATCGCTTGAGTAGTGCCATACTTTTTGCAATAACTTATGCATAATGGAAACATCTGCAAAACAATCGATCAAGTAGTTTAATCACTGCTCGAGCGGTGTCATACTACTTGCCATAATTTTTGCACAATAAAAACACCTGCAACCTGCATATATATCAAAGCACTTTTCACGAACTAAATGAATGCATCCAGAATATATAATCAACTGTCAAAAATTGTCAAAACATAATAAGAATTAACTCGAATACATAGAAATGATTGCCTAACAAATTTCAAATATTGCGCCGGTGCAAATGTATATTTAGAAATTAAAATAAATTATAAAAATAAATAATAAAATAATTTAATTTTAAAATTATGAGTATTTATAATTTTTAAATTAAGTAATAAAAAAAGTTTGATAGATAAAATAAAAGTTACACCCTGAAAGATGCAGAGATTTTGGGTTCAGTTTTTCACACAGTTTCATAACACTAAATAGGTACTTATATATATATATATATATATATATATATATATGACAATTCTTAAAAAGATGCAGAGATTTTGGGTTCAGTTATTTGGTTTTCAATTAATTATCGCCCTATGGTAGGCTCCGTTTGGTTTGTTTTAACCTAAAATATTTTTTTAAAAATATTTTATTTATTTTTTATTATTTAATTTGATAAAAATAAAGAAAAATATTTTTTAATAAATTATTTTACATTAAAAAATTAAAATTGATTTACGTAAAAAAAAATGAATTCATTTTTGGAGCTAGCATAACCGGGAGTGATGGTCGACGGTAGGGGTGCGGTGTAATCAACGACGGTAGTAGGGTGGGGTGGTGGTTGGCAATGGTGGGTATGGTTGTGGGTGTGGGTGTGGTGGAAGTGGTGGGGATGGCAATTGTGGTGGCGTGAATGGTGGAGGTGTGGTAGTGGATGTGATGGTAATGAATTATATTAAAATAATAGCGTATTTTAATAACTATGGTAGTGGGGGTGGGAGTGGCAGTTGGCAATGGTGAATGGGGGCAGCGGTGGGTGTGGGTGTGGAAGTGGTGGGGATGGTGGTTGTAATGGTGGCGATAGACTGTATTAAAATAATAATGTATTTAAATTAAAAATTTTATTATTTATTTTTTAAAAAAATATTTTTTTCCCATAAAACTGGATCCCGTTTATCTTGAGTCAAATGGTGACTATAGCGAAGGATTTGGAAACATTGTCCGCTTCTTAATTTACTTATACCCTTCTGAAAAAGCTTTGAAACTATGCATGCTTGCAATGCAATATTGTAATACATTAGTTGGTAATTTTGTAGGCCAACATTTTATAGAATCGCGAAGAAGAAATCGGTGGAAGAGTTCAGGCCAGATCCATACATTGCAGCAGTGATGAACTGCATCTTCTGGATTTTCTACGGTCTTCCTTTTATTCATCCTGACAGCACTCTCGTCCTCACAATTAACAGCATTGGGCTCGCTTTGGAATTGGCTTATCTCCTCATATTCTTCATCTATTCTCACAACAAGCAAAGGGTACGAAATACTCCACCCCTCCCTTTTTGTTGGCTAGCTCATTAAAACTTAACTAGCAGCTGTGCACACATGCATAGCATGTCAGACACATTTTTTTAAATAACTGAACTAGTTAACAGAATTGTATAAGCTGTATTTTTAAGATTTATTAATAACCAAATTAGTTAATAAAGTTATTGGGTATTTTGATATATTTTTAATGTTTATTAAAATTTTAAAAATATAAAAATTCATACACCTTAGAGATGCCAAATAATTCCTCTCGATGCCTTTATATAATAGAATAAATAGTATAGATAATAGTATAGATATCATTTGTAACGGGTAAAAGTTTGGTTGTTCCTGCACTTAGGTCTTTCATTTAGGCAGGAGTTAGGATGTTTTTAAGGAAAATCTTGAATTCTAAAATTCGTGAAGATCGGTTAAGTTCATTTATTAATAATTTATTACGCTAGATATAGAGATGCAGCAAGTGCCAGTAGCGAAATTAGGACCTATTGCTGGGGCCCACGACACCCTATTCAAGTCCAGCATGGACAGGTCCAGTTTGGCACATTTTGAGATTAAAATGGGTCTTTTAATTGTTTTGAATAATTTATTTTATTGTTTTAAAAAATTAAAATTAGTTTTATATTGTTAAGAGTATTAACAAAATACATTTGTGTTTAAAAAAATTAATGAAATACAGAAACTGTTTATTTTTTTAATAAAAATATAATTTTTTGTAAATATTTAATAATATTTAATTAATTTAATTTTTTGCACTTATAATTTATACTAAAATTGATCCATTGCATAAATGAAGTCCATAAACGTACTTGAGAGAAGCCACTCCCTTCTTCCAAATAGATATATATAAGACCATAATTGGTGCTATATATCTAAAGTAGAAAACTAACACACACAAGTTTGGAAAAAAATAAAAAAGTTAAATCGAACCATCAATTCTTAAACAATCTATTAAACTCTCATTATATTCAAAAATATAATAATAACTCTACTTTATAAATTAAGTACTACTAATGTCAACTGTTTATAATCGTTATAATCAATTATATAAAAAGATAATATTATCTACTTTAAACCAAAAGAAAAAAAAACTTTTTACTCAATTAATTACCTTAGAAAAATTAGCTTAAATTTAAACTAATTTATCAAATGACCTAATTCAATCCAAACAAGCTTTTGACTAGAAAAGCAAAAAGAAAAAAAACTAAATAAAAATGCTAACTTTTAATATAGTTACCTATCATGGCCATAATTCATATAACAAATTTTTAATATGCTTTTATTTATTTGCGTTTTTTAACTTCATTCAACTATAACACCTTATGGCATATCTATTTTCAAAATAAGTAGCAAATACCTTTTGGTAGTTCCTTTTTCAAGATTATAATAACTGTGCACTTTTTAGATGATCAAATTAATAAGTGAAATTAAGCTTTCATACTGTTTTAAAAAGATTTAATTTATAATTTATAATTTTAATATATATATATATATACACACACATCATGATTGAAATTAGAAAGTGAATGCATTTTTTGTTTGAAATATAAGATATCATTAAAAATTCTATATTTTCATTTGGTCCTCTTCAAGTAAAACTTGGTCTTTCCCTCGACAAATGTGCTCATATATCATTGAATTTGTCTTGATTCGGAAAGATTCTCAATCAGAAAAAAAAAACTCAAATTAAATTATTTGTAATGTGTGCTATATTCCAATTAAATATACACTATTCACTTTGGAAAACCAAAAGTTTCAAACAAGACTTTAGTAGGGTTCAATATAGCTACTTTGTTAACAAGATTGTCTAGTAGGTTGTTTCATGAACGATGTTTCATGTTGCGTGGATTCATCATGTTAAGGGGGAAGAAAGTGCTAATTTTGTTGTTCTTATTCTTTAATTTGTGTGCAAGCTTTGATACATATGTTTACTTCACTTGAAGATAATTCTTTGGTTTTGCGCTGAGTTGGTGGTCACTGCCGTCGTGGCTATTGTTGCTGTTTTGAAATTCCATACCCACACCGATAGATCCATGTTTGTTGGTATTTTTTGCGTTGTTTTTGGAGTTATACTGTACTCTTCGCCTCTTACCATCATGGTACGTCTCTTTCAAATTTATTGCTCTTACTTGTTTGGGATAATAAGGTTGTTTGCTCAAAATTATTTTAAAATTTATAGTTCAAAAAAAAAGTTTAAAAATTCAATTTTAACTTTTTGTTTGTAACTTTGAATTCTATATCAAATAATATAAATTATACTGTTTGAAAATATAAGTTTATAGTTGTAATAAATATTTATAACTTATATTTGAAGTTATAATTATATATTTTTAATAATAATTTTTAAGTTCATAATTTCAGTTACGTCAAACATTTTCAATGATTTATTGCTTTAGTGAATTTTTAGTGGATTTTTTCTTTTTGGTAAATTTTTCATCTTATGTTTTTTTTTAAAAAAAAGAATTCAATTTGTCTTTGATCAGATAAACAGAAAAAATAGACCATAAGAGAGATTTATCGGAGAATTCTAAAATGGTTTGTTTTTTTTCCTTTTTTTTTGTCTTTAGATGGCCTTTTTCAAATACAATTTTTTTTTTGTCCTTTTCATATTTTCTCATTGAACCAAATTAGAAAATATAAAAGTTGACCAAAAGATGAAAAAAAAATCATGTTATTTATCCACTTTTTATTTGCTCTTTTTTTTTTTGGAAAAAAAATCATTTTGACGGAGTTCCCCTTCCCTGGCTTGTTTTCAACAGAGAAAGGTTATCAAGACAAAGAGTGTGGAATTTATGCCATTTTGGCTCTCCGTGGCCGGTTTTTCCAATGGAGTTATCTGGTTGATCTACGCCCTCTTAAGGTTGGATCCATACATCTTGGTAAGTGCTTTCTTTTCCGGACTTCTACAATGTATTAGGCACGCCACGGCTTTAGCCTTGCTTGGTTTTTTAGCTTTTTAATTTTAAGCAAAATTAATAAAAAATTTATTTGGTTTAAAAGTGACTTTAAACTATCATACATGGAGGAAATATTATAATTTAACAATTGAGAACATTATTGTTACACAAGATCAGGTATCAATCTGATTTAGGAACTAAGGCCTCCTTTGGTTCAGACTTAAATCTAGTCTTTTAGGTTTTTTACTTAATTTTAAAAAAAAATCACTCACTGTTCTCAATATCATACCGGACATAGTATCAATTTTCTTATTGATACACGGTACAATATAATGTATATACCAATAAAATACTAGGTACCTTTTCGAATTTATTGTTTTAAAATATTACTTATGTTTTGATCTAAAAATTAGTCAACAATAAATAATTCAGTATTATATAAACACTTATTTAACATAATATTTTAATAATTAGTTTAAATTAATTTATAGTTTCACTATTTATAACTAGTAGTTAACTTAAAATTGATAAAATTAATATTTTTTTTATAATAAATTAACATTGACGAATTTAAGAACTTGTCCTTATATATGTCATGCCACAAGGGTGGCACACACCCTTATACTTAAGATTTGAATGTTAAAATTTTTTTTTAAAATTAATAAAATAAAATTTACATAAATAATAAAAACTCCAACGTTTAGGGATAATTTAGTCAAGTATGAAATCTTCATAACTTTAATTAATTAAGACATTAATTAGTGTTTTCTCTTCCTATAATAAAATAGATTTGAAGCATGAATTAGAGGATACAAATTATGAAATAAAAAAGAAACCAAAACAAGAAATTTTTTTAAAAACAATTAAATAATAATAATAATAATAATAATAATAATGGGCTGGTACAAAGCCGTTTTTACTTGGTATAGGCCGATATTATTTGTTATAGCCGGTACAAACCTTATTAGTATTTTGAATAATACAAAATTAAGTAATAAACTAATTGATTTTATTTCAAAACGATACATACAAACCTATACTGTATGGTATTTATACCCATGGTCTCACATGCATTATTAATATGCGGCATGTACTATGTTATTATGCTATCATTGTGTCAAAAAAGTTGAAAAATGGGGCGAGGAATTAATGAAATATGTTGTTGCTTCTGCTGTAGACTAGCAATGGAATGGGAGCCATACTTGGTGCTGCACAGCTCTCTCTCTACGCCTACTATTACAAGTCGACTCCAACCAAGGGCGATGAGAAGAAGCAGCCTGAGATGCAGCAACCGTCAGCTTGATCCATCCCTAGCAACTCGGGGAGAGGTCACAATTTTCTTTCTCTCTCTCTCTCTCTCTTTTTTTTTTCTTTATGCAACGGTCTATTTGTTTTGGTGTAACATGCAATTTTGCATAATTTTGGATAGGTTTTTATGCTGAGTTTGAGTTTTTTTTTTTTTTTGTGAAGATACGGCATCGATTTTCTCTGAAGTTTGAATTTCAGAAAAGAAAATTCCAATCCCTATAAATATAAGTATAACAACAACGTTGCATAGTTTGATTTCTTAATTGATTAATTTTGGGAGAATCGATGTTCCCTACTCAGTAATCCAGCGTTGCATATGTTTTAAAAAATTATTTTCAAAAATATTTTATTGTCAAAATAAACAAATCATTAATATATTTTCAAAAAACAAACGATACAAACCTCCCAAGTGTCTTGTTCAATGTATTTTCTTATTTTAGTTTCCTTGTATATTCTTCATCTTCATCCGACAGCTTAGAATTTGACGATCTGCCTTCTGTTATAATTCTTGTTGTGATTTAATAATGAAGTGTATATAGTGGTCGAGAGTTTGGTCTCTACAGGGCTCAAACAAATCTTCCATTTTAATGCATTGGGTGTTGGAAAATAAGTATATTTTGTCATTCCCTACTAATTGTGTCGCAGACGTCTATTTCTTAAAATATAATAATTTAAATCTCACAAAAAAAACAGTGCAATAACTTTGCAATAGCTTGGCAAATCAAACAATATTTTGTACTCTTTTTACATAAAATCCGACACAATATATGCAATAAATCTCATGTATTTATGTATGTATAAAGATACATCTGTTTATATCGAATAAGTGTCATTAAAAAAATACACTCCTACAATAGCAACTATTCGATGACCATCTCCAACCAATTTTGCACTCATTTTAAAATGATCTCAAACCATTTTTCCAACATGGGAACAATGGCTATGGCCATAGATGTGAGAAATTCTGCAAATGCAATGAACTTTATTAGTTTAATCGCTTAGTAGAGACTTTCCTTTTTCCATACACTGGTCTGTAATATAGTAATTAACTAGAAGGAATAAGAGGGAAATTAAAACAAGAAGGAAAAGCTTTACAGAACATCCATGTTCCTAACAGAACAGATATTGCAGGGCTCCTCTCATCACTAACCTCTACATTTCTCATCCCTCCAAGCTCTGAATCCCACATACTTGTCTTAAATTAACTACAACTTGGATGATGCTTACAATTTTTGATCTAAAATGCCAATTTGTTGCTCTGCATTACAGAGTTGCAAAATCAAGGCCCCCGGTACCTGCGGATGCAGAAACAGCCCTGACGCTGGTCGATCGGGATCATCCCTCCTCCTTTGGAAGTGTCTATGGCCTCCAACAACGACACTACCTCGTCCATCTCTGGCCGCTTGTCAGGGTTCGCATCCCAGCATCGCTTCATTACATTTGCAAGAGAGCTCGGGCAACACCGAGGTATCTCCGGCCTTAGATTCTGTAATTGCATGGAGTAAAATATCTGTCACTCTTGCATTCAAATTTAGACAATGGCTTATATGAGATCTTAACAGTAGAAAACACTGAAACCTTGTCATAGAAAAGAGAATTAAAGTACAGAAAGAAGAAAATTGTAATTTCTTTTGTGCCAGCAAAAACCAACATACAATTCAAACATTTTATCTACCTGGCGGACAACAGCTGATGTCACTTCCGAGAAGCTGAGGTCAGGATACGGCATGTCACAGCAGTATATCTCCCACAGGCAGATACCAAAACTGTATACATCACATTTCCTGTTATATGGATTGCCATTTAGAACCTGGGCCATTTTCAGAGTCGATAGCAATTATTAGATAAACGGTAGAGAAGAGTTGATAGGGAACCACAAACAAAATACATTATGGCTCATGCAAAGCCAAGGTGAGTTATCAATTAGCCACCATAAGCTTAAAAGCATAAATGATCTTCTCACAGAAATGTGGCAAATTTCATCACTTGTTTAATAATGTGACTAACTTGAAGACAATGTGGTCAAAAACAACTTCCATTGAACAAATGCGGGGTCTTGAAAATAAAGCTACTAAAGTTATATTGAGATAACCAAGTAGTTGTCAATTGGTGTTACACTAAATTCCACGATGTCACTATCAATAGCTACCTAATAAGTTGAATAGCTTGCTTTCTTCGAAAACATGATATCACTTATTAACTAGCAAATGCCAGTAAGGTATTAAATTTTGTGAGCAAAATTTAGTTTGATACATGCGCCTGCTGACACAAACAGGTTGAGAGAGAGAGAGAGGGAAGAAATCAATAAATGGGAAGTCAAGTGCATACCTCAGGCGCCATGTAACCAAGGGTTCCAGTTTCGCCAGTCATATCATTAGGATTTGAAGCCTCAACACGAGCAACCCCAAAGTCAGCTATTTTAACTGTACGTGTCTTGTCCAGAAGCATATTCTCCGTCTTCACATCTCTGTGAACAATCTTCTTGGAATGAAGATAGCTCAACCTGTAAAACATTAAGAAAGGTTAAACACCAAGTTCCAAAGAGCGTAGCTTCAGTAAAGCACAAGCTACAAGTCATGTTTGGAATGCAAAACTCAGACAACATTTGTGAAAAACGAACTTTATTTTCAAAAACTTGGAGAACAAAAATAAGAAACGGATGGAGTTTGAAAGTTTGACCCTCTTGCAAGATCCAGTGCTAGTTGGATGACTACTTTAAAAGCTAACTTCCTTCTTCTGTTTTTGATAAGGAAGGATTTCAGCGCACCCCCAGAAAGATATTCGACAACAACACAACAAACATTTCTTGGCATGTCAATGTGACCATTATCCGTCTGTATGTTTAGCTCTGATGTGCCCATTGTAGCCCCTATGAACTGCAAAAAAAACCAATCCAGCATGAAAATGGTGAGGGAAATTTCCAGGTAAATAACTCAAACAATGGATAGATAATGCCCATTTTTAACAAGTTAACCATGGAAGACACGATGAGCCTAGACACCCATGTTCAGTGTCAAGTTTTCATTTTC
Organism: Heliamphora exappendiculata; assembly: GCA_034768845.1. NCBI lineage: Eukaryota > Viridiplantae > Streptophyta > Magnoliopsida > Ericales > Sarraceniaceae > Heliamphora > Heliamphora exappendiculata. The sequence continues at coordinate 25,704,841 of JAOTRH010000001.1, forward strand.
AAGATGCCATTTACCTTGTTCGAGTTCTTATTAGCGTGACCAAAACAAAGAGGCATGAGGAGAGTAAGATTTGACCGTGATAAATTGATACCGATAGTTAATAATCTAGGAAACACAGTTGTGCGACATTGACTTCATACATTACTCCTTCCCCCACACTTTGTGTCCTAGTTGACTGTGCCTGAAGTTCAAATAAGGAATTTTTTAAACATAAATTTACAGAAATATCCTGTCTTATTTGAAAACATAGCGGTTACTTCGCTAGACAAAACATAGTGGTTCAAACAAAACATAGCAGTTCCTTCGCTCGGTATGACCCAAGCTTCTGCAATTTTATTTTATTTTTGCTTACTCAGACAAAACATAGCTGTTCCTTCGCTAGATAACCTTCCGGCAATGCTAGATACCTAGAAAAAGTATCCAGAAAAAATACCCAAAATATCCAGTGAAAATTCATTAGGAGTGTGGCCCACAAATTACTAAATTTGAATCTACACCCTACACATTACTTTAGGGGTAAAATTATGGGTATATTTTCTAGGTCGGTAGACCTTTCCTTTTTTCAATCTAATATTGTTTTTAGTTTCATATAGGACACTTATTTACTACTACATCACAAATACAATCCTACTATCAGATGAACAATCTCCCAATGCTACCGACATTTCATGAATATTGCACGTGGAATAGCAGATGACTTCCAACAACCAACATGCTTTGCCACATCATTGTTTAATCCATAGTTAGATGGCAAGATCTGAAGTTATGATTCTACCTAAAACTACTACCTTCAAGAAAATTTATTAGACTGTATCAGCCATGTGATATAGAATAGATCAATCAACCCCACCATTACTAACCCCATGCTTAAGCCAAAGGGCGGGGGGGGAACAACATCAGCTGTTAAAATTATTTCATACACTTAGTTTTTGACAAAGTGGAGATAGGAAAAACATTAAACACCGTCCATCCATAGAATAATTCACATACTGAAGCAGTGACAAAGCGGAGATCAGTCGTGCTATGCATCCTCTTTCCTTTTACCTCATTTTTTTAGCCAAATTTCAACATGCCAATGCTCTGGCAATCCACCAAGTCATATTAGATTTTTGTTTATGGCTCCTTGTACGACCAACAAAATTTATTGAAGAACGTTATAGAAATATGAATTTAGAAACATCTATGATAGACTATACCATTCCAAGTCTGCAACAACTTCAAAGAAGAATGAACAACATAAAAATAAGAGAGAGAGAGAGAGAGAGAGAGAGAGAGAGGAGTTGGGATATAAATGGTACCTTTGTAACATTAGGATGATCTAGCTTGTGCCATACAGCAACTTCCTGCGTAAAAGCTTCTCTTAGTGACGCTATTTCTGCCTCTGTCCTGTGACCCTCTTCTCCCCACTCAAGAAGTTTAACTGAGCATGAAAAGAAGAGTGGAATTTTTGTTAGTATAGTTAGCGATAAAGATCTGGTATTAACTTCAAATCATAGATAAAGAAAAATGAACCAGAAGAAACTTGTATCGCATTGCTAAAGTAATTGTCCACCAGATTAGATGTTGATTGGAATTTAGAACCTCACGGAAAACGAGTAAAACAGATGACCTAAAAAGAAAGAAAAAGATATTAACTGACAAAACGTGGACAGCTGGACTGTTTATTACCCATTTCAGTACATTGCAACATGGTTTTGGTTCAAATTTTCAACTTGGGCATTTAATTGGGCATCCGAATAGCTAGCCAGACCAAGTTGTTTCCTCGACGTCAATCCGGTAGCTTTTTCTATCCTTTTTTAACTCTTTATCCACACGAACGTGACAAACTAAAGAAGTATAAATGAGCAATCAACTAAGGCATGTGAAAGCTCAAATAAAGAGGATCTCGACGGCCACGCAACAAGCATCATTGAAGCTACTACTACTAACTGTAAACCCACCTAAAATCCGTGACTTGGAAAAAACTACTAATGCTTTCTATATTTAAAGAATCAAACTAGATCAATCCATGACAATCAAAAGCAGAAATTCATTGTGTAAAGGAAAAAAAAAAAACAGCTGAGAAAATAAAAAATTAAAGTAGGAGGTGGGGAACTTGGGAAAGTGAGAATGCTTATAAAAAAGGGGAGAGAAGAGGAAAAAAAAGGAGATCGGATTCTCTGCTCTAACAGCACCCGTGCTGTTGGATTCAAGGTATAGGAAAAAAAACTCTTAGTTAAGAGTTTTTCTTTAAGGCCAACAGCTCTGTGCTATTACTGCATAGAAGCCCAATTCAAAAAAAGAAGAAAAAAGTTTCACACAATGAAGGCAACAGATCCTTTGTACATCAAGTCAGACAAAGGCCTAAAAATACATGAAACCATCACAAAGCCTCATAACAATTTAACTACTAACCCCAAATCCAGTAAGACCTGTCTCAGCAGAAACTAAAAATCCAAAGGCATCAATCATCTCATCAGCATTTCATCCTAAACCACAAGCAGCTACGCACAGAGACACACATGGTCATAAAAGTAAAACAAATAATGCGATGAACATTGCATGTCCAACTAAACAGGAAAGGAGAATTTCCAATCAAAGAAAACCGAAAATGGCAAAATCGATTGCCTGCTGACTAACATATATAGCCACAACCAGTAATAAATTCCAAACGAACAATGGGAAGGAATATTCACAAACTACAAATGAGTATAAATTTATTCGTAAAAGAAAAAAAGGCATCCAAAGGATTGAGTATTTTCAGAACAAAGAAAGATCAGAACCCAGGTCATCATTTCGAGTTCAAGTACCCAGGAGGTTTCTCTGACCGGTTTGTTTGTCAGTCGTTTAACTTTAAAACTTTGAGATTAATCGAGATAAGCGTATACTAGTTCGATTTGTCTTCACCAAGAGGGTGGGGGAGAGAAAGAGAAATGGAGAGAGAGAGAGAGAGAGAGAGAGAGAGAGAGAGAGAGAGAGACCTGCGACGTCTTGGGCATCGTAGATACCGAGATGAACAGTACCAAAGGTGCCGCGGGCAATGACGCTCTTGATGACGAGCTTGGAGGGATCGATCTCCCATTCTTGTCTAATGGTGGGCCGTCTTGAGACCTGCTGTTGCTCTTCTTGCTGCTGGTCTTTCTTCTTCTTCTCCATGGTCCATGCTCTGCTCAGATGCCTCTGAAGCTGCTCGTCCAAGCTCTTCAGATCTATCTGATCTGCCCTCACAAACCCATCGTTTCCCTCTTTCATCTTTCTCTCCTCCTTACCTTTCGTTCTCTCTCCCTCTCTCTCTCTCTCTCCCTCTCTCTCTCTATATATATATATATAAAGCTTTATTCTGTATCAATGGAGGAATAAGGGGGAAACGGCCGGCCGAAACAAATAGTGACCGCCGGTGATGGAGCTTGCAGCTCCAAGGAGAGAGAGAGAGAGAGAGAAAGAAGAAGGAAACGGAGGAGGGTACTTTTACTTTACGGTGTGTGGACTATGATTTGCCTTCGTCTCTCTTTCTCCGTCATCATACATGTGTGCACATGGATCACGACGTGTGTTCCTTACGAAATATTCAGCGCTCTTGAAACAAAGTTAAGTGATGTTTTAATTTTATAATAATGGATGTATTTAATAAAATTTATTATTATTTTATTATTATTTTATTTAATATATAAATATATATTATTTAATAATTTAAATAAAATATTACTCTAAAAAACATTAAATAATTATTCATGTTCCTAACCCACTTTGATCTCCACCCCTTCTCCCTCTTTAATTTGTGAGAAGAAAATATCTAACTAAATGAATCTAAATCACAGTTAATTAGTGATAGATGTTATTTTTAAAAGTTATTTAAGGATAAGTATTATTATACTTTTTTTAAAAAATTAAGTCTTATATTTTAAAATATAAATTACTTATATAGACACTTTTACTCATAAAATTATAACCTTCTCAAAATTCTCCTCTCCGAACTCAATTTCCATTACAGTTGGAAAATCAAATGCCACCAACCAATGCACCTTCTTCTCTAACGAAATGATGCCACCGATTATCGCCTCTCCCTCTCTGACAAAAACAACACCATCGACCATCGCTCCTTTGAACTGGTCATCGCTGCCTCAGCCAAATTTGATTGCCATTTTTCGCTACTGTTGCCACTTCATCGCCGCTCATCCTTCTCCTCGATGTTGCCAACCATCAACTCTAGGTCTGAAACATGCTCCCGCTCCTTTCCCACCACCTTTTTCATCACCTTGCTCTGCTGATGTCCCTACCTCGCTTCAGAATTTCTGGGAAAAAAAGGTGAAAACTCTTAGTGAAAACACACTACCACACACCAAAATTGAAAAATTCTTGGTTAGCAACACACTCCCCACCTCCTATGTGCGCTTGTGAGAAATTTGTCTTTTAATTAATAAATTTATCTGTTTAAATTTGTAATAATTTTTTCAAAAAATCTAAATTGAGAAATTCTATAAGAAATTCAAGCTGATAAATTTTTGAGTTAAACTGATAAATTTCGCTTAACAGAAATTTTCCTTGTTGATAAATTTCGCTTGTTGATAAATTTATTAGTTTGATAAATTTATGTTAAAATGATAAATTTATCAAAAATTAAACTGATAAACTTCTGTTAAAGTGATAAATTTTTATTAAAGCGATAAATTTCTCAGTAGAAACTGATAAAACTTTAGAATGTTAAACTGATAAATTTTTAGAATGTTAAATTGATAAACTTCGCCGAAGAAGAAAAAAGAGAATGACGTCAGAGAAAAAAAAAATCATCGAAGAAAAAGGAGTTGTCAGAGTCAGCACCGAAGAAGGAGTAGCTGGCATCGGCGTCAAAGAAGAAACAGTGGCGGCAAGGCTAGGAGAAAACTGTGTGCAGACAATATTAGGGACAGATTGGAAATAATATATTAGATTAAGACTAAATTTATTAAATTTATTAGATGGGACTAATGCTCTTATAACTTTATAAATTGAGAATTGAACCAAAATTACCCTTTAAATTAGACAACCAATTATCGATAATTATATTTTATCATTAAAATAGTGTGCTATTTTTATTGTTTTATGCAAAAAATGTCATTATTAGTAAGATACACTGATCGATAATTAATTTTGCAGGTTAACTCTATGTACGCAGTTAAGTTGTTATAAGAAAATAAGTTATAAAATAATTCTAGAAATAAATTTGATGGGTAAAAAAAGATAAGAGAACTTAATCTAAAAATTAATTTAAAGACCGATCTTCAGTGTATGAAGTAATCAAATTCCATTAACCCGACCTGGACATGAGAATGATAGGAAGACAAATCTCCCATTTTAAGGGATGATTACACTTAGCTGGTTAGCCTAATGAGCAACCCAAGAAGACTAATCCGTTGACTAGGAAGAGTCTCAGATGGTCAACAGGCTTTAGATACAAATGCAAAGAGAATTAAATAAAAAAGAGAGAAGGTGATTAAGGCAGTAATGTTTTTTTTTCAATTATTCAATTCTCTTGATCATAGCTTGGAACTCACTCCATGGTAAGATACTGACTTAGTGTCGAATGACTGATATGCTGGGGTGAATTTGTAGGGGTGAGAGAGAACGGAAAGAACTAAGCTCATTTTGTCGAACTCATCGACTTCGTTAACTTGATCGTTCATATACAAAAAAACAAAATGAGACTGGTCGACGGGTTTAGAAGAGAGTTTAAGGACGAGCAAAAGGAAGATATCATCAAATTTTTAAATTTAAATTGAAAGAGGAGAATTTAATTTTGTATTTTATGAGTTTCATTTATAATGTATCTAAATTATTTATTTTAAATCTTAAATATTTTTATAGATCAATTTTTTTTAGTTTGTAAACAAACTGGTATGTTATGCAAACAACTCTTTAGAGCATCTCCAATCCTCTCTCTGTTCTCTCATATTTTGCCACTTTAACGAGAATAGTGTAAAAATAGGACTCTAATAACCTCGCCATTTTAGCTATCAAAAATTTCACTCTCTATTTGTGGCGAACAACCAATAAATTTGGGGAGTTTCCAACGGTTTGATTTTTTTTGAATCAAAGGTATACCAACGGCTCAAAACAATGAAATTGGTGATGATATTTGTTGGGTCATTGGTCCGTTGGTGAGATTTGTTGGTTCATTGTTGAAATTCCTCTTCCAACTTTGTAGGTGTATTCTTCTTCTGTGTATTTTTTTTACTATGCTCTTGATTTTGTTGTGCTTTGTATTTGGTGCTATGCATTTTGATGTGCTTTAGTTTTTCTTCCGACCTTGGTGCTCTGTGTTTTGTTTTTTTAGTGTATTTTAATAATGAATTTTTACATGGAGATTTGTAGTTTTCCTGGCATGAAAATTTGTGATTCTTTCAAAGTGAAAGTCTTTATCTTTTCTTCAGAGAAAGTATCTTATTATTATTACAACCGATATATCTCTTTAATTGATTTTATATCAATTTTGAAATTTATTTAATTATTATAATTTTAATAAAATAATTAATTCAATATCATGCTTTGTTGATATCTATTTAAATTTGATTTTTAAATATGCATGACACCAAAAAAACATATATTACAATCAACTATAAAGTATTTAACTATCACATTATGTTACATGCTATTTTCATACTATTTTTCAAGGACCCCAGAACCGTGCTACGCCTAAAGGGCAACACTATTTAGAGTAATTTGACGAATACATTTTTATGATCGATTTTATTTATTACGTAAAACTCGTTGAGTTTGTTTAACATGTAAAATTTTAAATTCATCCGATACCTGTAGTTAAGTGATTGAGTAATATTTGTTTAACAATATTTTTAAAAAAAATCATAATTCTTATTTATTTATTTATAAAACAACATTAAGAGATTTCATTCAATCAATTAACTACAAGTATAAGATAAATCTGAAATGTCACATACTAAACAAGCTGAACGAGTTCTACGTAATTAACGAATTCGATCATAAAAATATATTTATCTAATACCCCAAACAAGGTGCAACACGTCCCCATTCCATTCTTGAATCACTAATTATTTTTATCTAAATTAGTCAAGTGTCTTAAATTGATATTTATCTAAAATCACGTGCCACACATGTTATTTTAAGAATAAATTAGCAAAACAGTAACTTACAAACTCATATTTTCCTCCAAGTACCCTATTCTAAACTCACTACTCTTCAAATACCGTTATTATTATGTTATTAGTTAAAGCTCGAATTCAAACTAAAATTCAATTATACAAACACCTCTTCAGTATCATTTAAAAAACTCAAATATGAACACAATACTAATACAGTGCTACAGTAAAATTCCAAAAATAAGATATAAATACGGCTAAGATATTTTATAAATAAAATATTATTATTATGAATTTGATATTATATTATTTATAAAAATAAAACTAAATATATGAGTAAATTTGTTTTTACAATTGAGTATTCAATACGTACCAAATAAACATCAGGATGGCATGTAGGCTTGAAGAGAAAGAATAAGGGCTCAATTAGCAATTAGCTTAAAAGCTAAATTGAGTTTAAAATAAATTATTTAATAAGTTAATTTTTAAGCTAACTTTTTAAAAATTAATTATTTGAGTAAAAAAATAGCTTTTTTTTGCTTGTTGTTCAAAGTTAACAATTTTACCTTCTTTATATTTGATATTAACAGGTATATGTAGTTGGTAATGGTAGTAAATAAGTTATGAATAAATAGTATTAATATCAAATATATAAAGCAAAATTATTCAATTTGAATAAAAAGTATAAAAACTAACTTTTTATCTAAGCAATCAACTTTAAAAAAACTAACTTAAAAGATAAGTTATCAAACAACTTACTTTGAACTAAATTTAACTATTTTGCTACAACTGTAAAAAAACAAAAAAAAACTAATTTTTAAGCTAGTTGTCAATCAAGTCCTAAGTGACACTGGAAGGAGAAGGAGAATGAGCAACCAACCCAGAATGTATCTAAAGATCACCTAACAGGAATTTGAATGCAAGTGCAGTGTGTTTGGTCACAAAATTAAAAGGGAATTACAACCAAGGGCTCGTGCCTTGCCCAATATCTGTCAAAAGCATATTTTTGCAATCAACCAATTGGTAATTGGACCCTTACAACTGATTGATCATCAGCAATCCAAATTCACATAAGAAGGTTGAAATGCTGGAGGTACAAGTACCAACCAACTATATGGATCTGATTGTTGAATTTGGATTTAAAATCTAAATGCATCAATTAGACGTTAAGGGTCGGGGAAGGGAATGAATAGGTAAGATGAAAAGAAAATTAATTAGCCAAAAGGATTCTCTTCAGAGTAATAATACATTCTGGTGGAATATCTCAAAACTGTAGGAGCCTACAGAAATCATGCATTACACTCAAATATAAAGTATATGTTCTTCTTTTTGCAGGTCCAAAGAATTTATTCTGACAATGAAGGGAGATGGGAAAAGAGGCTAACTTTCAGAGGTAATCTTTCACGGATCTGCGAGAGCGTGGATGAACCTGAAACCCCTGGTTATAGTGGAGTGGCAAATCCTGGCACCACACAAAAGAGAACCTCATCATGTTGCTTAAAGATATTATACCAACCCTTTATAAGTTCAGGTGATAAACAGGCACGTTGCATTAAAATAAGGAATTGTCTGGATACGTACTAGCAGCAACAATACAAATCATTATTAATAATATCTCAATATTTTTCAAAGATTTAAATCTCCAACAGTTGTAGCATACATCAGGTTTACAACCATAGAAGGCACCAAAACTTTTCGACAAGGACTATATCCTCAAAAGATGCACTCATCTTGTCGATGAATCACAAGATGCCCCTACAAGGGATACAAAGGTTAACCTAGAAATGGACATTGGATACTTGGAAGTTGGAACTGGTGCTCAATGAGATTTGGTCATTTTCTGAAGGTGGTAGTCGATTACTCGTATTAATTGATGAGATTTCTTAGGGAACAGGAAGTGAGTTGGAAGGAAGATTACACCGCATTTTAAGAGACCAAGCAACACCGGAATGTTTAGAGAACACAGCAGCATGCCATTGGATCTTTTATTGAACCAGGCGAGAAAATATATGATGCCAAAAAATATCCATGATACCAAGTTCTCTATCCAATTTCTATGAAAAAGCTCTAGAAGTACAGCCTATTTTCACTTGTTGGAATCTTGTGGATCTCAGGTGCATCAAAAAGAGATGTACACTAAATGAAACCTCAAAATTTGGAGGTCCGTCATGCTCACAACATGACCAATCCAGAAAACATATGATCGACTCACACATATAACATGAAGAGGAATTTCTCTTGCAAAGGCATCCAAGCATACAATCCACATTTAGCTTAAAGAAGAGATAACCATTAACAAGTAGAAAGACACTGATCATACTGAATGATTAATTCCATTGTACAGAAATTTTCTCTGGGTGACTGATCTGGAGGAGGCTCAATTTTATATGATTAAAAAAGATAGGGTCTCACGGTCTCACCCTACAACCTTTATATGCACAGGATATAATAAAATTATAAAATAGCTACACGGTTGTTTCAACCCTAGCATAATCCTCTTTTTAACAGAGACAAGATGCCATCTTCTGGCTCTCCTTAACCTGTGATCAACAGTCAATTTCTTCACCCAATCTTTTATTCCAATACAGAGTAGATGAAATTTCTATGATCAAAACCAAAGCTCAACGATTCAAGTAGGCTTTGACTAATTGTAGAGGATATGATCAAAGTTTTGGTTCCCGCAACATCCTTCTGAATAGGATAATAGCTTAAACTTCAATTCATTATGTAAACTTACTGGTGCAGTTATTTGTATATTACATGGGCTTCACTTAAAAACAAAAATATTTATATGTTAAATAATGTTTGCAGATGGAATTCATATATGTTCATTTTTTATCCTGGAATTCTTCCTTTCAATAATCGTCAAATTTTCTTGGTCCAATAAGGCAGTACACTACTATCGTCATGTCCTAACCCTTTTTATACTCAGAAATATATATCCCATAATTTAATGTAAATATGTCAGTCCTTTTTTATGAGTGTATTGCAATGTCAATTTCATAACAAATATGAGCTGTGTTTTGTTGGCACATTAGATGAGTTCGAACTTCTAGCGCCCTTTGAGTTTGATCCATTGGTCCATGCTTGATGAACAAACCCCTTCTACACAAAAAGACACTAAACCCATCTGGTTCTCAGAACTCCCTGGCTGAAAAATTAAACACTTGGACAGAACATGCGGTTTTACCAGTTCACCTCCTTAAAGGTTACAGAACCTTTCCACATGCCAGGTTGGAATTAATAACATTGCTGCTTGAATAGAAAGTAGATTCATATAGATGGAGTATATCAGTACAACATGCTCAACTTTTACATGTTTGCTTTGTGTAGCCGAATGGTTACCCAAAAGCTTCTCAATTTTGCCACAACAAGATTAAGATAAACTTCACCAAGTTACAACATCATCTGGCTCCAAAAATTGTGCACTGGCGTAAATTGCCAATAGTTTTTGTTATCACAAATTAGATATGGCATAACCCAGGCATGATTTAAAGAAACCACAATAATCTCAATGGGTAAGAGGCATAAGTAGATGTTGGACAGGAAGTCAGTCTTATTATTTCATTGTGTTTGAGTGTAAAAGCTGGTCCGATTTTCCTTGAAGTTGAGATTTTATAAAGCTCGGTTCCCATTTTCCCAATTTCATAGCTTCTATGTATTACCATTGAGATTCTTACTGAAGATAACAAAATAGGAAACTGATAAATACATGCTCTTATTTGGTTGATAGATGGCAACACACTCTCAAATGAAAGCCCACCCATGTGAAAGAAAGGGATGCAGATCCCTTAAAAAAATTTGACCCTGCAACCTCCAATATATATATATATATATGTGTGTGTGTGTGTGTGTGTGTGTGTGTGTGTATCATACTTTTTTGAGACTCTCACTTTGGATGAGTGACATAAAAATAAAAATAAATGTCATTTGACAACTCACAAAGGTAAAAATCATTTATGATAAGAGAGTATGAAAATAAAACAATGTCGCGTGGATTTTTCTAAATGTTTAAATATTTGTGTCGAACACTCTACACTTGAATAAAGGTGTGGAATATGTGTAATATTTTTAATTAGACATTCGCCTAGGAAGTATATTTAATAATTTATGTTTATTATAAAACTATCTATGAACTCTCATTGTATTCATGAAATGCTCTATAAAATCTTGTAAACACTATTTATCCTACGTATATATGAAGGACATAAATATTTTGTTGGGTTCCAATGTCATTAACATGAAAATGAAATGAATTCGACACTTGGACATGCACCCGCACCTAATAAATGATAATTAAATGGATTCGACATTCAGACACATATCCAATCCGGATATTCATACTCGAGTTCATGTAACATAGAACAAGACATGACTTGCTGAAAATACATGCCAAGCACGCAACACAAACAAAAGAAGAACGAGATTTGCAAGGATGTAGTAAGAATATACCGTAATGACCATAAACATTCTTCCCCAATGTACTGAACCTCTTGTAGGTTGAATGACCATAAGCACATTTGTGAGTCTGGAAAGTGAAACTATTGGATTGCAAGATGGGAAAGATTGGGGAAGTACCTTCAGATAGACAACCCCAACAGCCAACTTTAGAAGACAACATGGACTTGAGCAAGGACGAAGCAGTAGCAGAGTGCAGAGGCATTAACGAATCACTACAACCCAACTCCACTGGTAGCCTATATTACAATTTACAACCGCATCTAAGGACTATTTTAACACTAAAAAAAAAAAAAGATTTAGCTTCTCTCCAGTCAAGCAATGGACTGGACCGGTCGAGTTGAACCAATTTTGAGTCCAAAATGACCAGTTTTTGATAATTTGTGCTATTTATTTTATTATTCCATCCAAGGCATGAATCATCTATGCAAAAAAATAAATCCATTCGTTAAGTAACTATAAATCACATTTACGCTAAAAAATGAGTTCACAGTTCGGACACTTTTTTGAAAACAAAAATGTAATTTGTTATTATTTTTTTTTTGCATAACTGATTTTTATACTTAAAAATAATAACATAAAAATGTTCAAATCATTAAAGTAAAGTCATTTTAACCTAAAAATAGCATAACAGGACAGGTATAGATGGACTGGAAAGAAACTAATCAATTCCAGAAAATGCTGCGAGATTGTGTGAGACTGTGTTACAGGCAAGTGTGTGTGTGTGTCTATAT
>JAOTRH010000001.1:25717202-25728672 GCA_034768845.1 Heliamphora exappendiculata
TATTATAAATTCATAATGCACAACTAAAATGCCATTAAATTTTTAATAACTATAAAGTATTGTATATATTAAAGCACTATATTTAATTTATTAATTAAATTATAATTTTGAATTCACTATTCCAAAATTTATATTTTTGTTTGCACTTTAATTTGTATAGGTCTAATTTTTTTTGGATGGAATTTGTAAACAAGTATGGATCTTGAACAATTTTCTTAAAAACAAAATACTTGAACATTATATTTTCTACCTACTGTTGAGCATCATAAAAATTTGAATTCATATACAGTGGATTTTCAAGAAATATAAATTTGAATCAAATAGATTATTTAGCTTTCAATAAATATGAATCTTAAAGAACTCATCAAAATTAGAAGAAGAATAAACATGTTGAAGAGTTGAAAGTTAACAACGAAAAGCAAAATTAGCCGATTATTGTGAAATTGAAGAGATTTGAGGCAGTCTCAAATCTCACAATGCCCAAGTAGTATTTAGCTTATTGAACTACTAGAAATAATTTTAAGTTGAAAATAATAAAAAACGTGTGATATGTTAATGAAAAAACGAAATTAGAAAATTCACAACCTAAAATCCTGTTATATAACCATAACAGCCGTAACGGTGCCATAACGGTGCCGTTTCGGTCCGTTACGGAAGGTGTAACGGTCGTTACACTTGTGAGTTTTTTTCACACCAAAAAATCGACCGTAACGAATAACAGAGGCCACCGAAACTGTTACGTAACGGTGTTACGTAACAGTAACGGCCGCTTTTTAAAACTATGGTGAGACCCATTTCACCCACTTCTTTTAACCAAAAAAAAAACTCACCCCATGATGATCGACCATTCGATAATGACTTTTAAGTGGGAGCCCATGAGATGCCCTGATAAACAGGTATATTACGGACAAACAAAAAGTACTTAGATACGAGTGTTCTAAAATATCTTTCTACCTCAGAACACACCTCTAATACTCCTGACATATGATTATTGAACTTGTAATCGGAGTAAAGATGCATGGATCTAGTCCATGATGATTGATGAAGGATGATCAATCAGATAGGTTGGTCAAGATGTATTTGTCTTGGTTCTCATAAGAAAGACGTGTTGCTGTTACGAAGAGAGTAAATCGATGGAATCGGTAAATCGGTCCGAATCGATGCAAATCATATGGTTTGGATATATACGTTTCATGGACTAGATCCAAAATTATATGATCTATGTTTCATGGGCTAGATCCAGTACATATATTAGGTGCGAGTGTGTATCTAAATATTAGATTAATTTTTTTCTCACATCAAGGGCACTGAGACATAACAGAATATTGATATTTGTTAATATAGAAAAAAAGGCTGCGCAATGATAGATAGAAAGAAACAGGCTACACTTGATATATCTCAAAAGAGGCTGCACGTGAGGGGAAAACAATCACTTAATAGAATGTTGGGATCTCTTCACCTAATTGCTTAAGCTTTTAGGTTGGATATAAAATTTCTACAAGGGCACAAACTCATCTACTTTTTTCCCTGAAAATGCAATCTTTCATAATAGCAACCTTCAAGATACATAACTTCATACCTCTATTGGTTTCGGAACTAGGGGTCAAAATTGTTATTTGATATGAAATCACTACATTACGATATGTAGATGAAATGGTTAACTTTTTTTTCTAGCTTCATTTAGTTTTTGACAGTATTATGACACCATATTAGTGTTTCTTCGCTTGTAGTTATGCAAGTCGTTGCTTTGCTGAATGGACAAATACCGTCCACAGCCAAAATTCACCCAATAAATTGGAGAGTAATGTAACCAAATAGTCCCAACAGAAAAACAATCTGCAACCCTGTAATCATATAATTATTGCACAGGCATCAACAATTCATAACGAAGCAAAAAAGAAAAATATATATATATAAAGTTCAAGTCAAATTATGAATCAGAAATTTTCAAATGTGAATGCACAAGAAATGAAATCTTGAAGAGCTCCTGCAATCAACTGAATTCCATACCTTAAAAAATTTGATGCTGGAAGAATTCATACATGCAAAAAAGAGAATACTTATTAGTGTATTGTAGTTTTTTATTTCCGCACTGGGGGAAGATCACCATAAAAGGCCATAGTAGTTTAAAGTACCATTCTAGAGGATTATGCATCCCACGTGTCAAATCAATCCTGACATTGCTAACAACAACATCTTCTTCTCTTAATATCACTCCACTGGTTTTCTGCACACCAAAAAAATCACCCAATTCCCAGAATGAGAAATTCTACTACTAAGCAAACACCCACATGCACACAAACACATGAAAAAAGGTTGTTTAAGAACCTGTGAACAAACAATATCCTTTGCAGTGACATCTTTGAAATTTTCCATTTTGTCTTGAGGAACGGCATACTCATTACAAAACTGCCATAAATAAAGGGAAATACTACATTAAACTTCACTTTCACCATCCATTAATGATAAGGTTCTAAACCTGTCAACTCCATGCATTATCAGACCACCACAGAGTGTCAGAGACTCTCAGATTACTAAATAATTGAGATCATTAGGAAGTAGGAACAGCCAAGCTTCAATACCTGGTACAAATCCCTTCTGCGAATGCGAAGGATCAAATCTCTAGCTTCCCTTAATTCTTGGTCTGGAGCTGTCTCAATTGTTTTTATTATTGTATCATCTAACTGCATCCCAAGATTGAAAAATATGTAAATACATATATACATATATATAGTTATATAGAGCACGGAAATCAACTAGATACGAGAACAATCATTGACACTTGCTGAACCTTCCAGTATTGAGAAGGATCCTGAACATGAGATGCAATGTCCAGATAATCATTTGCTTTTAAAAGAGCATCTACAACCATGAGCTCAATTGCCTGAAACAGGAAAAGAAAAGGTGATATCAAACATCGTACAAAGGACTACCAGGGTAGGGTAAAAGGTTTGTTATATAGAGAACTTGCTTTTGTACCTTTACTTTTGCATGTGTATAGACTGTTCTGTACAGATCGGCACGAGTGGCAAACAACTTGTGGACGGTAAGATCTGATAAATTATGCAATCTTACGCATAAAAAACCAAACATGATCAAGCATAATGAGAAATTTCCAAGAATGATGCTTACAATCCTTGGCACGATAGCATATCTCATCACCCAAAACTCGCATCGTCTCCATTAACCTGTACTAACCTAATAGAATTAAATGCTGGAAAATATTCTCCATGAAAACATTTCTATTCTTTCAGCTGTTTATAATATTTGTTATAGTATAAATTATAAAGAAAATCTTATAGTTGGTTTTCTACAAGTCACACCCACGTGTTGCATGTGCACCCTTTTGCATACTTTCATACAGTATCTTTTACTTGGAGAGAGAAGAGTTTTGAACAAAGACCTCTGAAACTGGAAGTTGCATCCAAGATCACAAGCTCGGGAGTCACGGACAATGTAATCAAACCTGAAAAACTAAACCACAAGATTATTACACTCGCATACGAAGACCATAATACACCTGAGTAAACTTTTAAAATGACTACAAAAAAAGAAGGTAAAATGGTATTCCAACTAATAACACTGATCACAAATTTAACGGACTTGTCAACATCGATTCCATTGCGACCATTTGCAACAATATCATACAAGAAATGCTTCTCCTTCGCACTCTACATATTATACAGACAAAACAAGGATAAAATATAAGTTAACGATTGGGGAAAAAAATGAACTGAGAAGATAGAGTGTTGAAAGAGCTCTCCCAGGTATACGAATATGTATATAAAATTGTGTCAAGAAACTTACTTTTGGTAGAGGAAATTCAGAGCTAGCAAGTACTAATTCCTGCCCAAAAATCAAACATACTGAGGTAAGGGAAAAGGAAATGTTATTCTACCACCATACAAGCACCCTGTTATGCTGTACAGACAACCAAAAACAAAAGTTGATGTATAAAAGCAAAGTCAATAATTGAACAACCATCATGTTGTTTTCCAAATATTCCAGTAAATGATATACTAAGAAAACCATCTAACTGCAGCCACCATCAACCAAGATCATCTTACCATAAAAAACAAACCTTGCTGCACGATTGGGCCTGCTTTAACCCCAAATTTTGAATCAATGTAGCCTATTAATAGATTAAGAAACTAAAAGGTTACACCCATAATAACAAGCCATTATTTTCCCTCCTTTTTGTCACATAGAGTGGGTATGGGAGTGAGCGAAGTCAAAAGGTATGTTACAGCTGGAGAGACTTCAAATCTCCAATTAACTCTATGTTCAAATAGTTAAGAGCTTATTTGCAACACTGCAACAGATTAACTGCTACAACTTCCAGCAAAAATTGTGGTGTTGATTGCAAACCAAGGGAAAGTGTGAGCAGGCCACTTTCTCAATAAAGTGGGTCGGACCTAGAGGGTGTGATTCTTTATGGCATTAAAAAGGTTTGTGAGTCCACTTCCAACCCCAAGTAATTTGGTTGCCATGTCCTCAATGCTCTTGAGTTATGACCATTTTACCCCCAGCACTTTGAAACGTGTCATTTTCATAACATGCTCGTAACTTTTTCATTTAAATCGATCCAAATTATTCTATATTTGAAATTATTTTTCAAAGTACCAAAGGATAGTGAAAACAAATTTTAAAAGATAGGGAATTTTGCATATAAAATAATGGTTAAAAATAGACCCTTTCGCAGGTTAGCCAGGGACAGTTTTGGTTATCTTACAAACCAACTCCTTTTGCCGATTTCAAGACGTGGGAACATTTCCTAAGGGTCAACTAAGGTCTAATGTCATTCTATTAGCCTTTGTTTGGATTAGCTTTTTTTGAAGGCTTTTTGGCTTTTTGGCTTTTTTTAAAAAAAAGTAGATGTAAAAATGTGGAAAAAAACAACTTAGGCCAAACAAGTAGACTTTTTAAGAGGCTTTTAAGCAGAAAATTTATCAAAAAAGCTAATCCAAACACAGGCTAAAGTGTATGTTAAGCTTGTGAACGATGAAGAGATCCTTTGGCTACAATATTATTTTAATCAAACAATTCACAATCTCATGATTGGGAGCACTCAAGAGAATGTACCCAAGCTTGCCGTTGGTCAAATGAGGTGTCTAAAGAAAGTAATGGGGGAGAATTTAGTATGGCTCAAGAGCTGACACTAGAGATTTTGATAGAAGAAAAAACTAGCAAGAGGATTTTGGAATTTTTTTTCGTTTTTGAGATAAGTGAAACAAGTATATCACTCTATATATATAAAGAGGGAATTTTATCCATTTCGTTCATCTTTGTCCATTTCATTCGTCTTTCTTCAGAGGGAGTTTCGTCCATTAAATTTTAAGTTAATGTATGATTATTATGGATACACTTTTTGATAATCCATACTGTTAAGTTTATAAAACTTATTGAGAAGATCATCCATGCAAAAAATTAAATTCTTCGGATATCAATAACTAAATTATTTAAACATATTTATTTTAAATAAAATAAATAGTCTATTCTAAAAATCACACATACCAATAGTTAAATTGTAAAGTAGCGATTTAGGATTAAAGAAAAAAAGAAAGAAGACGAGAGAAAGACATAGAAGTAAGAGAAAAATAATAAGGTTTAAAGCAACCTCTACACCACACTAGTATTTATGTAAGAAGCACCAAAACAATTACAAAACTACCCTAGGAAACATAAGTAATTATATAACACTCACTCTTAAGCTGAAACATAGAGGTTGAAAATACCCAGTTTGAAAAGAAGTTGCTGAAAACTAGAACAAGCTAACAGTTTGGTAAGAATATCACCCAATTGGTGCTTGGAGCGAACATATTGAGTGACGATCTGCTTGGTTAATAATAAATCACAAATAAAGTTAGTGCGCACATATTGAGCGGACATACTGAGCGCACTAACCTTAATATGCTTAGTGCGCTCATGGAAAACTAGATTATTAGCAATAAAGATGGCTGCTTAATTGTCACATAACACCTCTATATGCGTAGAGGACTAGATACTGAAATCTTAAAGGAGGGATCGAACCCATAACATTTCAAAGGCAGTGTGCGACATAGCACGGTACTTGGCTTCGGCGCTGAAACGAGCAACAACATTCTGTTTCTTATTATGCCAAGTGACAAGATTACCACCAATATGACTTCTTGCCCAATCAGCATCATTGAGGTCAACCACAAACAATATATCAGGTGGACGATAAAGCAAGCCACGACTCACAGCACTTTTCAAGTAATGGTGGATATGACAAACAGCATCAAAATGGAGTTGACAGGGAGCATGCATAAACTGACTGACAAACCCAACAGCATATATGATATCAGGATAAGTAATAGTAAGATAAATTAACTTTCCAACAAGTCATTGATAATGATCAACATCCAAAAAAGGGTCACCCTGTTCAGCATCAAGCATAACAGTAACCTCTATTGAAGTGTCAAGTGGTCGGGTACCAAGGAGATCGATCTCAAAAAAAGGATCAAGCACATATTTTCATTGAGAAAGAGAGATACCCTGAGATGAGCCAGCAACTTCAATTCCAAGAAAATAACAAAGAGTACTGAAATCCTTAATATGAAAGTGTTGCCCTAAATGTCATTTTAAATTAACAATATCAACCGATTCGTCATCCGAAATAATGATATCATCAACATACACAATCAATATAATAGTGCCAGTAAATGAGCAATTAAAAAAGGCAGAGTGATCAAAGGTATAGCGCTGAAAAACATATGCAAGCATAACAAAACTAATCGATTAAACCATGCACGAGACTGCTTCAATCCATATAGGGCCTAACGGAGGCGACATACAAGATGCTCACTACCAGGAACCACATAACCAGGTAACTGCTCCATAGACACTTCTTTCCAAAGATCATCATGAAGAAAGGCATTCTTATTATCGAGTTGATACAAGAGCCAAGAATTATTAAGAACAATAGACAGAAGAATCCAAACAGAGTTAAGCCGAGCCACCAAAGAGAGTCTCTAAGTAATTAACCCCGTATGTTTGAGTGTAGCCTTTGGCAACTAAACATGCCTTAAGATGTTCTACAACCCACCGCTTGCTTCGCAAGTGGAAGAGGAGTGAGCTCCCAAGTCTGATTTTGATAAAGAGCTCTCATTTCTTCATCCATAACAAGTTTCCATCCAGACATTGACGTTGCATATAAGTCGATGGAATAGAAATAGAGAACAAGGTAGAAGCAAAGAAATGAAAACAAGAGGACAAACAATCATATGACAGAAAATTTGAAATAGGGTGTTGGGTACATGTACGTTTACCTCGACGCAAAACTGAATCAATATTATCATAAGACAGATCCAAGGAGTCACGAATTTCTATTGAAGAAGATGAAGTGTCCAGGCTATAAGAGGCAACAAGTCTATCTTGAGATCACTCTTAAACCTATAAAGGAAGGTTTGAGGATGAGACAGGAGATCGGTAGAGGAAGAGTGGGAGAAGAGAAAGATTGCACCTCACGAAAGCATATGAGATTAGAAGAGAGTTATTGACGAGAGGAGAAAAAAAGGGAAGGGACTCAAAGGTCATATTAGCACTCACAAAATAGTGACGAGAGTCGGGATGATAACAACAATAAAAAAATTTTTTTTTTGAGTACGAGAGTACCCAAGAAAAACACACTTACGAGCTCGATGAGATAATTTATCATGATCGAAGATCAAGCACATACACAAAAGACAGTACAACCAAAAACACAAGGAGTAAGGGGAAAAATAAGAGAAGTAGGATATAACAAGGAAAAATAAGATTGGTGATCAAGAACAGCACACAGTATGCGGTTAATAAGGAAACATGTAGTAAAAACGGCATCACTCAAAAAATGTATGGGTACCTGGACGTGAAATACCAAGATACGAGCAACATCTAACAAATGATAGTGCTTATGTTCAGTAACTCCATTTTGTTAAGATGTGCGAGGACAACTGGTCTGATAAATGATACCACAATCAACACAAAATGCATCAACAGAAGATTGCATATATTCTAAAGCATCATCAAACCGAAGGACCTTAATACGCTTTCCAAATTGAGTAAGAATTTTATTATAAAACATGGAAAGAGCATAAGGTAGTTCGGATTTTTGTTTCAACAAAAATAACCAAATCATACAAGAGTAGTCATTAACAAAAATAACAAAATAAAAATATCCATTAGTGGGACCCCAAATGTTCGTATGGACAACTATAAAAGACTCTGATTGACGACTAGTACTACTATGATGAAAAAAACTACGGTGATGTTTGCCTAACTGACAAGCTTCACAATCAAAACAGACACATTACTCAAACCAGGAATGACCAAATTCAGCCACAAACGGATGGCCTAAACGAAAGTACCACTGAAGAGGAGAAACCATTGCATTTAAGGCAGATAGAGTACAAGAAACAGAACTAAGAGCAACATCAAGATAAGAGCCCATTCTTCTCATGTCCCAAACCAATCTTCTTGGTCTTGAAGTTCTAAAAGACATAAGGAAGAAGGAAAAAATGTTACTAAGCAATGTAAAACTTCAGTTAATTGACTGATAGAAAGCAAATTAAAGAAAAAATGAGAAACATATAGCCTGGAAAGCAAGTTGAAAGGAGACGGATGGAGAACACCTTGATCATGGACAAGTCAAGACAAACCATCTGCTAAAACAATATAATGCTTAATAGAAATCAAATTAGAGAAAAATGAGAGATTACTAGGCATATGGGAGTTGGCACAAGAATCGAAAACCCAAGATGGCGGTATAATGACAGCACAAATAATATTACCTGAATTTGCTAACGTGGTAATAGAAGATGAAGGCAAGACAATGTGCAATGTCTGAACGAACTTGCTAAGCGTAACAGTAACGGCATCATTAGATGTAGAAGGAGACACCTAGCTAGAAGGCTCATAAGATGGCTGAGACGAGACCTAAGAACAGCTATCAATGACCTGATGAACGTAATCTGGTTTACCATACTTAGCCCAACAATAAGGCTTAGTATGATTAATAGCATTACAGAAATCACATTTCTTATCACCGCAAGAGCTACCACGACAACCACTGTGAAATACACCACGAGAGTCTCGATCCCTACGACCACGACGACTATGACCCCAAAAATCACCACGACCGCCATAGTTGGTAACTAATGCAGATGATTCTAAAATAAAAGAAGAGCCAAATGTGATTAACCCAAGGAGGAACACAATAAGCGAGAATAGGCATTAGCTGCAGTGGGCAAGGTCTCACTAGCAAAGATCTTATCCTTAAACCCACGAAGATCAAGATCCAACCCAAAGAATAAAGAGGCGGTCATGAAATCCTCCCAATGCCGCTTTTGTTGTTGTACACCAATAGTGAAGGGAAGTTGTAACAATTGATCTCACAAACTCTTAAACTGACTGTAGACTCAGATAGGGGCTTTCCAAACTGCTTGAGTGTGTAGATCTGCTCACATAATTCATAAACTCGTGAAACATTATTTTTGTTTGAAAAAGAATCAACGAAAGAATCCCAAATCTGTTTGGAAGTATCACAAAACTACACTGTTGTAACAATATAAAAGTTCCAAACTATGCCACAACCAACCCATTATAATAGAATCTACAATCTCCCAAGTAGAGAAATTGGGATCACCGTTGGTTGAAAGAGAATCTATGATGTATGTTAACCGTTGCTTGCCTTTGAGAAAAACTTTAAATGCACACACCCAGGCTAAATAGTTAAGACCATTCAGCTATTTAGAGGTCACACATTTCGGCAAGTTATTGTCCTTAAGATTGATGGAGTCAGCTTCAGCCACATCAGAGTACTCCAAGACAACACCAAACAAGAACCAATAACCCAATGTGATATAGATCGAAAGAATAAACCAAAGAAGAACAAACCCAAAGCAGCAAGGCACCAAAGAGACGATCTTGGAGCAAGAACCCAAAAAAATAAACAAAAGGACACCATAACAAACTAGAAAAGAAGAAGTCGCACCAGGGAGGGGCATAAACCCTAGGAGCCAACCAAACCAAGCATAAATTCGATCTAAAGCAATGAGCAACTTTGAATAACAAGGAAGAAGACCCACAACAAGTCGCCGAACAAATAACACACAATCTGAGGCAAAAAACAAAGAGGTCGGCGACAGAAACCCTAGGCGTAGACTCTGTCGAAGCTCAAATCATCTCTAATGGTATTTGAATCAACAATTGATGCCCAAAGAGACTTGCAAAGGTGATTTCGGTACCCATAGAAGAGATCTCAACATCTGAAAACTAGATCGGAGGCTCCTACAACCAAATCGCGATCTAAGGTTCCGAAAATTCAAAAAATATTTAATAAATTAAAAGACCCATCAGATAGCTTAAAAAGTTTCACAAAAATCACCATAAATCTCAGAGTCCCGACGAATCGATCAGAGTAACCGACGGTGACATTGGTCCGTATGGATGATGAAGTCATGATGACAACATCGTACGAAGGCTGACGTCAGCCCTTCTCGTTTACCTTGAATCAAGTCTTAAATGTTCCCAGCGTGTTCTAGAGTTGAATCGGAATGCTATGGTACCAAGTTAATTGTAAAGTAACGATTTAGGATTAAAAGATAAAAGGAAGAAGGGAGAAAGACATAGAAGTACTATTATAAAAAAAATAATGAGGCTTAAAACAACTTCTACAACACACCGATATTTACATAAAAAACACCAAAACAATTACAAAACTACTCTAACAAATATAAGTAATTATCTAGCACCATTAAAAGAAATATTATAAGACCCTATATCTGCATAAATCCAATCAATCTAATTTTTTATATAGATGATCTTTTTAATGTGCTCCACAAGATAAATTGTGGCACCCGACCTTTTAAAAAAATAATAATAATAATAATAGGAAAAATAATAATAATAACAATAATAATCTTAATAATAATAAATTATTAAAAGTAATCAATTTATTATAAGACCTTAAATAGAATTTCTAACAAAACCTTAGAATTAATTCTAATATCTGAGTTCAAGAATTTACATCTAATAAAATTTTAAATAATCAAGAGTGGAGAGAAAATGTATTGTATAGTTAGAAAATTTTTCTGCAAATTTTAATTTCATGATAAATCATAAAATAACATTAAAAGACTATTTTGAATTTTTGAGAATTTTCTAATTTTGAATTTTTACAGTTATTAAAAATACTAGAAATCGTTAAACCACGATAAGAAAATATTAAATAGATAGAAAACCCTAGTGATAAATCTAATTATACGATGATTCATGAAAATACATTAAAAGCCTATACCTAAATTTTCAGATTTTTCTGAATTAAAAATTTTACATCAAAAATTTTACGAAGTTTTTATGTACACGTTAAATGCACCATGTGCGAAAAAAAAAACCAGCTGTGGACAACGACGCCTATATATACATAGATGTTCGCACAAGCGGAGTGAACTGAAAACAAAAGAAAAACCTT
>JAOTRH010000001.1:25746499-25760961 GCA_034768845.1 Heliamphora exappendiculata
AAAATATATATTATTTTTTTGTAAATAAAATAATTTATGTCAAATTAAAATTAATAAAATTTTATGTTAGATCGAATATATTACAAAAAAAATTAAGTGAATTTATATATTTGGTAGAAGTGTAAATAAAATATTATAAAAATTAATATTTTAATTTTATTTTTTGATTTTTTAATTTTTTAATTTTTTAATCAAAAAAATCATATAAATTTTTTGTATTTTTATCCCAAAAAAATAAAAAATCCAATCAACGCCTTATTTTAAGAGTTGAAACACTGTCAATGCCTTGGGAAGAGAGAGAGAGAGAGAGAGAGAGAGAGAGAGGGGGGGAGAGTGAGGAAGAGGGAGGAGAGAGAGAGGGGGGTAAATAAGAAGGGAGGGATTTGTTATTACGCTAGACCACACATGTTATTAGGATGGTATTTTTATTTTTGGGTTAAATTTGCGACGTGATTCTGGAATCATAGAATTATTGATTATTATAATATTTTTATATAAAAAAGTTAATTTTATTTATAAAAATAAAAAATATTGTACTAATATATCAAATATTATAATTTAAAAATTAAATTCAAGAACATTTTAGACATTTAAAAAAATAAAAAAAACAAAAAAATTACTACAAAAAATTATTTTAAATACTTTTATTTTTTTTAATTTTTTTTTAAAAAGTTAAATCTCTTAAAAACCAAGTTTAAAAACTATTCCAAGCATACACTTCAAAAAATAAATTGTTTTTTTTAATTTTTTTGACTTTAAAAAATCTAAAAAATCAAAAAATTTTAAAATACCAATTAAACCCTTAAAATGGCGGATTTGTTTGTTAAATGCAGGACCTATTCCACTAAATTCGCCATCTGATACACACAATGGCTGATACATCATTTTATTTTTTAAGGAAAACTAATTTTTGTGATTCATAATATTTTCCCTCAAATTTGGAAAGAACTGAAAATTAGAAGAAAGTTATTCAGGAAGGATAAACGCTAAAGATTTAAGACCTAGTCTAAATAAATAGGATCAAAGTCTCAAAAAGAGCCGTTCAAACCAGATGAAGCCCACAGCGGCCCTAAAAGGAAGGATATCTTAGCAAGATATTATTCTTGATACAATTTGATCGGATACACAAAATGAAAATAAATCAAAATCATATCAGGATAGGAAATAATCTTCAAAGAATCAAGAAGCAGAATCCTAAGAGGATCCAACCTCATGAGGTTTCGACCTTTATATAAAAGAAGGCACTTTTAAACTACATGTACGCAATTCTAAATCTAATTCTAGACTAGAAACTTTTCGGAAAAATATCTAACTTGAGTGTCGGAGTGTCTCTCGGTCAAATCAGGCCGGAGGGCATTAACGGTATTCTTGGTGTTGCAAGAGTTCGACAACAGAGTTAGAAGCTTTCAGTGAGTTCGACGGCGAGGAATTTAGCCCATATCCTGTTCGGAGTCATCAGTATTGGATCAATTTACTTAGTTCAGATTGTGCTGAGCAATCCTCCAGTTTGTACAGCGCACAGTTACTATAAATTGTTTTTTCTATGGTGAGGGTGTTTGGCAGTGTTGAAACTTATAACTTATAGATTGAAGCGAACAAAAATAAAAATATTTTACTAAAGATGAAATAAACAATATAAAATTTAACTTATTGACTTAGTTTGATTTTTTTTGTTTTTGAGTTTTTTTATATTTTAATATAAAAATTTACTTTTGGCATTATCTCTATGAAAGAAGCCTAAAGATATAATAGTTACTAAAAAATTATTTATTAAAAACAAAAATAAACAAAATAATATTGCAATTCTCTCAAATGGGGCAACGTCTACAGGCAAAATTTGACGTGGATCAAGAATAAATTTTGATACATTGAAAAGTGAAAGCTAACTTTTAAGTAGCCAATTTGGAGATAAATTAATAAATATAAAATATTATTAAATATACAAGTAGATATAAAATAGGAATGATATAATTTTGAATATATATTACTATGAATTATTATATATTTTGTTTGTTTAGTAATAGATATGAGTAAATAATGTATATAAATTTGTAAGTATATATAAAGATAAATTTTTTTATTTACCTTAAATGACATATTGTATTTTTAAAGATTAGCCTCACAAATTTGTAACAGTTGGGCTTTAACCCTATTTTTTTATCAAAAAAAAAGAAAAAAGCATTAGAATGGATACAGAATACCCCATGCTCCTAAGCCTCGGATATAACACTACTTGTCATTTTATATCCATACTATTTTACCTCATTAAACACCTTATATATAAGACCATAGATTATGATATCTATTTTCATCAACTAAATCCTCCAAACAAACAAATCCTTAGAGAAAGCTAGCTGATCAAGCTTTGGATTTACTATAACGATTAATTTTAAAGTCTCAAAATTAGTTCAGGTAGATGCAAATTAGCCCAAAAACCCAAATATTAAAAAAGACAAAAAAAAAAGAAAAAGAACTTTTAAGGGTGCACAAAATTTTCCATTTATTTGAATAACAGTCAGAAAGTACAAAAGGCCTGTATAGGCCTAAGACAAAACAACATCGATATGTATAGTAAAAGAAGTTGACGACATTACAACGGAACGTTTCCGATCCACGTAGCTTTAAGCAAAAACTCTAAACCAAACACACTCTAGCTGCAAACAACATAAATTATTTATTTCATGGGGCTGATTATTGCTGGTAATGTCGGGAACAGTTTGTCTTTAACTTGCAGACTGAGTCAAACACGGTTTCAGCGGTATTGACTCGCTAGCTGCCCCTCCTTCACAATGTAGTTCTGTGCGGGAAACTCTTCTCCCTTGAAGTACCTCTCCAACATGTCCTTAACTCCTGCCGCATATCGTAACTGCACCAGTTTCCAGATTATTATTGAATTACCAAAATGAAACAGAAAAAGGGAAAAAAAGAAAAAGAAAAAGATTTGAGGTGTAATCTGCATTGTCTCTCTTGTGTTTTGTTTGAAATTGTCACAAATTCATGGCCGTAGTCCTAATTTTGAGTGAAATCCCGTTAATTTTATGTTTTGTTTCTAATTGCATATTCAATTTGGCTACAGACAACGTATATTACACTGCATAAATTTGTATATCCTTACATGCGTAGTCATCTTTGCACAGTATAACTAGGAATAGTATATATTATCTCACGCACTCACAAATGTAGTGAGTTTTATCTCAAGTAAAAAGTAAAGCTCATGACACTTTTGACTATATGGTAGTTTAAAAGTGTTTGGCAAAGTTTTCTGTTACAGTTTTTAACTTTTTACTATTTATTTTAGTTATAAGTTACAATCTATTTTAAACACTCATAATTTCTATTAAAAATTACAATTACTTTTTTTTCTATTTCAGTTACAAATTACAATATTTACCAAACACTCACAATTTCTATTATAAATTATAATTTATAAATTATTAATTTTAATAATACCAAACACTACTTTTATAAGTTAGAATATGCATCGTCTCCCGGGCAAGAGTGGGCCATCTATTAGCCTAGGCAATCTCCCATGGCTTTCAACTTCAATAATGCCTCAAATTTTTAAGATTATTTATGATATATATAATTATATATCTATTTATAAAAAAATGCTTTTCCTATTATACATGAACTTTTAAAATCATTTTTATTAAGCCCACAAATAAAATAGTCTTAGTTCAAATTAAAATTAATACAATCTTGCTTTAAATCGACCATATCCCCAAAAAATCCAAGTAGATTTGTACTGTTATTAAGTAAAAATATAAAATAAACTTAATTATGAAATTTTAATTAATAACTTTGCATGTCTAAAAGTAAGGGGAAAAAAGAGAGAATATATCAAAGAAATTACAGTAAGTTTTTTTAATTAATTTCAAATCCCGCCTAAGACCCGAAATAATCGAGCTGCCCTTGCTCTAGAGCTTTGGTTACATATTTTCTTTTTTTAATTTTCTATCAATAGAGGCAGGGTCGGAATAAATATAGATACCTGTGCATCAATGGTAGTGCCAGAAATGTGAGGGGTCATGGCTTGGTGGGGCATGTATCGCCATGGATGGTCCTTTGGAGCTGGCTGTGGGAACCAAACATCCCCACTGTAACCTAAACATAGGAAAATCAAAATAAAAACACAAATAGTCAAAAGGATGGCATTGATACAGAGTAGATCATGCCCATGTTTCATCAATCACAGAAAACTTGCCCAATTTATCTATCAAAATTAATGGTTCAGATTCATTTTGAATTCGGATATAATTCTTGACAAGTTTTTTGAGAATATGACATTTTAAAGCATGAATATCAAGAATAATTGTAATTAGCTTAGCCAAATTAATGCTAATTTGTTTAGAAAGGGAATGTTTAGATTCATTATTCATACCAAGAAACTCAAAAAGAATTCAGTAGTTACCTCCAATTTGTCCACTGTTACAAGCATCAACCACTGCATTTGTGTCCATGAGTGCCCCTCTTGAATTGTTAACAATTAGAACTCCCTTCTTCAGCTTAGCAATCCTAGCCTTGTCAAACATCCCTCTGATTCACATGAGTAGAAATCTGGTCAGTTTTGACCTCATTACTAAACAGTTATTGCCTGGCAATACCAGGGCTTGTTTATTTATTTCGGATATGATTTGATAAGATATGAGAGATTAGTAATATTAAGAGTCGATATATATGTTTTCGTTATATAGCAAGTGATTATGAATGAAATTATTTATACAATGAAAAAATTGATTCATGCTTGGTTAAAGTGAAATAAAGAATAAAATAAGAATTGTAGAGTTATTTTTAACCGTTAAATAAGGAGTGAAGATAATTCGAATCCTGGTACTAATAATGCCAAGGGAGCATAGTTTTATTAATATTATAAATGAGAGATTAGCAATTTCTCATTCATCGGACTATTAGTCTGAACCTCACAATACAAACGTGAAACTTATAATTCAACAAAAAAAAAAAAAATAGTAGGCTAGTATTACCTATTAGTACAATTCCCCTTATTTCAATCTCTCAAAACAAATAGGGCTAAATTGTGACTGTGAACATGGCATGGGTTGATTTAGTTTGTCCATGTGAACTTGTTGTACATAATTCAAGATTTTGGCTCCATCAACTAGATGAACCCAAATTTATTAGGCATGAAAACTAGTTGGCTGATGGAAAGTGATTGAGAATTCTTTCAAAGGTACTCTGCTAATTATTTCTGTTTTGAAAGTAACTAATTTTGCAAAAAACAAAAAGTAAAAATGAGTTAAATAATTGCTAACCAAACGGGCCCTTATGTGCTAAAAAAAGTTGTTAAAAATTTTACTCTGAATTTGAATTGATGAATGGTTCAAATTTAATTAGGTGTTGTCTGAACAATATTTTAAATAAAATTTAAAAATTTTAAAAATTCATAATTTTTTTAAATTTATTGTATTAATGATTTTGAAATGACGCTAAAAAGTGAAGATAACTCGTTGGCATAAATATAGGCAGGGAGTGGCCGTTGTGTCTTTTTATTCTCATTGCAAGGTGATAAAGTGGGACCCATTACTGTCCAATACTATGCTGCCACGTCAGTCCATTTTAAGCCGATCCAAATATCATTGCTCCATGAAGATCATGAACGCTTACATGGAAAGTGCTCCCATTGCCACTTTTGTTTTCATGATAGAATTGAGAGGAAATTGATAATTTTGATGTCTTGAAACATCATGATTATTGGATTAATCATTTCTACTTTAGTCTATTTACAGGTTAGTTGTTTTTCAAAATTAAATCTGTGTTTGAATTATTTTTTTTAGTAATTTTTAAATTTTAAATTTTTTTTGTAAAAATATAAGTGTTATATCATGTAAAAAAATAAAAAAATAAAACTTAATAAGATAAATTAATTGACTTTTTGTGACTTTTAAATTAAAAAATTTTAAAAATGAGTTAGTACAAACTCAGGCTAAATACTTATTAGGTCATGTGTAATTTATTTAGTTTAAAAAATTAAAATATTTAGAATATGTATGAATTTATTTTTTAAAAGTGATATAAAAAATTAATTGACTTATTTAAAAAATTAAATGGTATAATTTAAAAATTAATTTTTTAATAAAAAAATATCAATTTTTTAAAAAGAACAAGTAGGGGCTAAGCTATAAAACAAGGGAAGATTGCTTACTTGGTTTTTTCGGTAAGAGGTAAATTGGTAACAATTACGTCACATTTTGGAAGCATGGCGTCAAGATCCTCCTCAAATTTCGCACCCGTTTCTTTCTCGAGCTCCGGGCTTATCTTGATCCGATCGTGGTAGAGAAGATTACAGTTAAAAGGCTTCAATCTCTGGAGTAAAAGCTTTCCAATCCGGCCGGCGCCGACAGTTCCGACGGTCTTTCCTTCGAGATCATAAGCTCTGTAAGCAATAGCAGCGACGTTCCATTCGCCGTTAACAACCTGGCGATAACCAGACACGAAATTCCGAACCAGAATGAGAATTCTCATGAGCTGATCTTCCGCGACGGACACCACATTGCTTCCGGTGACCTCCGCGACTGTTAAACCGGCCGCCGCTGCCGCCTTCAGATCCACGTGATCGGAGCCAATTCCGGCTGTGACCACCAGTTCGAGATTTTTGGCCCTCTTGATTCTTTCTGCTGTAACGTATGCCGGATGGAAGGGCGTTGGTATGAGGATATTCACATCAGGTATATGTTTCTCCAGTTCTGCAGTCAGAATGATAATTAGTGTTATCCTTGATAAATGTCAATCCTAGCATTGGTTAATCAATTTTAGCACATGTTTGGGGTATTTAAAAAGTTAGATTTTTTTTAAAAAAAAACAAAGCTTTTTAACTATATAATAATAATTGGTATTTGTATAAAGTGTATTAACTTTTTATTCAATTATTTTTTTTAAAAAAAAAAGTTATACATATTTCAAATGATTTAAATTTTTTTAATAAAATAATTATAATACATATAACTAAAAAATTAACTCCACTTTCGAAAGGCCAAAAAAGTCTTGTTATTATTACAAATACTATAACTTAAAAGTAAAAAATAATAACATATTATATATTTCAACAATAATTTTTTTTAAAAAATCTATCTTAAACATGTAATTTCAAACATTCTTGTTTTTAATTTACTTCTTTTAAAGAAATATTAAAAATTTTAAAAGTTAAACTTTTTAAATACCTTAGGCAGGGACTTAATTTTTTATTTATTTTTTCCTTCTTTTCTTTTTCTTTTACTTTGATAAGTAATAAGACAATTTCGATTTCAAGCTCGGTTTGTTTTGACCATAAAAATCATTATGTAGAAAATATTTTATGTTTCGGCTTTGACTTTGAAAATGATACCGTGTGGGTGTGGGTAGCAATGGTAGTATTAGCTTGTGTTTGAATTTTTTTTTTTTTTGCAAGTTCTTTTGATTTTTTTTGATTATTTATTTTTTTAAAAGAATAGATGTAAAAAAGTCAACAAAAACCAAACAAATAAACATTTTAAGAGACTTTTAAGTAAAAAATATCCTAAAAAAATTAAACCAAACATATACTTAGAATTATTAGTTGTGGAATCAATGCAAGTAGTGGTGACAATAACCCTTGACCAAAATCTCGACCTCAACCCTTGATGCCTGAACCTTAACACGAGACCCTAACTCCAACTCTAACTCTTGGACCTTGGACCTTGGACCTTGGATCACAGAGGCCGTGCCCCCAACACTAAGCCCTCGAGCCACAGGCTCCTGACCCTCAATCCTTAAACTCTAAACCCCCACTGTTAGTGCTCGGGCTCCAACCTCGAACGCTCAACCTCCTTCCCTCCACCATGGACCCCTAAACCTTGGACACCCGATCTCCAAACTCCCGACCCCTACTCTCAGCCTCCGAACTCTTGATTCCAAACATTCAAACCTTAAATCTTGACCTCTAGGCTCGGAACACCGAATTCTGGGCCTCCGACCCTAATCTCAGGATCTCATGCCTTTAGGCCCATGACTCTTGGACTTTTAAATCATAAACCGCGACTCCCACCTCGGGTTCCTAACCCCTCGTACCTCATGCTCCTGACATCGCAAGCACCTCCATCGCTACTATTAGCATCACCACCGTAAAATGACTTAAACTCATTTTTTGTAAATTAATTTTGATTTTATAAAGTAAAATATTTTTTAAAAAATTTATTTTATGTTGATTTTATCAAATTAAAT
The DNA here is from genome assembly GCA_034768845.1 of Heliamphora exappendiculata. Classification (NCBI taxonomy): domain Eukaryota; kingdom Viridiplantae; phylum Streptophyta; class Magnoliopsida; order Ericales; family Sarraceniaceae; genus Heliamphora; species Heliamphora exappendiculata. Next base: position 25,754,693 of record JAOTRH010000001.1, read on the forward strand.
ATTAAAAATAGATAAATTATTTTATCATAAAATATTTTATGTCAAAATAAACATAGCTTTAAAGTTATTTTTTTATACTTTGGATTAAATAAGTTTGTTTGATTAAAAAATAATTTTAAAAAATTATACAAAAATAATAATAATAAATTGACAATTGACGTTGATGGGAGCATAAGGCATCAGCTGCAGATTGGCAAAACGGGACTCTTAGGCCCGTTTGGTAAGATTTATAATTTTTTATTTTTTGTTTACAAAAATTAAAAAATATGTTTTTATTTATATTTATAAAAATAGTAATATAAATATTTTAAAAATAATAGTTAGAGATTACGGATGAATCCAATCAAAATTTATTTACAGATTAAGTAAAAATATATATTTTTTATTTCTTAAAATTTTATAAATTTTAAAAATTATTTATAATTTTTTAAAATTAAAATTAATTACCAAGCATATTTTTATTTATAATTTACAAAAAAATTTAAAAATAAAAATAAAAAATAAAAAATATAAACTTTACTAAACGAGACGTTAGCTACTTTGACGAGTTGACCATTCCAAAGGCAATGCTTCAGCAGAATCAATAGGCGCTCGCCTCCTTAGTTTCATGTACAGTAACTCGCCACTTTTGGCTAGTTACTGTTCACTCGTCAGCTACAAATGTTCTTTATCTCACGAATCGGTTTTCACGCTACTTCTTCTTTTGTTCAGTGAGTGCTGCGCACCCCTTCTCTACCTGGCTTCTTTTGTGTTACGCTCTCTTGCTTAAAGAATTGTTGGATCACTTTATTCTATCAGGTATAAACTCTATTTTTCCCCAACTGTGTTTGATTTTGATTTCAAAAGCTAGTGGAATATTTTTCATCAAAACAAACAACGGGTTCTTGATCAGAATGTGGTTTACCTTTACAAAAATCTGTTAGATGACTATTATCAGTGCGTGAAGATCTTTTCATAGACAGAACCCAAACCCTTTTTGTGTCGCGACGGAGAATTGGAAGGTAAGGGTTTGGTTTCTTTCCGTATCCAAGCAGCGACGAAAGAGGGTTGATGAATGAAATTGATTTTAGAATTTGCTTTTTCGTTTTCACTTCTTGATTACAACATGTTTGATAAAATTTCTGAATAAAATGTATATTTTTTCCTCTTCTATAAAAAAATGATAATAATAAATAATAATATTATTTTAAAGAAAAATAGCTAAATATTATTATTTATTAAATTATAAATTAGTTTATAAAAATAAACATATAATAAATAATTGTTTAAAAAAAATTATATTTTAACGTGATTAGCTAATTTAGCTTAGTATTGCTAAAATGCTAAATTAAAAATAGTTAATTAAATTAAAATTTTAAGGGTCCCTGCTCCATAGGAAAGGAGATCTCACCATTAAGATCCTTTACCCATTGAATGATTATTGTTGATAACGATAACGTCCCACTCCCACATCCTCTTTGGGATGTTTCTGGCCACTTTGGTTTATTTTCCCTTTTCTCGATCCTTTTTATTTTTAATTATTTTTTAGTTGCAATTGATGAGAAAAAATAAAATACTAAATTTTAGTTCTTGCTTCTAAACTTATTTTAGTTTTTTAGAAATTTTAATTATTTTTAAAAATAATTCGTTATGCATGATTTGAAAGCTTTAAAACGAATAAAAAAGATATCAAAATTTTAAAAAAATGTATCAAAAATATACTTCCATAAAAAAATTCCAATCTTTAAATGAGGATCCTCAACAGTATAATTATTGTGCAATATATGGTCTAACAGTTATATATTATACAATATATTACATGTTCGATCATGAATTTCACAATAATTGTATAGCAGATAATCTATTCACAAGTTTCAAACAACTTTGCCTTCAATTGGAGCATTCTCAGCAACAGTAATGGCTGTTTTGAGTAATTTATCGAGTATGGTATTTTTTTTTTTTTTGATGTGCTTACCACAATTTGGTCCATCTTTGTCATCAGTGACGATGTATTCGTGGCCTAGTGACTCCAACCAATCACGTATGCCCAGCGCACCTTCCACACACCCCACAAAATTAGGATTCAATGCAGCGTATTCATTCCCTTTGTAGAATACTCCAACTATCTTTTTCTTTCCTGTAGATGCCTGTTTGCAATAATAGAAGAAAGAGAAACAATGTTTAGTATATATAAACAATAAAGTTAACTGTCTCTTTTAACAGTTTAAGTTATTTTTTTCTTTTGTGTTTCTGATTAACAATTTAACCTAGTATTAGAGCAAGTAATAAATCTTGTATTCAAATTTTACCGACTATTAAGGAATTCAAAACTAGTTGCACATGTTTAGCGATTTATATAGGGGAATTAAAAAAAAAATTGGTCATTTGTTTTGAAGCTTGAGTTAGTTTTTTGAATTGCTTACATGGAGACTTCTGGTTAGAAGGAGGGAGCTGGAATTTCCAGAGGATGCAAAGGCACGAATTGCAGAGGAGGCCGCACGCTTCATCGCCATTTCTTTACTCTTGACTTTCTCAGTTGCTTTGCTTTCCTATCTGAGTTCGTACTACTCGAAGGCGAAAACCTTCCTACCTTTTATAGGCGAACGAGAACGAAAAATAATTGTGGCCAGCCAGGGTGTGAGGAGGCGCCCCATACAGGGCCAGCCATCTCTATCAAATTTACAAAAATATCCACTTTGTTTTCCCTATGTTTGGACTTTGGAGTATCGATATTGGATTGGATGTGTCTGGAAATGCAACTTTTATTTAGGGGTTTATAGAAAATTGTGAATATTTAAAAAATATTATAGTTTATAATTAAAATTAAAAAAAAACTAAAATTGTAACATGAATTATGAATATTTAAAAAAAATTATAATTTATAATTAAAAATTAGTAGTAAAAGACGGATATCTATGGTCGGAGTATACAATAATGGATACAACTTTTTGACATGGGGCTTTATTTGTTAAAAGGTTTAAAGTTTGGTTTTTTGTTTTTTGATTTAAAGGTAAAAAAATTAAAAACTCTTTTTAGCTTTTTCACTTTTTAAATTAAATAATTTTAAAAAATATAATAACTTCTATTATGCATAGCTTTTTTTTTTTTTTATAAAAATTATAATTTTAAAATTTATTAGTCAAAACTTATCTAACAAAATTTCTATTGAATATAAAATTAGATAAAAATAAATTTATATAACAATTTTTTTCTAAGTTAAAGCTCGTTTGACTTAGGCTTCGATTGGTAACTAGCTTAAAAAGTTGGCTAATTGGGTTCAAATTAAATTGTTTATTAAATTCAATTTTAAGCTAATTTTTTTAAAATTAGTTATTTAGGTAAAAAGTTAATTTTTTAATTTTTTGTTCAAAGTGAACAAGTTTGTTTTTTTATATATTTAATATTAACAATTATATATAATTGGTAGTGGTAGTAAATAAGTTATGAATAAGGAGTGTTATTGTATTTTAAAAGTGATGAGAATTTAAATAGAATATTTTACAAATTTGTATTTTAATTTAATTTTTTAATTTTTTTTACCAAACAGATAATCTTGATTTTAGCAAAAAAAAAATCAAAAAGTCAAAATTATCAATTAAAACTTTATTGCCTTTTGATTTTAATTTTATTTATTTGGTTTACTAAACGAATATTTTGTTTATTTAATTTAAAATTTACTAATTAAAACATATTAAACAGGAGTTAAATGGTCAAAATTGGTAGATAATTTCAATAAAAGAACTTAATAAAATACAAATATTTTTTAAAAGTGCAGGATACATAATATTACATTTCTTATTATAGTATTACATATTATTTATTATCGAATATAATTTCATTCTTCAATCAAGGGTCAAAATTAATCTATTTTTCTTATTCAATGTTATGTCGGATCCAAAATGTTTGAGATTGACCTGAATTTAATTGTGGTAGATTAAGACAAATATATTATATTTGGACCCATAGGCCTTGTTTGATTTGTTGGACAAGGGAGATGGTATTGGATAAAAAAATATGTGAGCTCCACGTGCGAAATTTTTTCTCTTCGGATTTTAATCTCACATTTGTATTGCGAGATTAAGACTAATAATTAAGAATGGCAACGGAGAGGATTTGGGTCAGGGGTGTGTTTTCCCATCTCACCTCGTTTATTAGCAGGGCAGAATTGAAAAAAAATAGTCGAAAAATTGGCGAGGACAAGGTGGGGGCGTAATAAAAAATATATTGTTTACTTTAAAAAAATTAATACTAACAATAATGACATAATAAGATATTAAAATAATAATATTGATTAATTACTATAATTAAAAACAAAGAAAAATAAAAAATATAAGTAAATAAAAATATATAATATTTTTGTATTTTAGTTATGTTATATTATTAAAAAATAAAATGTATATACATATTTATATATTAAATATATTTAATTAGGGGTATAGCGGAAAAAAATAAGGCGGAGGTTGCAAATACCGTTCCCTACCCGTTACCTAACGGGTGTGAAAAAAATTCGCATAAAACGGGACAAGAGAAGCAGGGGCGGGGAGGGTACGAGTATAATTGTCATCCCTACTATTAATTTGGTAAATAACGAATTACTAATACCTCGTTCATGGTATTAAGAATACCAGGACCTCATGGTATTATTAGTTGGTATTATTAGTATCAGACTCCAGATTATCTTCCCTTTTTATCTAACGGTAAAAAATAACTATATAAATCTTATCCTATTTTTTATTCCACCATAATCAAACATGAACTAAATTTCTTACTGTACACATAATCTATTTCATAACTCCCTGGTAATAAAAAAAATATGAAACCCACAAAATTGTTTCTCTCATATTATATCAAATCACATCCGAAATACCAAACAAGCCCATAGTATATATGATTTTATCTCTTCTCCTAAATATTGTGTATTCCATCTTATACCCATAATATTAAATAGGGGTATTTAGCAAAATTACTGTTCGTAGTTTTTAACTTTCTATTGCTAATTTTAACTATAAATTAATTTTTTTTTCAAACATCATAACTTCTACTATAATTTATAATTATTTTTTTTATTTTAATTATAAATTATAAATTTTATTAAACACTCATAATTTTTATTATAAATTATAAATTATAAATTAATAATTATTGGTATACTAAACATCACCAATATCTCCATTATCCTTCTACAAAGTTTTCGCCACTTTTTATAGACGAATCATTGTGGCGAGCAGCCTTCTCTCTCAATTTACAAAAATAACCACTTTTACTTATGTTTGGAGTGTACAATGTGGGATGCATATGTTGGAGTATACAATGATGGATACAACTTCTTAATCAAATATATAAAATATATGGGCCTAAGTATTTTTTTTTTGTCCTCCTCCTTTATTGTATCTTTTAAGTTTATTTTTTTTATTAACCTTGGATATATAATCATTTAGAAGATTATAAATTTCAAAAGAGTAGATTATGGAATACAACACCCCCATAGTATTACATATACTTTTATTCTTCAATTAAGGGCCAAGATTAATCTCCCAGAAGTTCAAATTTTTTTCCAAAAAAAAGTTAAACTATTTAGAATAATTTATTTTTTTATATTTTTTACTATGTTTTTATTTTTTGTTTTTAAAGTGTATTGTTTGAGATAGTTTAAAAATTTCTTACTTCTTGAGAATTTGTATTATAATGATCTTATTTTTAAAAAATTAAATTGCTTGAAAGATAAACAGTCAGTTTATTTGTGTGTACTTACAAAATAAACTAAAGGGTCCAATTCCATAGAAAACTAGAGCCTAAAGTCTCGTTTAGCAACTTGACTTTAATTGAATTTTTTTTTACTTAAAATCATTTTATACTGAATAAAAAAAAATATATATATATATAATAAATCTTATGAGTGATTTAAAATCAAAGAATAATAAATCAAAAAACTTTAGCTTAAAGTCAAAAAGCAATAATGCAATACTGTATTACGTTAAAACGTTTTAAGTCAAAAAACTGTTATCATTTTATTTATTTATTTTTATATAATTTTATATTCAATATGAATCATGTTTGATAGATTTTGACAAGTATGTTTAAAAAAAATAATTTTTATAAAATAGATATGTATAACAAAAGTTATTATATTTCAAAAATATATCACAATATTTTAAGTTAATAAGTAAAAAGACAAAAAGTTACCGTTGACAAATGAAGTTTAAAGCATATTTTGATTTTAAGTTAAAATTTTAAGCCTAGCTTAAAGTCAAGAGCCAAATAAGACATAAGAATGATAGTATCTTTCTTCA
>JAOTRH010000001.1:25774143-25784382 GCA_034768845.1 Heliamphora exappendiculata
TACTCTAACAATTAAATTATTTAAAATCTAGAGTATTAGATTTTTTGTCTCATATTATACAGTCTACGGTTACCGTGAATTATCTCTCTCATCCGTAATTATAAGTAGATTGTGCTAAATTACATAAATTATTATGAAATTTTTCTCTTTAATGTGTGTATAGTCTTGATTCTTTTTGCGTTAGGACATTGTTGATTAAATCCAAACAAATTGTAAGAGATGGGCAAAGTTTTTTTTTTTTTTTTTTTTAATCCAAGTCACTCTGCAACTGGACTAAAAGATGGGAAAGAACATCAGCAAAGGCTCCTTCTTATCTTTTGACTGGGGGAAGGGGGGGCCCAGCGGATTAGTGCTTTGAAGATACCCTAAATGGAAACTACCGCATAATTTTTGAGAATATTTCACAACAATTCTGGTCCACAATTTTTCACAGCAGCTGCCATCGCATTTTGGAATTGGATGGAATTGGAGTTAGGTTCAAGGCGTTCTCATGCCTTTTCGAGATTTGAGATTCGATTTGTTCGGCTCAACATTATTTGGTCTTTGGTAGAGCTTCTTGGGTTAAGCTATGGCTTGTCCAGTTTTGGTGGTTTCACCTCTTCTTTTGATGGTCTCCCCTCTAATTTTGGGTCTCTAACGAGTTAGAATTCATGTTTATGGTCACACTAAAGAGAAAGGTTCAGTTGGCCCCCTCTGATTCTTTTTACCTAGCAAAAGAAGTAAGAAACCTAAAGCTTTGGGAATTCATAATGCCAGAAACCTTCACGGCCCAGCTTTGCCTTCCTCTCTTTTGATGCAGGAAGGGTACCGTTGATTAGAAAAACACACTAATACCGAAATCTATAATCCTGTTTGAATTATAAATACTTTGTTTAATAATAAACATAATAAAAGAGTTTTTTCTTAATAGTTCTTGTTAATCAACTTCAATAGTCTTAAAACTTATTACAATGTATTTATAGAAGCTGAACTTTAATAGAATGAAAAAACTATCAACTGGGAATGAGCAATGTTGCCAAATCTGTAATTAGGAGAAATTATCAAAAATGCAAATTTGACTTAGGCGCCGTTTGTTTCAAAGTAAAATATTTTTACAAAATTTATTCTTTTTATTTTTATTTTCTGGTATTTGGTTGACATATGAAAAATATTTTTAGAAATTCTTTTTTCTATTGTTCAGTTTAATTTTTTTTCTTTCTTCTTTCTTTAATTTTTTCCATTTCCTTTATAAAAGAATCAAAACAGTGTACGACCGCTCAAACTCGTCTGGCTTGAGTTCCAAATTGAGAAAAACAATGGCTTCTGGTGTAAGAATTCCCACACATTGTGTTCGGATAGCGATCCACCGTCAGTGCCGTCCCATTATCCAAACCCCACAACAGTACGGTAAGGATCCAATTATCCGTCACCCGAACAAAAACAAAAAGGACTTTTCCTAAGTCAACAGAGTCCACTCCTCCTCCTTCGACTATGCTTTGGTTCCCATAATAGTTTCAGGAGATTACTCGATTTTTAACTTGGATGTAGCTTTTTTTTGAGTGAGATGTATAGAACTTCCAGATTGAGACTGGTCAAGAATAGTTTTTCGCAGCTGTCGGCGGTGGTTTTGCAATCGATCGAGTAGGATTGGTTCTGCAATCCCGTTGCCCTGCAACTGTGATGCGGTGGAAGGAGGGAGGGAGGGTTGTTCATTATGGATACCCAAATTGACTTTTGAATTTTTTAAAAGGAAAATAATTTTAGCTTATGATGTAAAATATTTTATTTAAGAAAAATATTTTACTTATATTTTGTTAATCAAACATTGAAAAATAAATAAAATATTTTATTCAAAAATAATTTACGTTGAAACAAACATAACCTTAAAGTCAAATTTTACTTCTAAAAACAAACAAAAGTTGCTAAAACAAATGAGATTGTCAAGGCTTTTGTAGCGTAATAACATCTCCTCAACTATCTATAATGGGGAGATTGCGAGTTTGGGGCTTATGGTAGGCGGTTGGTTGTAAGTGATTTCTGTTTAGTTTCTCTTAGACGCGGGTAGTATAGGTTTTTCTTGTGAAAAAAAAAAATATTTATAAGAAACAATTATTATTAAAACAAAAAATTCCTAAACAGAAAAATTGCAAAATTCAAAGACTAGATGATGGAATTTGATAGAAAACTGACTTAATTCATAACAAAGCAATGAGCCTTATTTGCTGGACGATTTTCCGTCGAACATGGATTTTTTTATTTATTTAACTATTTTAATTTATTTATATTTATTTTTAATTATTTTTTTATTATTTGATTAAATTATTATATTTTTAATAAAGTTCTTTTCTTTTAATTAATCTTTTTCAGGTAAAATATAAAACAATTGATAAAGGAAAAATTCCAAAATTTATCCAAATGGAGAAAATCAGAACCAGTTTGAAAAAAAGAGAAAAAAAAAAGTGCTGGAGGGGACCTGGCACCGTGGGCAGTATGATCGTGCTGTGTTCTGTTTTGGATGATTTGGATAATGCATTTTTATTATCGAATTCGTTTATTATGTAGAACTCGTTGAGTTTACGTAATATGTTAAATTTCAGGTTCATCTGATACATATACCCAATTGATTGATTAATATTTGTTTAATAATATTTTTTTAAATTATAATTTTTATTTATTTATTTATAAGACAGCATTAGGAGATCTCATTCAATCAATTATCTATAAATATTTGATGAATCTAAAATTTTACATATTAAACAAATTCAACGAATTCTACATAATTAATGAATTCAATTATAAAAATATATTTATCAAATATTTCAAATAAAGCACAGCAAAATCGTGCCGCTCTTTAAGCGCAAGACGTCTCCCGGTCCTCTGGAGGGGCTGTTCCGCACCCAGTCATTCCCAAGTCCTTCTCCTTCTTACCCCTTTTGTGTCTTTTCCATCTCCTAATTCCCCAGTCCCGAGGATACAACACGTGTGCATGAATAAAAAATTATATAAAAATGATACTTAATATAAATAATTGATCGAACACAAAAATTAAAATTTTAAATATTTAAAATTTTATGAATACTCGATTGATTATCCGTCATCTATACGTATAAACTCTCTCAATATTACATTGAAGTAAACTCTCTCAATATTATATAGAAGTGAAATTCAAACCAATACTTTTCCGGACTGAGTTAGGTTTCTCTTTAGTGGCCAACAGGATTAGTTGAACATTTTTTTGGATTTAAAATGAATTTATTTTAACAATTTGAGTTATTTATTTTATTATTTATAATTTATATATTATTATTATAAAAAATTAAATTAATCAAATATCATTAATTGTCATAACTAATCATATTTTTGTTAATAAAATACACGTTATAATTTATTTTTATTAATACAAATGTGATTTGTGATGTGATTAATTTAATTTTTATAATAATAATAATAATAATAATATATAAATTAAAAATAATAAAATAAATTACTCAAATTATCAAAATATATCCATTTTAAAACCCAAAAAAACTACAATTGAACCGATCCAGTCGCTAACTGGATGGGAGAGAATCCTCGCCCTTTCCCGACATCTCTCTCTATCTCAAACTCAGGAACAAAAAAGATAAAAGCAATTGATTCTTCGAATGCCAAAATGGTCAAAAAGCAAGGCCCTTCACGTGCAAACGCATAGCTACTTGCAATGCTACAGAGACACCTTTTTCTCTGCAGCAAATTTAGTAGAAATAATTCTCACAGCTACAATTAAAAGACTATAAAAGTATTTATGTATTTATAACCTACATTGGATAAGTCTACTATTTAATTTTTTTAATTACAAAAATATTTCATACATGAATATGACCATGATCCTTCAATATATATACATAAACATAATTATGATCTTACACACATAAACTTGAACATACTAAATACATGAACATGAACTTCAAAAGATCTTCTAAAAATTGTATAGAGAGTTTAAATTAAGTTTATTCTCCAATATTCTCCCATAAACTTGATTTTGCATTGAACCTCTCAGTAAGTATTAAACTTTAAGGGATATAAAATTTTCAAAAACTTGAACTTCATAATTTCCTTTAATCCTTCTTAATGCCACCATCTTTATAGCAATCTCCATTGATGTATTTGGTTTGAATCTTATTTTTTTAAATATGTATTTTATTATTTTTTTCAAACGAGATTATGGTTGATCTTCATATTACTTCAATTTTCTATACTTCTTGAATTTTTCTTTTGATTGATTTTGCGAATCAAAAAATTTCTATATATTTATCCAATCAGTATCACTTAAGTTATTCTCTACTTCCAATGCCAAGTTACGAATCATATGGCTTTCAACAAAAGCATTAACATTGTTAAAATTTTCTAAAAAATAGTCCTCACTTTCATTTTTTGTTAAACACAAATATTTTTTGATGAATTCAAATGATTCAGCCTCAGCATCTCTAATTTTGAAAAGAATCATCTCTTTTATCTTGTTCAATGAATATAAGTCAATGGAAACTTCTTCATCTGGCATAAAATGAAAAAATATACTTAGAATTAACTTATAACTACTATCAACCTTTCTAATCTCTTTCATATTTTCCTCCACTATGCTTTCTCTTCTTATTTTTTCAGAAATTCCATTATTCTCAAATTTCTTTTTTAATATAATCTCATGTTCAGACCTTTGCTCCTTTGCACCTTTCTTTTCCACTTTCTCAAGGTTTTCAATTTTTATGTTTTCAACTTTCTTTTCTTCATCAACATTATGTTCTTCTCCACAATTCACGATGATACAATAATTTTCTCTATGTTCTCCTTTAACTTTGCTCTCTTTAAATTCTTCAATTTTAGTGTGATGAAATTCCTCTACACCATCTATTAGTGTATTTACAAAATCACAATTTTCTTCAATAAGCTCATTCACTTCAAAACATTAAGCCCAATATTCAATTAGTAAAACCTCTCTACCATGATTGGAGACATTATGATCGAGCATCTTTCAAACACTACTTGGAGATCTTATCTCACTGGTATGCTTCCAGATCTCTAAATGTGTTTCTTTCTTGAAAATTTCGAGTGCTTTCTTCTCTTCTTTCTCTCGGCAAGAGCCACTACTTGGCAAACCCCTTCGGTGGAAGAGAATTGCTGAGATGTGCCATAATCGAGAGAATTTTGGTTGAGAATAAATTGTATTTTCATGCTTTGATGAGATGGTAAACAAAATTCGATTATCGCGAAACTTTATACGTACATTCTTAGCACTTAGTTCTTGATATTCATCGATCGTTGATAGATAAGATCTAAAATATTATTTGGTTTATTAAGTGACTTTTTTAGGATTAAATCTAGTTTATTCCTATATTAATATATTTTCGATACATACAATTTAATTTCAGTTTTATTTTAATTAAATGATAATTATAAAATATCAATATAAAAGATAAGTTTGAATAATTATTTTTAATTTTTTAATTAAATAGTATTTTAAAAATATTGATACAGAATGGAAAAAAGAAAAGAAAAGAGAGGAATGCATTTACTCCAGACTCCAAGACCAAGAGAGAGAGAGAGATGCATTTATTTTGACCTAAGTAAATGCATCTACAACTAACAATTCGAATACACTATTAATCTCATAAATTTAGTTATTGAACTAAACATGTCTTTAAGGGTCACAAAGACCCTAGATTTCATCATAATGCTAAGAATATGATCAAATTAATAATACCACATCAAGCTATTGAAATTGGTTTCACATAATAATTAATTGATATCATATTGTGGAAACCCTGTAAATTTTCATGCTTTATTGATCATTAACATTGCTACAAAACCAGAAAATAAACATAGAAACTTTTTTCAGAATTTAGAATAAATGATCTAGATTCATTTGAAGCGTAGTTCTACACTACACGTAGTTGAATCTGAACACATTCATTTATTTTAAATACCATTTTTGTTTATTGAGTCTTGAATCATACAATATTAGCTCATTCGTGGAGCTTTCATGCCCATTAGTGTATGAAGAGATGCCTCTTTGATCAACAGATCAGTCTTCAATTGTGTTCAGGCACTTTCATTAGAGTCCAAGCACCAGCAGTAGTAATCAGACCTTGAGATTTCCAGTTGTTCCTCTGGGCTCATCCTCTCAAGCTCACTTTGTCTCCATTGTGCAAAGTTGTTTCTGTTTTGTGGGTCAGAAGCAAGAGGGTAGCCCTCCACATTGTGAAGTTGAGATCTCATTCTCATGTAAAGCCTCATTGTAGCCGCGCAATCGTCGTAAGGATCTTGTATACCAGTTTGAATGTCGTATCTGTCAATTATATATAAGCCTTCATTACTCTTTCAACGCTCAAAAACGGGCCAAAAGGGGCACATGGGGGCGCCGTAAATATAGTTGAAGACAATTCATCAAAGATTTAAAAAAAAGTGTAATAATTAAAGATGTCAAACAGGGCCTAAATAGTATTTCACAATGGGAGGAGGAACTGCAAAAAGGGTAGTTACCCAAGGTATGCTTTTGTTAGGTACTTCAGAGAGTTGCTAAGCTTGCTTGTTTTCATCAGAGGAGGATATTTGGCTGTGTCCCTGTAAGCACAATTTAAAAAAAAAAAAAAAAACCATTGAATCTTAATAACAATGGATTTGGATATTCACAGCTGAACTCCCACAATTGTTGATAGATTCACAAGTAGGGCCAAACCGCTCCTAAAAAGTTGGATTCTTGAGGAGTTTGAAATCTTATTAATTGGATGGGCTAGCTTACCTGATCAAAACTGCTGGATACTCCAAGTCTAAACATTGAAGATCATGGTCCAAGCCATGACCCACCAGAATCCTTGCTTTCCCACCCCTAGATCTGATCTTCCACATTGGCTCACCATTGCACAAAAAATCTTGGATCTTCCTTGACACTTGCCTCACTGGCATTGCATCTCTTAAGAATTCTGGTCGGATTCCGGTTGTCTCATACCTAAAGGCAAAACAAAAAAAAGGAAAAAAAGAAAAGAAAATCAAACACTTGGTTCTAGTGTTTGTATTCATGAATCGGTTGGAATTAATCAGGACTCTACGAATGAGTTCAAAAATAACTCATGCGCTTAGGAGTATTAATGAGACGGATATGTATCAATCGATATTGTGACAGTATTGACATATACTAGTAAATTATGGTATCACGGATCTAAAGTTACTATACTTGTCGATTAATATGAAGTGTTGGCCAATATTTTGAACTTTGCAAATTAATACCTATAGTTCGAGACAGGAAGATGAGGCTTGACATAACTGTGGAAGATGATGTTCTCGTATTCATCAATGAGGCAAACCCTTGCGCAAAGATCTAAGGAGCCATCACTGCCGCCGCCAACCATTTTGCAAGCGAGCGCAACCACCTTTGCCCTACTGTTGTCAATTCTCAAGTCATCGGAAAAGCCCAAGTTAGCCATCCGATGAAGTAGTCCCTGTAACAGAATAAAAATGACGTGCAAAATCTGTCAACCTGACTGACTAATTAATTATTGAGCGCGAGTGCTATTTTTTTTTCACTCAATAATGATAATGTAAGTAAATAATACACACTCTTTCATTAATTTGAACTGTATAGTAAAGTGGTAGACAGAATTGCCATAAAACGTCTTGTTAGCCGATTAATATATCATTTCAAAATGACATGTATTTGAAGTGGCGACAACCATTAATTTTACTTTCCCATCTAAGCTACTCGAGGACGAGGGATAGGTAGGACTCATTTTCTTAGTTTTGTTTTGTCTCATATTGCTTGTTTGTTAGGAGGGATTGAGAATGGAATAAGATAAAGAAAAAATCACGCGGGACTCACTTTATAAGAGATTGTTTTCCCGGACTATGAATACCGCGCTTGTTATGAGGGAATATTATGCCAAATATCGGATTACTAATACCTCATTCATTGTATTAATAATACCATACTCCAGATTATTTGTTTTTCTTATCTAACGATCAAAAATAATTCTGCAACTCTTATCCAATTCTTTATTCAATCCTTATCAAATATGAACTAAATTTTTCACTGTATATATAATATATTACATAATTATTGGGTATTAAAAAACATATGAAACCCACAGCATTACTTATTCAATCTATTATATTCAATTCTATCCGAAATATTAAACGAGCTGTTAGTGTTAGTGTAGTTCTATGATACATTTGGTAGTAAAGCTCATTGAACACAGTTTGATCAGGATTCTCAAGCCGAGGTATCAGCACGTCGGAATTCAGATTGAATTAACACTGCTTATAATGGAAAAGAAGAAGAAAAAAAAGAGGGGTACTTGATGATTCAAATGCGATGAGTTTAAGTAATAATATTTAATTTATACCGTATTTCCACGAGAGAGTTGGCAGGTCTCTCTATGAACCCTAAGAGCGTTACGGCTGCTAAGGATGATTAAGCAAATGTCGCATCCTCGTTCTTTGAATATCTTTTCACATTCTGCCTTCGGCAACGGCCCTGAGGAATTAAGCAAATCAAAACCAATTAAACATTGGAATGAAGAACAATTATAGGGAAGAGCAAAAATGCTACAAACTCATAAAACAAACCCGTAAGAAAAACAATATCTGGCACTGTAACACGGAAGCAAAGTTGGTTTTAGAGACATATAAGCTTTTGGGCCTAAATTTCGGTGGTGATAAAGAGTAAATATTGTCAACTATGGTAGCCATGAAAGAGGTTGAAGAGAGAATGAGGAAGGGTTGGGACTCTAAAAAATGATGATACTATCATGGTTCGTGTAAGGGTGTTGGAAGTAAGGAGTTTTGCTGTGTGTTTGGTGGAATGGTTGTTTTGTTATGGTTCGGCTGAGGTAGTTTTGTTGAGCTTTGGGATTCTCCTTGGTTGTGTTTGTGAGAGTCGTTATATTATGTGCTTGTTGCTGTTGGATTTGGGTGCTGCTTTCTGGAGTCGGTGTTTTGTTTTTGATGTGTTCCAGTTGTGGTGTTATTTGGTGTAGGTGTTGTCCTTCTGTATGTTGGTTTTAGGTGTTAGTGTTTTTTTGTGCTGGTGTTAGGCTGGTTGATGTGTCTATTTTTTTCTTGTGTCTCTTCTCTTGAGTTGACTTCTTGTCAATTGTATTTTGCTTAGACTTTGACCTTACTCCCTTGGAGTTTAAGTCCAAAGTTGTTATTGTTTAGTTTGTGACTATATATTTCTTTGAGAATTTCAGTCAAATGTATAAAAAAATAAGTTTTAACGCGCAAAATTCAATTACATGATTTCTCTAAAAAATACCCTGCAAACAGATAAATTTATCTGTTTAATATTTAAACAGATAAATTTATCTGTTTTGTTTATTTAAACAGATAAATTTATCTGTTTTGTATAAATTTATCTTTTTTGTATATTTAAACAGATAAATTTATCTGTTTAATATTTAAACAGATAAATTTATCTGTTTGCATATCAATATAGATAATGAAAATATATAAATTTATATGTCTATCTGTGTTATTTATACATGTTTTGAAAAGTCACAGATAAATTTATATGTATTCTTTACATGTGATTTCAATAAAAGACAAATAAAATTATCTGTGTTCTTTATATGTGCTTTTAATAAGATAGATAAATTTATCTGTATTTTTTACATATACTTTCAATAAAAGACAGATAAATTTATCTATATTCTTTATATGTACTTTTAATAATTTATCTGTATTCTTTATACATATTTTAAAAATGTACAAATAAATTTTTTTGTCATAGGATATTTTTATTCCAAAAGGACCATGCGCTTTAAAACTTTTATGAGGATGAATTTTGCTTGTTAAAAATTCTTATACTGAATAAAAAATAGTAACGATCTATAAATTAGATTGTTTATTAATTTTTCATATTCTTTTACCAATAAAAATAATAATAATAATTTTTTATATATCTAAGTATTCGAACCAATTTACGTACACCTAATAATAATAAAAGTTAGCTATGAAATGCTCCCTCCTAGTTTCGAATGATCGGCAAATAAAAGTTACCTATGAGATGCTCCCTCATGGATTCGAATGATCGGCAATGTTTGCCGCAAATTCGGCAGGTGGGTTCATGGGAGGAGTGATACGATGTCCTCATGTGTTCCACCAGATGCTCCATTTTGTTGAACTGTCTATAGCAGGCAGCGCACTTGTTCCTGGTTATTACATAAATCATTATTGCTTAGCATTGTATTGAAATGTTACTAGACAACCAAATGGACTCGTGTGTGTGTGTAT
>JAOTRH010000001.1:25784482-25800839 GCA_034768845.1 Heliamphora exappendiculata
CGCACATTTCAGGCCGCAGGACCCCTACAAGCAATGTCGAACCCATAACATGCAAGTAGGTCGGCACACGAGGCCTTTGGTGGTGCCTCGACAGCCTGATAGGGTTAGGACACTCAAATAAGAGAGATAGCCCGCGGGGCAAGCGAGTCGGGGTCCACAACCTCTTTCCCAGGCTCTACGCGCAATGTCTAAAGCCCCCGGATCCTCTCAGTTGACATCGTCCATGCGGCACCCGTGCGCGCATGGAGACTCAGAAACACGTCTCTTTGGTGCCTAGAGCCCGCCCCCAATGTTGCCTTAAGGTTGTCCACTTCAGCGCCTAGTGATGACACGGGGGAGGGCTGGTAGCTGACACACCATTACCCCCCTTATAATAGCTTTCTTAGCCATCTCCATTCTGGCAGGGGAAAACATCAAAATGTTTGAGAAGTCATAATGGATAAATAAATAAATATTATTTATTTATTTATTCCCAAAATATCCATAATGCCAAACTGTTGCACGTCGTGCCCGGCGTCTTGCCATGCGCGCGCGCCCTGCGCCGCACGCTGACCTGCGCCCATGCGCGCTGCTACTGCCTTATGCTGCACTGCTGTATGCCGTATGGTCTTGTCAGGGTATCGTGACACGTTTCGGGGTTAATGTTGCCAGTACTCCTGAACACCGTCGTGAGCTTACTTTGCGCTTGTCCTTACCACGACCACACAACGTCATGGGAATGGCCTTATCAAAGGGCAACCCGTGACACTGTGGAAGACGCCTATGAGTTCTGACCACTAATGGGAGTTTAATTGCTTAAAAACTAAGATTCCACTAAGAGCATGTTTGTGTATATTAAAATTTTTAAATTGTATTATTTTAGTTTTAATTGCCCATATGAATTTCGTTTTAAGCATAGTTTGATTCAATAGTCATGAAATTTAAATTTTCATTTCCTTATTACGAAAAAAAATATAATAATAAAAAAAACGTGTCAATTAGAATTCTGGCCATTTGTAGCTATCAAAAATTCGACTTTGATTAATTTAGCTATTTGTGGCTATTAAAGATTCGATATTTGTGTAATATTACAACTCTTCAAAAATTTGATAATTCTCATTCTTAAAGAGTTTGGGAAATTATTTACACTATATTTTATAATTTTCTGTTCAGATTATTTTTATAAGCTATCATATGTTATAAAAATTTGATAAAAAATAATATTATATTTAAAATA
Organism: Heliamphora exappendiculata; assembly: GCA_034768845.1. NCBI lineage: Eukaryota > Viridiplantae > Streptophyta > Magnoliopsida > Ericales > Sarraceniaceae > Heliamphora > Heliamphora exappendiculata. Next base: position 25,785,699 of record JAOTRH010000001.1, read on the forward strand.
TCTATATTTATTATTCTTGAAGATGACAAGCGGTAAACAAAGAAAAGAGTAGCGGTTAAAAATAGTAACACCTATGAAATACACCATGAGCAAAGTTGGTGGTTATTAATAGTTATTGAGACACTTGACAACGTAGGAATATGTAAGAGAAGCTAGAGGCGATTATGGAAAGTTATTTATAGAGATTTCTTTAGTCTTTATAAATAATGATTATGCATACATTGTAAACAACACTTACACAATTTGACAAACCGCCTGTTTTTCTTTTATCTTTTACTTTCTTTTATTGTAATCTTCATTCCAGTTCATAGGAGTAGTTTGTAGTTCTTGTAATCGATTCAACATTGAAGTAATAAAATTTAGGTTTTATTGTTTTTAATCTCATCATCTGCGATTTTTCTAACAAAGTCCTGACATACGGCATGGGACTTAAAGTAATCGCTTGATAGTCGGAAGAATTTTCTCTTTCGAATGAGATTTAATTTGTTTTTGGTAAACATAATCAAAAAAATGTATTATTTTGCCCCCACTTAAACGAAAAAGTTAGGCTCTCTAGAACAAGGAATGACAGTATTTGGCATCGTTGAAACTAATAGTTTATAAATTGTAGTTCGCAGTAAAAGTTGTAAATATTTGATAAATATAATAGTTTAACTAAAATAAAAGAAAAAATAGTTATAGCTCATAACAAAAATTGTGAGTGTTTCAAAAAATATATAATTTGAGGGGGATAAATCCCGAACACTCATCGTTTAGACTTCCTAGGGCGTTAGCCCGAGATTGGGATGTCTGAACAAGGGGTGATCGATATCGCCAAGTAGTGTACCAAACAACTCGACCAATATTAGATCTCAAGCCGGGCTCCAATGGGAGCGTTGCACGGCTCCATTGACCGAGCAGCACGTCGATGGAGACCTCAAAAGTGGAGCTCAAGGCTCGATGTATGGATATCTGTGCCCATAATACGCTTATCAAGAGTCAGTACTCATGATAAGAGGACATAAACAGTTGAACCAATCTTGGAGCCTAGATGTCAGGGCAGGTTGACCTACCCAAAGGGGGTCTGAGGGCGTGTGAGCCCCTTGACATAACAAATAGAACTTTCAGAATGACATGAAAGGGTGATAGTTGGGACAAGTCGCTATTGGAGAGACAGATGTGTCTTGATCAGAGAGACAGCTGTATTTTGATGAGAGAGAAGGCAACCCGACTTGCTCGGGTCAGGTTGGATCACAAGAACTGGTCAAGTATGCTATTCCCTATAAATAGCGAGCCACCCCTAAGGCAAAGGGATGCACTCTATTTTTATAAGCAGAAACTCTGTTAAAATCCTCTCTTACGCTCTCTTTCTCTGTCTCTCTAAAATTATTGCCTAACTTCACCATCGGAGGGCCTACCGGTTAAAGTCACTGACGCGTATCATATCCCTTTCTTCTGTAAGCTCACGTAGATGGCACCTCGGACTTTTCTGCCAGCTCAAACGGGACTAGTAGATTCTTATCTTAATCATCTACATAATTTATTGTTGATATTAGTAGTAAAAAGTTAAAAATAAATAGTAAAAACTTTGCCAAGCACCCCAATAACTTATTTTTTTGATCGGCAAAAGAGAAATTTATTCAAAAAGAAGAAAAGTAACAAAAGGGATGAAAACCCTTACAACGAGGCTTCAAACTTTAAAAAAAAAAAAACAAAGAACATATAGTTGACAAGGAGCCAGCTAACAATAGATCGCACAATGGAGCAAACTAAAACCAAAAAGCTACATAAGCCAAAACTATGCGCAGCAAGACACTTAGCATGAGCAGCAGCACACAAGAGGCACTGATCAAGTGCCCAAAGCAGTCCAAAAAACAGCATCCATCCAGCAGCCTAGGAGAGAAGGCAACAAAAACAGCCACCAAACTACAAAGCAAATAAGTAATTCACATCAAACAGCAAAACTGAGGAGACAGCCATCCCCATAGCAGCAAACAGCCCTTCTCTATAGTAGCAGCAAAAAGTTGAAACCACAGAAACACAAAACCAGAAGCTCACTTAGCTGACAATGAGTAGCAGCAAAATCTCGCTCCCGAGTCAGTAGATGAATTACCAAAAAGGAGAGCAGCTCAGCAACCAATCACAGGAAATGAATTATATAGTCAAACAGCATGCATATGAAGGAGATCCAGAGCTACGATTGTGACAACCAGATCACCATACCCATTTGAGCTTCAAGCTTTTGACACTTTCAATATTGTTTAGGAAATCATTAACTGTGAAGGCTGAGGGATCTAGGCATGCTTTGTACCAAAGGGCAGCCTTGACCTTAGCATTCAGATACTAGATTCCAGTTGATTTCTTCTTCAAGAAACACGAGCTTGTTTTGGGCAATCCAAATAGACCAAAGGGTAGCATAAAAGACACACATCCACATCTTTTTGACTAATTTGCCTTTGCATGCATTCAGCCACCAAGAGAACAAAGTTATTATGTTACTAGGATAAACCCATGATAAACCCCACCACTCCACCATACCAGCCCAGATTCTCCAAGACCAAAAGCATTCCACAAGCAAATGAGACTTGTCTCAGGCGCTACCCCACAGAAAACACAAAATGACTGGCCAAGAGAAGGAATAATGTGTCTCTTAGATAAAAGGTCCAAAGTTGGAATTCTATTGAAAAAAGACATCCAAGTAAAAAGAAAATTTTTTGGGGGAATGATGTTGGCCCAGACCTTGTAAAGAAAAGGGGAAGGGCTGCCCAATCTTAGTTCCCTGGCTTGGTTTATAGCTTTCACAGAGAAACAGGCATTAGTGCCTTCCCTCCATTTTAATTCATCTTTAATATTCGACATGGGTTGGTTCAGTTCACATATAGCAATCAATTGTTGGAGACTGGCACATTCACAAGCACGCAGATTTCTTCTAAAGAGGAGGTTCCAAGAGCTTGGCTGGGAATCCCTTTGGAAAATGGAGTGCACTGTTGCTTGTTTTTGCACTGAGAGCATATATAATCTGGAAAACTGAGCTTTGCGTGATAAGCTATTCACCTATGGATCATCCCAAAATCTTATGTCAGAACCATCACCCAGGCGCAAGTGGCAATTGCTGCGAAAAATTTCTGCAGTTAAACTGTCTGAGTGAGCATTCTTGAGGATGTCTTCCCACACTAAGGAGTACTTAACATGACTAAGGAGAGTTGGCATCCAACTCATTTTGGACTCTGTATATTTGGAGCAAATCACATTTCTCCATAAGCTATTTTTTCTCTGCCAAATCTCCAGCACCATTTTAATAAAAGAGCTGAGTTCTTGACTCCCAGATCTTCAATGCCTAGGCCTCCAGACCTCTTAGGCTGTTTGATCCTTGCCCAACAAACCAGATGTAGCCTCCTCTTGGTTTCATCGCCACCCCAAAGAAAATTTCTTTGAATTCTCTCCAGCTGAGCTAGGACACCTTTAGGCATCTTATATATGGATAAGTAATAAACAGGAATATTTAGAAAGGTAGACTTAATAAGCCGAATTCTTCCAACTTTGGAGAGGTATTTCCTCTTCCAGGGCACCAATCTCTTCTTGAATTTTTCAATCAAGGGATCCCAATTCTTGAGGAGTCTTGGATTAATCCCAACAGGTAAGCCTAAGTACTTCATAGGTAAATGCCCTACCTTGCATCGTAGAATTTCTACTAAGGAAACCAAATTCTGATCAGATACACCTATGCCAAACACTGAGCTTTTTGAGAAGTTGACTTTGAGGCCTGATACAAGTTCAAAATTCTTAAGGATTCTTCTAATATTGCACATTTCCTGGGCCTCGGCATTACAAAACATGATGGTGTCGTCCGCAAATTAGAGGTGGCTAATCTTCAAGCCATGACATCCAATCCCAAAACCATTCAGCAAACCTGTGTTGGAAGCTTTGCTCAGCATTGCATTAAGTCCTTCAGCTGCCAAATTAAACAAGAAGAGGGAGAGGGGGTCTCCTTGCCTCGAGCCTCTTTTAGGAACAAATTGCTGCGAAGAAGATCCATTCACTAACACCGCCATTGAGGCTGTTGAGATGCATTCCATGATCCAAATGCACCATTTGGGACCAAAGCCCATGAGTTCCATAATCCTAATGAGGTAATCCCAATTTACACTATCATAAGCTTTCTCAAAGTCCAATTTTAAGATAATTCCAGCTTTCTTCTTCCTTTTCCACTCATCAATCATTTCATTGGCAATGAGGATGCCATCCAAAATTTGTATCCCAGGTATAAAGCCTGTTTGCTTCTCATCAATGACCTGTCCCATTACACTCTTTAATCTTCCTGCTAATACTTTGGCAAGTATTTTGTAGACTGAACCCACCAAGCTGATTGGCCTAAATTCTGACAAAGATTGAGGATTGTCAACCTTGGGTATAAGGGTGATGAAGGTGGAGTTTAAACATTTTAATAACCTCCCATGTAGAAAGAACTCCTACATGAACTCAATGACATTTTTACTCACAAGCTTCCAAAATCTTTTAAAGAAAATGTGGCTGAATCCATCAGGTCCAGGAGCTTTATTGCTTCCACAATTATTAACGGCACTCCATATTTCTTCTTCTGAAAATGGGGCTTCGATTTGATCCCTGCTCCTCAGCTCTAGAGTCCTCAGGCAATCACAATAAAAAACAAGCCTCTTCCAAGCTACTTCACTGTATAGCTCTGAGAAATGCTTTGTTATTCCCATCTTAATCTCCTGAAGTAATACTAGAAGTTTACCATCTTGACTGATTTGCCATAGAATGGAAGAAGGATGTGTTTCTATCCCCTAATTTTAGCCAATCTTGCCTTGACTTTTGCCTCCAAAAACTTTCAGCTCTCTTAAGGAGGGTCCAAAGCTTTCTTTTCATTTCCTTGGTCAAGTTTAGGTTCCTTATGTTAGGAAGGTTTGGGTCCCTGGGCGCACCCAACCAAAAAATTCCAAACCATGGGAACCTAACCACCTGGCAAAGAAGTTGCACCATCTGTGGTTACGATTTTATTATAATATAATAACAATCAATCAGGAATATTGAATTATGTTTTCCAAGTACATGTAATGTAGGGTCTCCCTACTAATTAACTATCCTTAATCATTTGATCTTTGTTCAAATTTGTTTAATTTTTTTTTAATATCTCAATGTGTTCGGACCAGTTTGCACGTATCTTGACTAATTTTTAAAACACTAATTTCACGGTCCACTGCGGAGAGAGTTAATAATCAAAACCGATATAAAGCCTCATATAAACTATCTTTAAAGAGTTGATAGTACTTAAGAAATTTCGAATTTGAGATCTTAGAAGTTGCAAGCCCTCCAATTAAATACTCACACGCACTTCCTTATAAAAGAGAGAGCAGGGGATGTATAAAGTGGAGTGTGATTATCATTTTCCCTGAATAAAAGGAGAAAGTGTCGATTCATCTGTTCGACTATGGTAATAAGTTCTTGCAACTTGCCAGATTTATTCTATTTAATTTTGTGATCTTGCATTCATTTGATTTCGCATATTATAAGTTTCTTAATTGTCCATTTCGTTCAAGCTAGACACCATTGAGAGCCCCAGCAGTTTTATTATATTTATATATATATTTCATTGGATTTCACATATTATAAGTTTCTTAATTGTCCATTTCGTTCAAGCTTGAGACCCATGAGAGCCCCAGCAGTTTTATTATTATTATTATATATATATATATATACACACAATCAATAAGCTGTGGCCCAGCAGTTCTATTATACAATCAATATGCTGTCTAGAGAGAGAATGTGTGTTACAATTTATATGTATGTGTCAATTAAATAGCAAAAGTTTATGGAGTACGGGTTTTTTGTTTCAAAAATTACAGTCTCTTTATGTTCTAAATTTTCAATATACTTGATACCTCAATTGGGTAGACCCAAGCAACGCGGATTCTGATTGGCCGACTGGTCGACGGGATTGACTTCCTTCTCTCACTCAATGAACTCGAAAAGTTAAGCACAATAACTCGACACCAGTAGGGTGCCTACCGACTACCTTTTGATGGTTAAGTCAGTCTTTTCATATGTATTTAACAGTATATCTATTAGGATTTTCGTTTTACTCACCTTATCGTTAGGCGTCTAGTTTGTTATATAGGAATGCTATGTGGTGATGGGACTAGATCCCGCATAAGGGATCATCCGTTTCCCCACTGATGCGTTTGACCTATTAATTACGGAGGTCGGGCCATGGTTTGCAAGGGTGATGATGGTGTTTAGTTAGGTAGTCGGCTTGGGATGACCGGTGGTCATTTGGTCATGGATGACTGATCCACATCAATACTAAAACTTCAATATACTAAAATTTTGAGCATACGTTAATTTTCAATATATTTTGTTTTGATCAAGAAAGAATAGAAAATCTAAATGCAGTACAAATCCAGTATCAATTTGAATAAAGAGACACATCAGTTGCAAAATCACTTTTCAAATGAAAAAAGAACAACTTTCATGCAAAAAGGAAAAAACATTTATACTTGAGGACAATCAAGCATCCATGCCGGGAATATCACAAATCTTCGCGCATAGAGTCATTATTAAAATATACTAAAAAATTAAAAAATAAATTAATAATAAGAATCGATTATTATAATCCGCACAGCGCCGTCTTCTTTTCTCACCAATTAAAAATGCAGCATAATTTTCACTCATCACTCACGAAAGAGCTTATTAAAGGTCGATGGTAATCGCTTAGCTTCAAGATACCGATATCTATCTAATCATACCGATCTAGTAGATATTGATATATATATTTTTGAATAGTGACCGAATAGTAACAGAATATATATATATATATATATAAACAATTTATGTAGTTTTTGGGTAGGGGTATAATTTTGGCTCGTGGCCTATGAATGGCCCAAGACTCGACACTATAGCGGCCCGGCCAATCCTGTTCGTACTCTTCACTTCTATAATGAACTTATTGCTCGATGAGAAATGTGAGATGAAAAAGGAACCCATCTTTTTAACTCGAAAATGTGAGTTTATTTTGTCCACTTTCTCCATCTATCTATATATATATATATATATATATATATATAAAAGTATATATGTTTTCACTAGACCAGACCAATGTCAGTAGTTGAATGTTTGTTTCCAGTTTTTTTTTTTTTTTATCTTGAAATAGGATAAACGCTAGAAAAGACCAAAAGAACAAGTAGATGAGATGAAGGGAAAATTGAAAAATGCAAAATAGTAACAACCAAACAATAATTTTCATTGTCCTTTACCTTTCTTTTTTTTTTTCTTTTTTTTTGGTTCAGTCCAATGAACGCAGTATTTTTTGTAATCTAGTGGATTAGTCACACCTTTTTTTTCTTTTTTTTTGGTTCAGTCCAATGAACGCAGTAGTTTTTGTAATCTAGTGGATTAGTCACACCTTTGTTAAAGTAATTATTTGATAGTTTTAAAACACAGTGTAACATTATTTATGTAATATTCTTATTTTAAAATATCATAAAAAATACTTCGAGTGAAATAATATAGATTCACATTTGTTGAGTAAATAAAAAATAAAAATTATTGACATAATGTACATCAAATATTTTTATTGATTAAGTACGCAACATGTTATCACCTCCAAAAGTACCTATAATTTGCCCCTTTATGAGCCATTAGGTATTTTTCAGATTTTGTTCGTCCAAGGCCCCGTAGGGCTATTTAATTTATGCTTGCTAGCCTCGTAATTATTAATTGCTCTTCCTTTATAGTTACCAATGCCTTAATTTAAATGTTTCCGCTTTATACACTTCGGTCTACTTCTTGTTTATTAATTTTTTGTACAGCTTCTCAATAGACACAGCATGCACGCCAACTCTTAAGAAACTTAATTTATAAAAAAAATGCGGTAAATGAAGACCGGTAACTCAAAAGAGCTTGTGTGGTGCACGCTAACTTTTAAGAAATTTAATTTATAAAGAAAATACGGTAAATGAAGACCGGTAACTCAAAAGAGCTTGTGTGGTGGTTGAAGTTTATGATTTGAGAGTTTATTCTTTCTAAAATTTTAAATTTTAAATTTTTTAAGTATTATTAATTTTTTACGATCAAATCTATACGAAGCAAAATTTCGATTTTAATTAAAATTCCTGTGAACGGTAAAATTGATCTTCAAAGATTAGTCGATATAAACTAATCCAAATACCTTGAGACCCAAAAAAAAAAAAAAAAAGTCCGTTGATATGCATGGTTGGATAAATTTCTGGAAGTCAATAACTCTAGCGTACGTGTTTGGCATTAAACCAAGCATGATTCACAAAGCTAAAAAAATTTGGTGGCTTGAGGGGATTTGAGTCTTTTTAGCATATGAAATTAATCAAAAGGACAAATTCCTTTTATGATACATCACATTCGACTCATTTATTGCACAGTGAATAAATTTGTCATTTTGCGAAAAGTCAAAGTCTGTTGAACATACTTTAACATTGTTTTTCAAAAAATTTACTAATATTCTCAAAATACTTGTAAAATTAATTACCCTCCACACTTAATCAATAAATTACCATTCATTTAATTAGTTAAATGGTGGGGATGCTACCGAAAACTAGATTTCTCTCTATTCTAATATGTTAAAATTTTCTAAATTTAATAATATCGATCGGCGCATAATAATCTCGAGACATATGTATTCAATAATTCTCAATGCATTTAAATAAGAAAACAAGTTAATATTTAATTTTTAAAATAGATGATTCCAAGCTTGGTTCATCAAATTAGATTATTAATCTCTCACGAGAGATTAATAGTTCGATATTCATAAAATTATTTATTCTATATCTCTCTTTGAGATTATTTGTCTTTCCTCTAAATTATATTACTTTATCTAACTGTTAAAAATATTTTTTTAACTTTTATCTTTATTTTATGTTATTTTAATAAAAATTAAAACATAAAACTTACGTATTATCCAACACAGCTATCAATTTTAACCTATTACATAACACAATATAAATCATGTGTACATGGTCAAGTGATGATTAATGAACAAAAGTCTTATCAATTTGTCTAAATGTGGAGCCACACATGTTCCTAATCACCATCGGATCCAGTTCATATTTTGGTTTCCCTTTCCAGATCATTATCTAATCACCATCGGATCCAGTTCATATGTCGATGTGCCCTGGGAGACCACGATATCTATACACAACTCTGAAGCCAATGTAAAATCTATAATTACCCAGTAGTAAGACGCCACGTAGCATCGAAAACAACTCCACTAATCAAGGCCTGCCGCGTGGTTATCAGCTAGTGGAGCTGTTGAACTCTCTACAACACCCAGCCGTCACGCAAACACTTGGTTTTCGCGTTGAAAAGCCGTTAATCGCGCCAAACTATATCATTCACGAGCAGCGTATAACAAAACAGCGACTTCGGCGGTTGCCGACGGCGGCGTTCGGTGGTGGGAGAGCTGTCGCCTTCGTTTTTGCTTCAACATTCCACCATTCTGAAACCCCACACATACATACATATATATACATACAAATTTAACACATATACACATTTCAATTGTTTTAATTCCATATTCCCCATATTTCAACCTCCTAATCTCTTCTTCTTCTTCTTCTTCTTCTTCTTCTTCTACAAATCACCTATTTAAAACCAGGAGATATATACACACACACACACACACACACACACACACACATATATACCCATTTCTCTCTGCCCATATATATGCGTAGAACCCAGTAAACATAAGAACATTGCGCGCCTTCTCTCTCTCTTTCTTGGTGGATTATTATTAAGGTACGCTTGAACGTATTATTAATTTGTTCACATAAATGTAGTTTCGTTCTTAGGTGTTATTCAATCATGAAAATCGGCGATTCTTCTTGAATTTCTTCTTGTAATTGCTTCCATGGTTTTTAATTTCATTCACGTTCTTGTTTAATTGTCGCTGAATTCTAATTTAATGTTACCAAATTTGTTTGAGATATGCTGGTGAAAAGGTTGGAATTCCGCTCTCTTCTGGGTTTTGTTTCTTTGATTTCTTCTTTTTTTAGAAGCAAGCATTTAATTTTATACTGAAGTTTAGTATACGTTCTAAGGCAACACTTCCGGAAGAAAATCATACAACTACCCTATAGATAATATTATTACTTAATTAGATCAAGTCAGGGTTCTAAATTTAGATCGTTAGGTATAGTAGGTATAGTATCCCTCCATATGTATCAAGATTTTGGACTTTCAATACTGATATTTATTAATGTATAAGTTGAAACTGTCATATCGGCCGAGACATAATTGTATTACCGATTTTGATATGTTTTCCGATACTGCAATTACATAATACAGACAGATTGTTAATTAAAGATTGGTTCTGATCAGATGTCTGAGTTGGTGATGGATGGAACAAATGGAGATGATAAACTGGAAAAAGAGGCCAGTGGACGCTACATGCCTTACAAGGAAATCTTCACGGAGAGGTCACCTAAAAGCCCATTGAGCACACACAGTCCCGAGAGTGACTCCATTGATCTAGCTATCGATGGAGTGGTCTACACCTCTATTGAGCAGCTGTACAACAACGTCTGTGATATGCAGAGCTCCGATCAATCCCCTTCCAGGCGCAGCTTTCTGTCTTACGGTGAGGAGTCGCGAATTGATTCCGAGTTACGGTACTACGCTGGAGGAGGTTTTGAGGAGGCCGAGGTAACGAAAGAGGTGGTGCTGAAGAATGAGGAGGTTGGAAGACTCTCCGAGACCAAAAATGAATCTGAGAATGAAAAGTTTGGAAACACGAGTAAGACTCGTCTTGCAAGTGCTAGGCCGGTTTCCTCTGCACAATCCAAGAGGCCTCCGAGGAATTGGAAGACTTCAAGAAAGCCAGCAAATGCAAATTCCTCCGTGAAGAATGGCAGGAATTCATCTTTGGGAGGGGAGAACTTGCAGGCCGGATCAGCTGGGGATCATCTTGAGGCAGGATATCTAGCGCCATATTTGCTTAAACAAACAAGGGACTTGATTTCATCGGGGGAAAATCCTCAGAAAGCCCTTGAATTGGCTCTTCGAGCAGTGAAATTATTTGACAACAATCCACGTAAGAAGCCAAATTTGGAGCTAGCCATGTGCCTGCACGTTATAGCAGCACTTTACTGTAGCCTAGGCAGGTACAGTGAGGCAATCCCGGTTCTCGAGCGTTCGATTGAAATTCCAGTGATCGACAAAGGCCCAAACCATGCACTTGCTAAATTTGCCGGATGCATGCAGCTGGGAGACACGTACGCGATGCTTGGCCAGATTGAGAATTCAATACTTTGCTACTCTGCAGGTTTGGAGATCCAAAGACAGGTTCTGGGAGAAAAGGACCCCCAGTTCGGTGAGACTTGCAGGTATGTGGCTGAAGCCCATGTTCAGGCATTCCAATTTGATGAAGCTGAGAAGCTCTGTCAATTGGCACTTACCATTCATAAGGAGAATGGCTCCCCTGCTTCTCCTCAGGAGGCAGCAGATAGGAGACTACTGGGACTTATCTGCGACTCAAAGGGAGATTTCGAGTCTGCTCTTGAACATTATGTTCTAGCAAGCATGGCGATGGCTGCCAATGGGCAGGAAACAGAAGTGGCTGCCATTGACTGCAGCATTGGGGATGCATATTTGTCTATGGCTCGATACGATGAGGCTATTTTTGCTTACCAGAAAGCACTCACGATGTTTAAGTCAACTAAAGGAGAGAACGATCCATCAGTTGCTTCGGTGTTTGTACGTTTGGCTGATTTGTACAACAAGATTGGCAAATTTAGGGAATCCAAATCTTACTGTGAAAATGCACTTCGTATATACGCAAAGCCCATACCGGGGAGCCCCTCCGAAGAGATTGCCAGTGGCCTCGTTGATGTTTCTGCTATCTACGAATCTATGGATGAACTGGAGAAGGCCCTCAAATTACTTCAGAAGGCTTTGAACATATACGGCAGTGCACCAGGCCGGCAAAGCACAGTTGCAGGAATTGAAGCCCAGATGGGGGTGCTGTACTATATGATGGGGAGTTATTCTGATTCTTACAACTCCTTGAAGAACTCCATTTCCAAGTTTCGGGATATTGGAGAGAAGAAATCTGCTCCTTTTGGGGTTGCTCTGAACCAAATGGGTCTAGCCTGTATCCAACTTTATGCAATAAATGAGGCTGCAGATTTGTTTGAAGAAGCAAGGAGTATTTTGGAGAACGAATATGGGCCGTATCACCCTGAGACACTTGGGGTTTATAGCAATCTTGCAGGAACTTATGATGCAATGGGCAGGTATCTATTCTCTTCGGTTCCATTACATATGCCTAGCTTTTTCCAAGTACTTTTACTTAATTTTCCCTACTTCATGATGATTTAGAAGCCAATTGATCTGAAATACTTCTATTAGTGGCCGAATCCCAGTGGTTAAAGAGGTGAAAATTCTATATGATCACTGGAACAGTATTGAATTGGAAGAAATTAGGAGAATGTGCACATGAAATTTCTTTTTTTGTTCACTTTTTGATTATGGGATTTCATTCTATGCAGGTCTATTGATGCCATTGAAATCTTAGAATACGTAGTGGGGATGAGAGAGGAGAAGCTCGGGACAGCAAATCCCGATGTGGATGATGAGAAGCGCAGGTTGGCCGAGTTGTTAAAAGAAGCAGGCAGGGTTAGAAACAGGCATGGTAGGTCACTGGAAACCTTCCTCGATGCCAGGTTGCTGACTGTTACAAAAGATGGCACTAGGCTACTGTGATGCCATTGAATGTAAAATATGTTTGTCTAGGGAAAATATTTCTAGATTCTGGTTCAGGTTGTCAATAATTTGGAAAATATTGCATCTTTCATTGTTTGAGGAGTTGGTGGGATCCTTTTGTCACTGTCATCTTTGTATATCTTGTACTGAAATAAAGAAAGGGTGGGATTTCAATTTCCATTACAGGAGTGAGATGCTGACTTCTTATCTTCTTGATCCATTCGTTTGATAAGTTTTGTTGAGAACACTTTTAAGCAACTTCTGGTAATCGGTCTTTGTATGATAGCAGAGTTTCTTTGTGCTTATGTGCCTTAGCAGTCATGGCGCCTAGTATTCGCACGACTCAGTCCCTGTTCTTGCTCCGAACAAAATAAATTTCAATAGCCATAAAACTTACGGCAAAAATGACATAAAAATTGCAAGTGAAGATGAAATTTAAACAAATAAACTTAATCCTACATTGAGAAGTACAAGAAAATGAGGTAAGCCTGAAGGAAGGAAAAATCCCTTAGCAAGAGTATGCACAAGAAAAAGTTTGACTTATGGAGGGAAAAGCTCCTTAATTTGTTTTAAAATACTGGCCGTTATGCATCGCATCGGTTCATACGTATCAGGATTTTATGCCGCCGATATTGATATTTACTTATATATCGACCAATATGTGTGACATAATCGATACTAATACGTCTTTCGATACCACGATTATAAACCCTAATTAAACTTTTAAGTCCTAGGACTAATTTGAATTCACAAAAACAACACTTACAAGTCGCTTATTAAACTGAAGCTTCGTTTGTTTTGACTGAAAATAATTTTTGCATTTTTTTGGTTTTGGTACGACATAAATTAAAAAATAACAAAAAATATTTTTTAAGTCAATCAAAGATATGATAATTTTGGTGTAAAATATTTTCTATTTTTTGTGGTAAAAAATATTTTCAACTCTTACAATTCTACTACTGTCACCATCGACCAACACTATCATTCTACCATCAGCACCACTATTCTACCAACACCACTAGCCTAGAATTTAGAGGCTAAGGGTCCGAAGTTCAGGAGATGGGAAATCTATATTTGGGAGTTGGGGATTTTGACTTGGGGGTTAGGGTTCTAGTTTTTTGATTTTTTGGGTCCAAGGGTCGGGATCAGGGGTTCGTGGTCCGGCGGTCCAAGGGTCGAGGAGTCGGGGTTTCGAGGATTCGAGGGTCGAGAGTTTGGGAGTTGGGGGTTCAGGCGTTTGGGGGGTCAAGGGTCCGACATTCGGGGATTGTGGGACTTAAAAAATATTTTTTCAAATATTTTTCATCAAAACAAACGAAACTTAAATTAATATAGTTTTTGATGCGAAACATCCATTCCCATTGTACATAATGGAATAGTAAAATAATAGCAAATTAAAATTTTCAAATATCACCGGATAAAAATAGCAACACATGTTAGGAGAGAGAGAGAGTGTGCGCGCGTATAGATTATGATTAAACACAAGTTTTAAACAGTCTACCTATCGGATTAAAATATTGGACTTTTAATATCAATACTTATTATTAATGTATTAATGAATACTGTTTAATATCAGTTTATCTGATATCAGTTAATACATATAATTGTATTATCCATAGCCACACCATGCAATACCGCGATTCAGAACCCCTCGCTCTATGAATTGGGGAAACGGGGAAAGCACCCTCTCTCATGGCTTATGACAAGCCTCGGCAAGTGGTAGCGCCGGAGGGTCAGACAAGGAGCCATTGATGGCGAGGTTGGCAACAATTCTGTTGGCTGCTTCGGTGTTGTGTACGGAGTCCCAGCTAATGTACTTCGTTGGATCATTACATGCGGTGGTGATCACTGTTCCATTAACGTCTCTGCTGTGGGAACAGTACCCGAATGGATCTTCGAACCCTGTCGTCACTTCCCCAAATCAGAATGGATTGCGTAGTGGTTTCAAAGCTTATATAAGTATCGATTCTGTGATTCAGTTAACTACTACTGCTTGGTGTTTATTGGTTAATAAACAATAAAGATGCTTTTGATGTTAGGTTGACATTAATAAACATATTACACAATACTGAATACAATAAAAAGATTTTTAACTACTTTTAGACAATGTTTGTTTTGAAGGAAATGATTATGAGGTATTTAGTATTTCTTTATTAATAATTCTAAAATAATGTATTCAATGCATTGTTAATCTATCTTTTTATCTATTCTTATGTGTGGTTATTTTATGAGATATTAAAAATTATAATATCTAATTTTTTGTTTGCAAACTAGAAAATAAGTTTTATAGTTATGCATAAATGACAATAATACGTTAAACAATAAAAATAAATAATTTTTAAAATAAAAGAAAAACAAAAAATAGTTTAAAAAAATAAATAAGCGGTTTAGAAAAATATATATAAAAATAAA
>JAOTRH010000001.1:25810204-25824421 GCA_034768845.1 Heliamphora exappendiculata
CCTACAACACCCTCGGTAGGCGGCGAATCATTCTTAAGAAAACTGCGATTGCAGGACTCGGTTTGCAAGTTCTATTCCTGTTGTTTCAGTTATTTCATTTTCCTGTAATTTTAGATTATTGTAATTGTTAAAAGTTAATAAAGATGTATTTTTTGGATCACCGAATATGTATATATTTATGGCGTTGAATTATCTCCCAACAAAACACAATTGACTTCTCTAACCTTTCCCCAAAGCAACTTGAATTTGATCCTAAATAAAGAATAAAAAACTTCCCCATTTGAATCTAAAACTTATAGGGCACTAATAAGTATCTCAGAGACACTCTAAGAAAATAAAATAAAGACTAAAAATCAATTTAAAAACTTAAAATATTACAAATGTGGAGAGACGGCATATAAAAAGAAAAGAATATCTTTTATCTTTTATTTTTTTTTAAATCTTCTTCATTTCTCACTTGCTATTCTTTCTAGTCAAAGCAGGCTCGTATAATGCTTGTTGACTATCTGTTTTATTTTTATTTTTATTTTATTTTTTTGAATTTTTTGAATTTGTTTTACTTTTAATCTTTATCTTGATGCGAGAAATTAAAAAACAACAATAAAACAACTATATATGAAAAATCTCCACTAAAGAAAAAAATGGCCAAAACTTACTTTTAGTTGGCTTACTTTTGAGTTTATTTTTTAAATATAATTCTTTTCTAATTTATATTTGTATATCAAGATGTGAACGAATTGAAAAGTAAAAAAAAATCTTAAACAAAAAGTGAAAAAAATTAACTAAAAACAATAGAACAAGTTAAGACCGAGTTCTCACTAATGAAATAGTAAAAAGGTCTTGTGTCACGGGACGAGACTCAACGCATGGCACACTCGGCATTATGGGCATCAAATGGAAGCTGGTGACACATTGCCTTAAGTCTTGTGAACACATAGCGGCCCTCTTTTAACATTTATACATACCAAAAATACTATCGTAATATATTTTAATGAGCATATTTAGGTAATATATAATGTGGCATGTATTTATAAATAAATAATAAATTTATAAAATAATATAAATATTACATATGAAATGGCACATCATATGATACACAAATATAATCACAAAATGTTACCACCATAATATCACCCTCTATATTTTTTCCCCCTAATATCTTTCCAATGCTGACTTTATATGTTTATTGTTTTCCCAGTGCTCACATTGATCCCTTTGAATTAAACAGATATTAGCAGTTTGTATTATTTAATAATATCGGGTTTAGCCGCCGCATCGAGTATTTGATTAATTAGCTCCTCTTTGGAATGTTTTAAAATTTTAACTTTAGTTAAAAAAAAATTAACAAAAAGAGTTTTTTTTTTTTAGTCGAGTTAAAATTGATTTTGAGATGATATTATAGACAATTTCATCCATCGTCAAGGGCCGAGGCTGCCAAATTGTGCCATGATTTCAAAAACGTTCGGACTTTGGATTTGTTTAGAACTAACATAATAAGTCAAATCATCATTAAGGTTGCAACTAGACCACACAAGGGTCTCAGTCTATTTTCAGTGAGCTCAATTCATGTTAGCCTAGGCTTATGCATTGGTGCCTGGGATTCCCCCGACTCGACTATTGTGATTAGCCCAACTTTTCATGAATTGGTTTATTCTTAGGTTTAGGTGCACTTTTTTTTTCTTTTTTGGGTAATTAGGTACACATTTGGGTCTAATCTATTTTAAGTAATCTACATTTAAAATAAACTTTTGATACATTTCGAATCCAATCATGTTCAGTATCAATTTTCTATAGTCATTAAATGAAGTTAGGATCGATGTTATACGATGGAAACAAAGTCAAATATACGCAAGGCTTGGTCTACTTTAAATGAACTCGATCTATGTTGGCCTAGATTAATACACTTATGGTGCCTAGCGTTCTTCCAACTCTGCTACGGTGATTAATCCGACTTATCATGAATTGGTTCATTCTTGAGTCTAATTGTACATTTGGGCCTAATCCATTTTAAGTAATTTGCATCTAAAATAAAATTTCAATTCATTCTAAATTCAACCCTCAATTTTTTATAGTCAATGAATGACGGTAGGATGGATGTTACTATAGTAACAAAGTCAAATAAATACATTAATTATTAAAATTATATAAATGTCACGCTCTTAATCTAGAACGTTTGAAAAATCCACAAGTTTATGCTTGATAACTGTTTGCATAGCCAGTCAATGGCGATGAAAAGGCACACGAATGGGTAGAAGCAAATAATGGGATTTTTCTGTGTTAGGTATCAAAGTCCACAGAGGATTAAGTTTGCTCCGTATCCAAACAAATCTAATTTAAGGTTGGTGTTCGAGAACGGCCCCAAACAGCGGTTGACTTTCTAGAAAGACGATCCGGGATAAGAATAAAATAAGAACAGCACTGGCACAGCACACCCATGACGTTGATGGATAGAACCTGGAAAAACCTTGTTTGGGAAGTAATCCCTTCAAAAACGATGTTAATCTTTTTTTTTTTTTTGTGACTCAATTGAGAATAATACTTTTATATAATTAGTTTGTATTTTTAAATTTTAAAATTGTATAACTTTTAGTATATAAATTCTTATTTAGTAATACTTTTATTTTTAGAATCTTCTCATATGGATCTATAAAATAAAATTTATATTGAATGTAAAAAAATTTTAAAAATAAATAAAAATTTATTATTTTCACCTTAAAATGCTAATCTTCTTATTTGTACAAATGAGGAATGAGAAATTTAATATTTTTAAAATAGTAAATGAAGGATGATGGGATAGTTCATGCTGAAGTTTTGGTGTGATGACTAAGTGGCGGTGGCAAATTCGGTGTGACAATTGAGGGCAATAGCGATGAGAGTTTAGGATTTCGATGAGAGTGGGGAAGTGCACCAATATAATCTAGGGTTTTGCATGATTGAGAATTTTTATTTTCTTTGTTCTCTACACATTTAGTTAAGAAATTTTTCAGTACAAAATTTTTTGTCAAAAATAAGAAAATAACTGAAGATTTTCTCTTCCAACTAAGAATTTTTTCTATTAGTTGTGTTTTGTTGACAATTTAATTGTAAATTTTATTAAAATATTTTTTTAAAAAAATAAGGTTTCGATTGTTACACAAAAAATTTCTCAATTTTTATTTCTATTGAAAGGGAGAAATTTTCCAATAAAAAAAAGTAAAAATTTCTCTATTGTTTTGTGTTCAAATAGAATTTAGGAGCATATTAGGCATAACAATATAAAATAGAATTTGATTTTTTTTAAAAATCTAAGATGAACCGAAACATTCTACAAACTTTATATACAGGACCCTATTTAAAAAAAATTTCTAATATTAAAAAATAATAAATGAGATTATATATACTAACGTGATCATATAAATCAAATAAGCCAACCATTCAAGCTGAATAGTTGTGAGAGTGACACCACAAAGAAGAGGAAACACCACCTCAAACTCGTTCTCATTCTAAAAGATAAGAAATATGTAGGCAGGTATGTAGCATTATGATATTTTTTTTGATGATAGATGTAAATTATTTTTACTTTTTAGAACTTATTTTTATTCTAAAAGAAAAGAAATACATAGACAGGTACGTAATATCATGATATCTTTTTTATGATAAATGTAGACTACTTTTACTTTTTGGAAGGTGGCCCCGTTGTTAAAGTTGAAAAACTCATCGTCTATTTTTTTTTTAATACCAGAAAATAATAAATGAGATTATAAAAATTATGGTATTATTTATATCATATTTGATTAAACCTGAATAAGTATGTGATTAGAATTGAAAGTTTATTTTTATCATTAAAAGATATATGATAATTCAAAAATTGGACAAGTTATCCCATGAGAGATATGAAATTATTTTAGATTTGGAACTATTAGCCTCCCATGCAGAGATTAATAATCCAAAACAATACAAACAACACAGAATTTCAAAATGATAAAATTTAAAATAATGAATTTAAGCATTTCAAGTCCAACAAGAATCAAGACCAACAGTGGTACCCCTCTTGTTGCTTTCCTTTTTCAATTTATCACAACTTTTATCTTTTTTCTTTCAACCCATAATTTCCATCTAAGATCTACCTTTTCCCTATCTGCTCTCCCTATCTTATTTTGTTTTGTTTTTTTCTTTTTTTTTTTATTTTTTCTTTGCATGTTTGTGTGCATCTTTTTCTTGTCATTTATCGGTATATCATCATGTTTC
Organism: Heliamphora exappendiculata; assembly: GCA_034768845.1. Lineage (NCBI taxonomy): Eukaryota > Viridiplantae > Streptophyta > Magnoliopsida > Ericales > Sarraceniaceae > Heliamphora > Heliamphora exappendiculata. The sequence continues at coordinate 25,814,432 of JAOTRH010000001.1, forward strand.
TATTAAAAAAAACTATGTTAGGACTTTTATCAGGTTGATAATAGTAGATTGACGTTGAAAATATCATTTTCAAAGCTTGGCGACTATCTTGAGTTTTAGTAAGCTAATTTTTGTAAGCACATGTAGATATTACAATGCTATTTCTAGCAAATTATGATAAAATGGCGACAATATGCGAATCATAGTGTTTGAATTGCTTGATGTTTTCTACGTAAAGGTTTATATTTTCTTTTTGTAAAAGTTTATTTTTCTCCTAATGTAAAATTCTTTTAGGTTTTTTTTAGAGATTTTATCACGTGTTCTGTCGGTATATCTCTTTATGATTTTATTAATCAATAACATATATATGCATTTTGCCTATTTAATAAAATAAAAAACAAACAAAAAGCAATCATGACCCTAATATCTAAACCATAAGCTCAACACCACCCACATGAGCGGGCTGCTAAAATCCCTGTACAACTTGGAAACTTTTGTGCTTTGTTTGGGTCTAACACTAATTGAGACATTGGTTTTACATTTTTGGGTAGTGGCCGGTAAAAATTTGTGGGGGTTTTCTTGTTAACCAAGACAGTTAGAAATAGCAACGAGACAGGACGAGACGTAAATGAGGTTTTTTATTTTTATTTTTTATTTAATTGAAGTAGGGATGAAAAAAAATAGGTGAGGCTTCAATCCGGTTTATAATAAGACTGGAGAGATTCAGTTGAATATTTTTTTTTGTTTAAAATAAATACATTATGATTATTTGATCTGTTTATTTTATCGTTCTCAATTAATATATAATTACTGTAAAAAAATTAAATTGATCAGATATCGTTAATTGTCTTAACCTATCACATTTGTATTAATAAAAATAAACTGTAATATTTATTTTATTAGTACAAATATAATTTATTTTGACAATGATATCCGATTAATTAAATTTTATACAATAATAATATATAAATTAAGAATAATAAAATAAACGGTCTAACAAGACTAAAGAGTAGCCCCTACCAAGAAAAATGTCAAAAAGGTAGCTTCCAAAGGGTGGGGGAGGAACTATATAGGGCTAGTGCTTAAATTTGAAATTAATGATACTAGTAAGAATAAAAATATGATAAATAAAATATAAAAGTAGATAAATTATTGGACCAAAAAATTTAAAATGGCAAAAATAAAATAAAGAAATGAGGGATAAATATAAATTTTTTATGATTTAGTCTCATTATATTTTCTAAAAATAAGCCTTAAATATAGATTTATATTTTAAAAATATTTATTTTATATATTCGGGGTAAATTGAAAAAATTTAGAAAAAAAAATATCTTTCTCACCCTATTTGTTATTAAGGTAGAGGAAAATCCCACATCTTAAGACAGAAACATGCATAGGTGAGACATGATTACATTATCTTCATAAAATTGTGACGTTTTTAGTGAGTTTTTTTTTTAATTTTAGTTAAAATAAATATTCTTTTAAATTTTTTCACCTCACGAGAAATCAATAAATATACTTGCTTAATTACGCCTAAGATGGTCCCACACTTGTATATCAAACTTCTCTCCCACACAAGTTTAAAAATAAATTTTTTAGTAAGTCTTAATCAAATAAAGAGCTCCCAATTATTTTGATTTTAACTTTATTATTATAAGTTTATCCATTAAGATTAAGTTCAAAATAAAACTATTTTTATTAGTGAATAGCACAAATTAGGTTTAGTTCTTCAAAAAAGATTACTAAAAAAATAATTAAAAAAGTCATTTAAAGTGCTAAATTAGTTAAAATACTATATTGTTATTTTCCAAATTCATAAATTGTTAGTAAAATAGTGTTGAATGTGAGGTGATATCTGATGAAGTTATTTTAAAAAATAATTAGTAATAGAACTTTAGATATTTAGGTATTTTTTTGGTATTATGGCACTTGTTTTTTTTTTCCTATGCCCAAATATAGAATGGTTATTTGGTTAAAAAAATGCAAAAATCTATACTTTCTTTCTTTTGCCCGGATAACAGTTTTTTTTTTTTCGGGGGCTTTGGATTCTTTTCACTTTTCACTATTAAAAAAAAAGTCAAAAAGCTAAAAAATAGAAAATAAACATCTTAGCCAAGCCTTAATAAATTCAAGTAATAATGTCTTCTTGAAGTTCATTTCATTTTTTAAAATTTTCGTCTATGCAAATTTACTAGAGCCGCATGTTAAGAACTCTGTCCAGGACCACTAAAAACTCAAAACCAACCCTGATTTGGACTGTGATTTCTTGAACTGTTATGGGTGAAATTAATAGTGTAATTTATTTTGTATTGAAATGTGTTTGATTGGAGAAAAGATGAGAGATAAAAAATGAAGCTTATCATGTGAGTGAAATAGTTTAATCCTATTCAAATTCCCCCTTAAGTATTAGAATAGCATCATGCATGGGGTATTATGTTAGTTGAAAAGATTTTTTATTTCAAGAGCTCAAGTCTTCTTGTCATCCTTATTAAGCCAGGGGGGAAAAAAATGAAACAATGGATAATTGAAAGCACAAACTGAAACATTGAAACATATCATATGTCTCTGTCTTCAGTATTCACATTGCAATAACTACCTAATACCTAAATCAAAAATGCTACTTCAACATGTACACAAACAGAAGGGGTTTCTTTATTATGAGAAAATAAAAATGTACACGAACATATACAAAAATAAAAATAAAAAATCCCACAATTACATACTGTAAAAACATAACCTGCTTCACGACTCCTGATGCCTCAAACTCGCCTTGAGATGATGTAATTTGTGTTGCATCCGTGCAGGCAACTCGCCAAAAATCTCGGATTCTGAACCCTGTAATCGTCTTATTTGAATAATATCATGGTACATTGGTCGAAACCGAGTCTGGAAAGCCCTGTAGGAAAAATAAGGTAGCAGGGTGGAAACGACAACGAGGACGGTGACCAGCCAATAGAAAGGACTTGGAGCGCAGGCTTCCACTAGAACCCGATACGCTGTTGTAGATACTGTTGGAGACAGAGAACCATAAATGACTAAAAATGCATACCAGAAGGCAATGCTGCTCCAGATGAAGAAGTGTTGGATCCAGGTGAAGTAGTTAATGGAGAGGGCCATTTGGCAGTTAACAGCCCAGACCACGCAAGTATACATCGTAGCACCGAGGACTTCAAAATCGACTACTTGACCATCTTTTCGGAAGGCCTGTTGAATAGTGGAGTTGGAAGTGAAGAAGAAGACAATCATGGAAACACCGACCCCGTTACACATCCAGCCGAGTATACGGGGCCAACTGAAAAGGATGTTCTGCACTCCCTCTTGGTAAAGCATAGGATACTGTAAAACAAATAAAAGTGGGATCGATCAATGAACCGCCCTTCTCCTTAGGCAAAAAAACACCAAGGAGTTAAAAGAAACCAGGTTCAATATAATATCATCTATCCAAGTGAGTAGAGAAACAACACGAGTTGAGCATTGTACAATATTTTATTACATTCACTTTTGAGTTGATGAGATTTTATCATAAAAAGAATGGAAATATTTCTTCATGTAGGACTGGAGACTGACACAGCAAAGACAAGAATCTGCACTACTTAACCGAAAGACTTGATTGGGTTGGAAATTAATAATACTTCTTGAGCATATATAAACTCTAGGAGTGAATGTCATCCTACAAGAAAGATTATAGTTGCATGTGATTTGTAATTTTGTCAGGTACTTTGGGTAACAATAGAATGACATATCAACTGTTGACTAAGGACGAAACTTCTGGAATTCACTTCCTCTACTATAACCACAATGGAAATTCCATTTTTGAAATATTTTGGAACAAATTAGAACAACTACAGAGACAGGCTAACGGCCATTTGCTATAACTACACTAGGTAGCATAAAATAGCCTGCATCATGTTACAGAATGGTCGTGCAATAGTGTCTCACCATCAGAATATAATAACTGAAGTTCTGCAATGTAAACGTAGCATAATTATTTGGGAAATTTCAACCAAAAAATGCTTGCAAGAATCAGTTAATTTATAAGGGAACATCCTAGAATAGGGTAAGATGAAAGAGAAAATCTAAAACATGTTTCTCAACTTAATGAAATCCTGGTCTAATATGCAGGAATAACACAAAATGTAGGAAACAGTTGCACATTATGAATACTGAATGTGGAGAATGGGATAAGAGAAACAGTCAATAGGAGCTTTAATTTCGATATACTGAAACTAAACCACCAATGGAAAGCATATGGACAGATAAAAGCATAAAGAAAATTTGCCCACTGTTAGACTTATGTCGAACATTTACAATAAGAAAAAAAAAAGTAAAAACATACACATTAGTATTATAGAAAATCCGATTGAGAACATAAATTTTAGATTTATTCTCCATATGTTCCTTAGAGCCTGTTTGATGAAAGAACACTCTTTTTCAGCAGAGAGATACACAAAATGCAAGAATTGCAAGATTGTTGCTTGTTGTTCTTTTGCTTTGTCAAACATCAACTGCAATTTTCTAGTAAATTCACCCACTATTGCTCTGTCCTAGTGGTATGAACTCAATCTTGACTGCGCCATCCATATAGTTTCTTACATCTGCCTTCCCATTTTCCCATTGTTTCTACCTGCTTTCCTTGCTTCTTTATCAAATATTTCAATATGTAACACAGCTGATACAAAGAGAAAAAGTTTGTACCTCAAGGCAACGTCGGGCAGAAACATCCTGATCGAACACACCAAGAGCAATCACGGGGAGTGAAGTGAAGAAGACGTTGTAGAATGACATGTACCAGTCATTGTAAGCAGGTTGGCCAGAGAAAGAAGCATAGGCCTCCAACCAAAAAAGTGTAAAGCCAAATGCTATGTTCTTGTAGAAGAAGTAGCATATCTGCATTTGCATGAGAATAAAATGAAAACTCTCAACTAGGCTGAAGCATTTAGTAAACAGTTATTTTAATCTCATTCTCCACAGATGTAACAGGGCATGACATGCTTCCGCAAACTTTCCTTCTCTCAACAAGCAAAACTAGACGTTTGAAAAAGGGAGCTGATCAAACTTGTGAAGATGGTCCTTGGTCCAAAGCTCCAACTTACCAAGCAAAAGAGAATTTAAGATATTAAATTCGGACAAGTGAATTTGTTTGACAATATATTTGACCATAACCTTATGAAATACTTTTGCCAATTTTCCGTGAGATGCAAAGAGACATGGAGGCACAATTACCATCATTGATATTCGCCTGTAACACCAATGGCCATGTACCAACAACAGTCGTTCAAGAAAACGGAATTGAGCTATTGCATAATCACTCGACATAACGGCCTGTACTCAAAAAAAAAAGAGAGAGAATCATAAGCCAAGTTTTGTTTCTGAACCTAGAAAAAAATAACATCAACTGAGAGTGCCAATGAACATTTTATCCAAATAGTGATTTGAAGAGATGCATTCAAGCATAAGACTACTAAAAGAAAATGATCTGGACGGGTATATGTAGATAAAATTTGTGTCCTGAAAGGCGGGCGGCAGGTAGTAAATGAGATAAACGGCCTTGGCTATGTCCAAACAGCCTTAAGAAGTCAGAGTACAAGGATCAAACAGAAAGCACAATTTGTGGTAAGGGAGATGGGTGCACAATTTGTGGTAAGGGAGATGGGTGCACTAAATTCCCGCAGTTTTTCCTCCCCTCACCTAAAAGGCTAAAACTTCGAATCTGTATCACCAGACAGATGTCTCTGCCATCACAACCGGGTCCAACAGAATAGTTTTCCTTCAGCACCAATCAGGACATTAACGCCATGCGATGATGATGATGATGATGCATGACTTATCAATAAGTTTTTTCTCCCATTTTTTGGCATTAGTGTTAAAAGTACAGAACATAATAAAAAATTTCCGCTCCTTCGAAATTTAAATCACTTTTTGGCCATCAAATGTCTATAATCAAAGAGTTCATATAAGAATGACTAACTAATGATAACTATTGATAAGGCAATCTCTCTTTTTCCAGAACTGATCTTGACAAATCAACTATATGCCAATCCAAAAGATGAGTGCTTTTAGAGAAGAAGGGTCGAGGGAAAAGGAGATGTGGCAAGCTGATCCAGTACTGATTTTTCAATTAAATGAAAAGAACCCGTATTTGCTCAATTCCAGTTCATGGTCACTGTTGTGCCAATTCTAACTGCATTATCTAATAAATGCAAATATGCATATTAAGAAATATTGTCTCAATAGAAATGTTATTCTCATAAGCAATAAGCCAGAATACAGATTGAATGACACCAAGAGTTCTTACATTCTATACTTCTTTCTCTTAATTTAAAACCCCTGACAGTAATGAACTATATCATTAACCATGAATCAAGCAAAAGAGAGAGAACTGAATAGTGAAATGGGATTTGTACAGGTACCAAAGCAAATTGAAATTATGAGGTTACTGATTTGAATGTACTTAAAAATGATAAATGAAAGCCCCTCCCCTTCCAAGACACACGAAATCCCTCAAGGGGACAGATGACGTATAAAGTAGAAGCTATACCAACCTGCATCCCCTCAACACCACTAATGCCAACTCCAATATGAGCCTCATGCAGCATGCCAACATCATTTGCCCCATCGCCAATTGCTAATGTTATCTTACCTGTTCCCATTTTCACCAATCTGGTAACCTGCATAGCTTCAGTGGTTCTATAAGATTATTTTTTATGACAGGTACAACAGATTGACTTTTCTTTGAGAAATGAAATAGATAAAAATTCCCAGAATTCCATTAAAAGTTTTGACAAACTTACGAGAGCTTTCTGTTTAGGTGATGAACGACAGCAAATAACAGCAGTACATTTAGTTGCGAGTTCCAAAAATGACTTCTCCAGATTCTTGTTGAGAGCAAAAGCCAAGGATTTGCCATCGATTATTAAACCAAATGTGACAGATCTTCCTTTAATTGAATCAATTTGAACTATTCCTTCTCTTATTTGTTCTCTCACACTTTCACTTGAAGCCTAAAAAATCATATTTTTCACAAATTCAATACCAGTACTGATTGTTATGGAATTGGGTACAAATCATGTACCTTAGCAGCGGCTTCTTTGTCCCCTTGTTTTTCCAAGGCATTTATATATGGAAAATCCAATGTGATCATTATCTGCTTCATTTCTTGTTTTAGTAAGCTACAAGCATACCTGTTAGAAACACCAAGGTTAGTATATGCAATTTTAAGATGAAAAAGAAAGAGGGAAAAAATTCAAATCACACTTCTCACCATACCCAATATTAATTGCAGTCTCCATCTTATCGCCAGTTAAGACCCATATCTTAATCCGAGCATTTGCAAGCTTGTCAATGCACTCTGGAACCTTACATCAAAGAACAGTAACAGATCAATAATTCATCATCCAAGAATACCAACAGATCTTCCTAATTATTTAGATGGACTCACAATTTTATTGACACTAGAAACGTGTCATCTGGAATGCGCATGGACTTGATAACATCTTATCATCTTTTTCTTATTCATCAAAAATAAGAATTATCCATTTGACTACCCCGCACTTTCATTTATAATAGATGGATGTTTAAAATCACCTTCTTTTTTTCAAAAGCTTTGAAGTTTCCATTTATATTCCAGTTTGCAACTCGCAAGTGACTGAAAAGATGAGACTACTGTTCAGGAAGATTGTTGTTTTCTTTGAAACAAAGAAAAGGCGACAGGCTGATAGGCAGCAGAAAAAATGGGGTGTTGGCTTATCTAATAATATAGAATTCCAGTTAATTAAACAAAGTGGAGAACTCAAAACTGTTGAAAATTATGCGAGCATTATATAGAAACAACTTCGGTACAGACCCCTTTTTGCAGTTTGTCCTCGACAGCGGTAGCACCAAGGAGAATTAAATCTCTTTCAATCTTATCAGCAGCTGCATCCACCAACGCATCTCGATCTTCACTGACAGAAGTTTTGGCCTTCAGGAACTCCTCTTCCCATAGTCTGTACTCTTCTTCACCTATTTCGCGGTATGCAACTACCAATGTACGCAAACCTGCCTCAGCGTATTTCTTGATCTGTTCCTTGGTCTCAGCCTCAAATTGTCGTCCATTTTCTGAGAGCCTTTCAAACATTACACTGAATGAATGTAGATGTATATAAGTTCAGTCAATATTGATCACTTAACACAGCAGGCCCTTACACAACACAATAAACAAGATGCTCATTAGGAATCAAACCTGTCTGCACCCTTGCAAAGGAGTAACAATTGATTCTCTGCATTCCTTACAATGACAGACATTCTTTTACGAGCACTACTGAACTCTAAGACATGAAGAAGCTTGTAAGACCTGAAAATAGAAACCTAGTCCCATGAAATGCAACTAAAATATTTCAAGCAAGCTGAATAAATCTAAAAGATACTAAGCTTCGTTTGGCTTCCCAAAGCTTTTTGTCTTTTTTGTTATTTTAATCAAAAAGCTAAAATGAAAAGGTTAGTGTCATTTGGCTTGGAAGATTGAAATCTAGCTTTTTTTAGTGGATTCTGGAAAGGTGTAGATTTTTTTTTTTTTTTTTTGTAATTAAGGTTATATCAACCAAAAATAAAGATATACAAAGAAATACGATACACACCCCCAAGGGTCAACAAAATGATAGTAAAACAAATCACCAAAATACAAAATCATAACAAGCTTAGAAACCTCACAGACCGAGAGCTAGGAAACCGCAACTACAATCCAACCAAAACCTACTTCTTCTTACTTAAGTACGATTTCTTAAGCTTATTCAAAGGCATAACTATTTTTTCTCTAGCAGGCTTAAAATTATCAATTCTCTTCAGGAGCTTCTTCCTATTCTCGCCATTTAAAGACGGAGGGCCAACAAAATTTTCATCTGAAAAGAATCTTTGAAGGCATTCTCAAATGTGTAAATCAATGAACGGTAGGATCAAAGATACTTGCAGAAAATGTAGCTAACTTCTCCTCCCCTTTGATGGAGAAGTCTATTTGATGCTCTACTAACTTCTCAAGATCCGCATTGCTATGGTTAACAACCACTCCACCAAGAGATTATCCATATCCTCCCTACTAACACAACCCAGCATGTCCACACTTGGAGACACACATTATCATTACTCTTTCTATCTATCACCTTCTTACATAAGTCCGTCTCCTCTAGCATATAAAATTCAAGTATTGTGAATAAATTCAAGGAGAAATGAGCCTTATTAACCGGAGAAGCATTAGAAATGCCTTTACCTTTTTTCTTTTTTATTTTTTTCCATTCACTAGGCTCTTGACTTGTGCTCGTCCTTTTGTCTTCTTTCACTTTCCATTCTTGTTTGGGTAAAGAAGTAGAACTCGTGACCTTAGGCTTGTTAGGGCAAAAATTATTAGAGTGACCAAAGATTATATACTTATCACACTTTAAGGGCTTACAAAACACTTCCACTCTGACATTATAAGAAAATCCATAGCCCAAATTTAACATGAAAGAATCTGGGATAGAAAGGTATAGTTTGGCAAGAAACGAGAAGATTTTTTGATTCTTTTTTCAAATGACAACTAATCGATTTGTTGTATATAAGAAGGCCAATTTTGCCTTTTTATACCGGTGCTAGGATCCACACATTTTATAAAAAAAAAAGCTAAAAAATAAGCTTTTGGCATTTTTGAACGAGGTAAACAAGGGCTTTTTTGCTTTTTAGCCAAAATACTAGAGAGTTTGCTTTTAAACGGCGAACCAAACAAAGCCTAAGTAGATAGATCAATGAATAACTAAAACTGAATACAACAAGATGCCTTGCATTAAGTGGTTGCATTGCATCTCGTATATCCTCAATTGTCGTGACATCGAGTTTGGATAATAGATGGTTTTTTGCTTGACTGACCCAAAAAGATAAGCATTCTTCAATTGTATAAGCATGAATCTTTTTTATACCATGTACATCAATTGTTGGAATTTTGTGAATTCATTGGCCATTGAATTCCAGAATTCAATAGCAGAATTCAATTGCAATTGAATTGGC
>JAOTRH010000001.1:25830284-25843641 GCA_034768845.1 Heliamphora exappendiculata
CATAAAATTAAGTTTTTATTAACGTATAATAATGGTTGACCTCATACTATTAAGGCAGTATCTATATTTATAAATACATAATATCAATGTATTAATTAAATATATCATGTAAACTAGTTGATGCGATATTTTATTCTAATGGAGTAACTCCTTATAGTCTGACCATTGCTATTCATTTTCATCCAAGGGACTAAAATGCCTTTACGTGGTAGGTTTATTTATCTCTTAGCTTAAAAATTAAATTTTTTTTTGTATTTTTAGTTAAAAATTATTTAGTTTAAAATAAATTATTCAGTAAATTTACTTTTGAATATATTATTTGTAAGTTGATTTGTACTAATTAATTTATCTTAATAAGTTAAACGCCGCAAAATAATTAAATCAACCACATAAATCAACAAATAAATAAACAGCCATAACCACACGCGTGACACAACGATTTTTATGTAAAAAATTTTAAACCAGATAAAAATCACGGGACCAATCTAGGTACAGAAAGATCAAGCATTATAAAAAGCCATTAGTTACAAGGGAATTTTACAAACAACCATTGAATCCACAACCTATGAATGTAAGCCACTCTATTGAATTCGTGTACACTAATTCCGTGATTGCTGTTGAAATTCACTATCGAATTTCATATAATCTACCATTAGACTTTAACTCCTTAAGAATTCACTCAAGAAATTTTACAAACTCACAAGAAACGTTGAAGATTTGAATACTTGATGTTGTCTTGAATATGTGGAAATTGAATGATCATCAAGTGATTGTTGTATGATTTGAAAGGTTTTTGATCAATAAAGAAGCACTTTGGTGGCTATAATTTATTATAATAAAACAAGCTAATTTAATAAAATTCTATCGATCTTATTTGTATAGCCTCTACATAATGCATAAAATATAACTATTATAAAAGTTAATCCGCGTCCATGATTGATCGAGTGGTCTAAAGTAGCTCGTAGTTTTTGTTAATTTCTGCACTGTTTTTGTTGCACCTTTCGTTACAATCTAAAAAACTTAACCTTAAAAAAAATTAGGTGTTAAAATATTAAATAATAAGATGAAAATAATTTGTCACAGATTTATCAAAATATAATTGAATAAAATAAAGGGCTAATTTCTAAGCAACTGTTAAGCTTGCTTTTTAAAAATTAGTTGTTTGGGTAAAAAATTAACATTTTTGTGTTTGTTTAAATTGAGCAGTATTGTTCTACTACACAGTTGAAAATAACAATAATATGTAATTAGTAATTATAATAAATAAATTATGAATGAAAGATATTATTTTATTTAAAAAATAACAAAAATTTAAATAAAATATTTTGACTTAATTTTTAAATTTTTTTTCTTTTTTATTAAATGAACCACGTTTATTTTTTTATATTTTTAGAAAAAACAAAATTTAAGAAGACAATCAGAACCTAAACTGAAACCTCTCGGCGGGCCCACGACAATTTCCATCGCACCGACCCTCCCAATTTTCCATTGAAATTTTACCAATCTACGATACATTATTCTCAGCAGCCAAACAAAAGACTGAAAAGAGAAAAGAATTTTTTTTATAAAAACTCTCTGGAAAATTGGTAATGCTGATGGACGGTGAAGATTCGTTTCAATCGCCTAAACCGTGGACGACAACTGTGGACGAACTATATCTGCGATTCTCTTCCCATCGTCTATGGAGTATGGGCTGTATGGCGGACTAGTCGAAGATTTCTATCTTCTGACGACGCCGTTTGCAACAAGGGGTTCTTCTCTGTTATCAAACGAAGTCCGATTCAGCTTTTGCCTACGGAACGGACTCTTTCCTGGCACCGAAACCCTAGGTCCGTACACTCGGCATCGATATGCATATCGTCGTATATGTAATTCATCTCTTCAAATGGTTGATATAAATTTTGTCTTCATTTAATGTGTATAGACAGTTATTGATAGCCATTTCTTGCTATAGCTGTTCGGTATTTTGTAATTATGTTACCGATTCATTTCGTGCTAGGGTTTATGTCTTGAATTTTTTGCAAGTTTAATTCATGGCGTCTGTCGATTGAATTCAGTTGGATGAAGATTTAAATTGAAAAAAATGCATCTTTTAATTAGTGATTAGGATGGTTTTGATTGTCTAATTGTTTTCTTGGGCTTTCAGTTTCATCATGCTATTATGGTCAATGGATCACTTTCCTGACTAAATGTGCTGCTTTGGATTACTGAATCACGTGCTAACGTAGTAGTTTTTCTATGAAATGTTCAGCTTGTTCCCTTTATACTGGCGTGGTATTGCATTTTGTTACCATAAAAGCAGTGATGTGTTTTAGGAAATTAATGGTTGTTGTCTAATTCTATTTTTTATACCATTTTGGCTTCCTTCTTGTTCGTTGAGGGCTTGTGAATCTGTGATGTTGATTTGTAGGAGCCATCTCTACCTTCATCTCCACCTTTTATGTAAAGGATGGAGATATGTTTCATGAAATAACATTGTCCACCATTATATAAGGCTACGACGCACAGGTACTCAAACAACGTTGCAGTACACGTACCTGGTACACTAAAAAAGCTAGTACTTTTCCAATAGATGGGTATGTCTTGGGTACGTAAATAAGTACATTTGGATTTTTATGAAAAAATTTGAGAATGAAAAGGAACTAGAGTACATAAAATGTTATCTATTTTGATATGAGTATAAATCATAAGATTAAAAAGCAAACTGATGTTATTTTTTATAAACCAAAAATCCCAAACACATCAATCGGAGATGTTTCTCCCTAGGTTGCTGCCGAAAACCCTCTTATTAACGAACAAAGGCCAAAGCTCCTTGTGTTAATCTACATAGGGATGAATAAATTTTAGATACGAGATCAAGTGCCTTAAGAAATACTTTCTAGATCCACATGAGAGAAGGGTTGTTAATACAAATTATAGTTTTAAGTTGTTTAGAAAGCTTTGGAGATTCTGGCTCATGTGCTAATAGGGGAGTAATGGAACCAATGATTTAGTGGTTGGCACATGGGCCTTTTGGACCTATACTCCAATCTTTAGCAGCGAAGTTACTTTTCCAACCATATTTCTCTTCACGACGTGAAAGAAATTGGAGCACCTGCAATTTCATTCACTCCATGAGAGGAACTAAAATAATAGCAACAATGTGATTCTTTGTGCACTTCAATATTTGTCTACTGCCAAAGAGAAGTCCACAATATAAAGAAGAGGAAACTAAGTTGTGGGGCACGGGTAGAGATGCTTTTAATTCAATGGAGGGTGCTCGTTTATTTGGAATTGCAAATCTTTCACTTGATAAACTAGAGATGGAGGTGATGAAGTTGAAGATTGTAAACTTCTTAGGACATTTTTGTACTTGACTTGTTTTTGTTTGTGGCTTCTACATTGAGCGTTCTTATTTCTTATTTTGGCATGTTGATATATTGTATGCTTGATATTAGTAACTAATGCTAATATTTTTTGAGACTAACATCTATTCATTTTTGTAAATGTTTTATATTTGGTGCATATATATATATATATATATATATATATGTAATATGCAACATTAAAAAATAAAAAAACTAATATATTTATCACCGTACCCCATTCCTTCCCATATCCTTTTTTAGATATGTTTGTACCCGCACCCGTACGTTGAGGTATGTTGTTGGCCTTGGCTGAACTACTTTGGACATCTTGTGCCGGTTAAGTTTTATTGATATTTTTATTGTAGAAAGCTTCTAAAATTTGTGTATGTTGCGTGCATACCTTTGTACAAAGAAATTTTTGGTACTTTTATGCCTTCCAACAAGAAGTTAATGTGATAAAGAGTTCAACCAAAACTTTTACAATAATATAGCTGTGCAGTTTTGGTTTATTCAAATTTAAGAAGTACGAAAACTTCTACGGAGGTGACAAGTCGGGTTGTGTCAGACATTTGTGTCGGCCACGATGCTTTTTGGATATTCTTTGGATACTTTTAAATTCATATTCTAGACTTTTGAAACGTGTCTTAATTAAAAAATTAAATTTATAATGTCATACACATTTTCGACACTTATGTGCACTTCAATCATGCTTTTTGAGCTTTCCAAACACGTCCTATGTGATAAATGTTTTTTATAGTAACAATATTTTGCAATATTCAAAACGCAAATTATGAACACTAAATATGTTGTGAAACATTTATAAGAGGAAATATAAGATTTTTTAATTTTATTAGTAATATGTTGTATTTTTCAAGTAATACTGAATAAATTATTTATATATTTGACATATGATAAATATATAAAAAGGTAAATTTTCAACGTGTCCCAGACGCATTGTGCACTGTATTTTTTCGAAATTTACATGTCGGCTTGTCTTTGTCCATGCTACTTAGATTCAAATGGATCCACAAGTCAATTGATGTGGCTCGGTGTGCATTGGGGCAAATATGGAAAATGTATCCCAACTTTTAGTATGCATTGGGCCAAATAATATTGCGTCTCAAAGTTTCTTTGTTCCGTTGTATAATTTGTTACTTTGGCATTACTTTTCGACTTAGACCTTTCCATATCGAACAAAAACGACTAGTGAAATAACTCTATGTTGCATTTCACTTAGTCAACAACCCCATATCTTCCTTTGTAAGAAGCACCTGATGCATCTGCATTCATTTGGATTCAGGCTTCATAACTGTCCACCATTAACGATGCAGCTGTACAAGCATCTCCTTTGGTGTTTGATGATTGGAATTCTATCTGGACTCTGCTTAAAGCACCATATTTTTGATAGTCCGGAGGCTGAAAAGCAGTGGGCGGGGCGTGCGGTTATTTTTTTGCTTTTTGCTCTTTTTGTGTGTGTGTGTGTGTGTGTGTGTGTGTGTGTGTGTTGGGGGGTGGGGTGGGGTGGGGTTGCCCACAACCCAACCAGCAATTAGCTGTTTCTTCGTTATCCTCATACGTGGCCTTATAAGTAGCACCGGGTTTACTTGCATTTGCATTTGCTGTGGTTTGAGGCCTCACAATTGCCTTCTTCCAGGGTTGCAGCAACAGAGGCACCTCGCTGGCTGTTGATTGAGAAATCTGCCCAAAACTCATTCATGTCAATTTTAATATTGGCCTTTTAAATAGACCATTGCTGAGGACGCTGGGAATTTACATTTTAGTTAGACAATGTCAGTTTTTTCTGGAGTTTTTTCATTAATCACATGCGTTCAAGTTATCAGAGTCTATACGAATTAGAGAAATTTCATTTCTTTTTTGTTTCCTTTGCCTATTAGAAATTTCATTTCTTTTTTGTTCTGTTCATTTTATTTGTCCAGGTATATCAGTCCTTCATTTGTTTTTGCTCATGTATATTAATTTCAGCTCTTGTAGAACTTCTGGAGTAGATTTGGTGATTCAAACCCTGATAATATAGGGTGAAGTTTTTGCAGAAGGTTAAGGTACATGGACATTGCTGATTTGGTCTATATTTTAATTCATTGTCACATCAAAGTAATCTTTGAAGTGATAAGTTGAATATTGTTTTTTAGGTTTCATATGTCATATGAAGTGTTTTCTGCTCGACCAGCTTGCAAGTTATTAGAGGCAGGATGTGGTTATTTTTCCTTATTTGGGATCAGAAGTTTTGTAGCTTTTATCTGCTTGCAGTATCTGTGTGTTCTTAAGATTGGCTAGACTTTCGAGTTCAAATGGTTCCGGTGTTATGTTTGAATTTTTATTGAGCAGGAGGATGTTACTAAATTGGAAGAAACCTCACAATAATTTGATTCTCACTTCCTCGCTATACATTTTGTATATATTATCTGGGACATTTAGAAGAAAAGAGGGGATTAATGTTGTGGTATAGAAGGAAACCATGGAACAGGTGTCCGAGAAAAAATTTCCTGTCAATGCAACAGATTACAAATTATATGAGGAGGTTGGAGAAGGCGTCAGTGCGACTGTTTACCGAGCTCTCTGCATTCCTCTTAATGAGATAGTTGCCATCAAGGTTCTTGATCTGGAAAAGTGTAATAATGACTTGGTATGTGCTAGCTTCCTTATTGTTGTTGTTCTGATTATTTGGTTTACTAGTGTGTTTAACTATGGTTCTTTTGTACTTCCTCTCTCTCTCTCTCTCTCTCAATGACCATATTAGATACTTTTATTTATTTTGATAAATTTCTACCCACGTTGGATACTATTCTGCAATTGTTTTGTCGTACAAATAACTGATCCTTATATTTATATCTCCTATTGATCATGTTTATGCATATGTTTCTCTATGCATTGGTTGGGAGGGAGGGTTGGGTGTCAACCTCACATCCCTTTCTGAAATTTAGATCATTCATTGATCATCCGATATTGTTTTTGTGTTCACAGGGTGCTTTCTGGAAATTTCCAAATCTTACTCAAAGCCTATAGAATAAGTCATGGAACCATTATTTGATAATTCTTAGTCAATATCCATGTAGGAAAAAACTTTTTCAATAGAATCTTTTCCCCATTTTACTTGGTTTCTCTCTGTTGATAAATTTGCAGAAGTTCTGAGTCTTCCTAGAATTTGATGGAAATAAAATTTTGAAATTAGCATCGGATGGTGTTTAGGCTATACCAACACATTTTTTTAAAAAATGTATCAGTGGTTGTTAATGTCATGTGATTTATTTTTCATGAATATTTCTGTGTAAAGGAGAGTTCATGCAACATTTATAAAATTATCCCTGGGAGATATATCTCTCCTCACTTGTGTGGACATGGATCAAAAAATTAGCAGTATATCTCTATTCCTACTTGGGGCACAAGTATATTTCTGTACACTGATGTTTGTCTGCACTATCATATTTAAGGGTTCTGCATGAAACATGGTACTACCAATTGTCATTGGATCGTTTTTCTTTGGCAACTGCACAGGATGGTATCCGTCGAGAGGTACAAACAATGAGCTTGATTGATCATCCAAATGTATTACGAGCGCATTGCTCGTTCACCACAGGCCATAACCTTTGGGTTGTGATGCCGTATATGGCCGGGGGGTCTTGCCTTCATATAATGAAATCTGCTTATCCAGAAGGTTTTGAAGAGTCCGTTATTGCCACATTGTTACGCGAGGTTCTCAAAGCTCTTGTCTATCTTCATGCCCATGGGCATATCCATAGGGATGTGAAGGTAATATTGTTGTACTTGGATTCTCTTGTTTGTTGGTTTTGCTGTCTTTCTTGATGAATTCAATCCTTTCCCTTTCCCTCAAGGCAATAGTTCTTTTTCCTTCTTGCTTCATTTGGGAGTGTCTTGCTGTTATTCTTAGTCATACTGCTGGTCTATTCCTTGCAGGCTGGGAATATATTACTTGATTCTAATGGTGCAGTCAAGCTGGCAGACTTTGGGGTATCTGCATGCATGTTTGATACTGGGGATAGGCAGCGGTCAAGAAATACTTTTGCTGGGACTCCATGCTGGTATAGTTTTCCCCCCAGACTTCACTGTTCTGCTGTGTGAGGTCCTATTATCTGTTACCAATCTATTCACCGTGAACAGATTTGTCTTACTGGAGCATATTGTTTGTCAATTTTTGCAATTTCATTCGTTTTTTCAGGATGGCTCCCGAGGTTATGCAGCAGCTGCATGGTTATGATTTTAAGTGAGTGGGTGACTAAACTGATCTATTCCTCCCTCTCCTCCATTGTCTATTTTGTGGGAAATTATTCTAAAGCTATTTTATGTTCACATTTATGTTTTTTAAGATTAGTTTTGTGTTTACAGAGCAGACATATGGTCATTTGGTATTACAGCACTCGAACTTGCTCATGGCCATGCCCCCTTTTCTAAGTATCCACCTATGAAGGTAAGTTAATTATTCTCTTTCATGGAAATACACACTGATTTCTTCTGGGGAGGATATAAGAAATATGATCCTTCTCCTTTTTTCTTGCCTTAATTGTAGGTTCTGCTGATGACCCTACAAAACGCACCACCAGGTCTTGACTATGAGAGGGACAAGAGATTTTCAAAGGTTTGTTCCATTTAGCAAGATTTTCTATCAGGTTCTTGAATATTGTCATCAGAACTTGTATCTCCTCAGTCTTTCAAAGAGATGGTAGCTGCGTGCTTGGTGAAGGATCCAAAGAAGCGTCCCTCGTCAGAGAAGCTTTTGAAGCACCATTTCTTTAAACAAGCACGGCCATTTGATTATTTGGCTCGCACTATTCTTAATGGTATTCGCCCCTTGGGCGATCGCTTTAGGATGCTGAAGGTCTCCTGCTCAACCAAGCTGTTTGTTTCCACTTAGTGAAGTCTGTCAAAGAAATGCATATCTTTCTTTCTGACTTATCTGGAATTTGATTTACTTTTTTCAGGAGAAAGAAGCTGATTTTCTTGTACAGAACAAGGCTTTATATGGGGACAAGGAGCAGTTATCGCAGGTAAACAATACACAACTTATAAACTTTCGAAGTAGGACACGAGTCTGTGGGTGTGCAAGGCACATGCACCTGTCTCCCAACATGGACTTGACATATTGGGGTACAGAAGTAGGACATGAGTGTGTGGGTGTGCAAGGCACATGCACCTGTCTCCCGACATGGACTTGACATATTGGGGTACAGTGCAATGTCCTGATTAGGACTTTAACCCTGCACTTCCCCCATGGTGGTATATTAAAATCCGACACTCCTTTTCTCTTCTTCTTGAACATATAACAATTGGTTGAGAAGATGTAAATGAAAGATCCTGTAGTCCTTCACAACACAATTGGCTCACTATGGGAGCTAGAAGTAGATCTATGCATAGATCCTTTTAATAATGTCAGGTCTTGTGGAATAGGCTGAAACGCACACTCGGCATCCCTTGGCTTGGTGAATTTTGACATACTTGTCTAACAAAATGATCCATTATAATTTTCTCAAAAAAGAAAAAAATTGATCCATTAGCAACATACACTACCAAGGTTGATATTTGAAATGAAATGTCCATTTCTAATGGCCGGGGTGACTGTATGCATTGAAGATAGGGTTCTGGATTATATTGTACATCATCAATGAGTGTTGATCCATTGTTCGAATTGAACGTTTCATTTCTCAAAATGGAGGAGTGTTTAAAAGGCGAGGGTCCCCTCTTTTTGGGTTGTAGCGCATGAGGAGGGCATGGTCATTGATTCTATTGGGTTTGATGTGGTTGATTTGGCTGGAGTAAAACAAGATATCTTTCGATAGGATTGAGT
Organism: Heliamphora exappendiculata; assembly: GCA_034768845.1. Taxonomy (NCBI): domain Eukaryota; kingdom Viridiplantae; phylum Streptophyta; class Magnoliopsida; order Ericales; family Sarraceniaceae; genus Heliamphora; species Heliamphora exappendiculata. The sequence continues at coordinate 25,839,450 of JAOTRH010000001.1, forward strand.
TGTTGTTGCATAGGCCGAAGGACACCTTTTTGTATAATTTGTATAGCTGGTTGTCTAAGCGTGATCCACCTTTAGCTGATGAAACACTTGACTTCACAAAGTTTCTGCCCCTGTGAATTTTGTCTGGATTTTTGTGGTTTACCCCCTTTTTTGTGGGATCTTTTTTTGTCTTTTTCCAGGTAGTTGAATGGACCTTGCTCCTCTTTTTTGGTGGCATTTTCTTAATGCTCTTTCATAGAATCTAATTACATATAAAAAAAAAGAAAGAAAGTGCTGATCCATACCTTGCGAAATTGGTTTGTTACCTTTGTAAATCATAAATGTCCGCCCAACATTAAGGCTTGCCGTTAATATCCCGACTGGCTGTGGTTTGAGTCACAAAAACACTCTCTCCAGAAATTTGGGTAAGGCTGCATACATCTTGCCCTTCCCGGACTCCGATCTAGCTGGAGTCCAGTGCACTGAGTTGCCCTTTTTAGGTTTTGAAATCACCAGAAATAATAGCCTGCACACTTGCTACAACCATCATTGAGGATAAAATGGTTTTGTTATTGGCTTAATGACGTTGAGTGCCCTATCATTTCAATGCATGAATAAATGCATAATTGAAAACAATGCTCCTACCTAGGTAATGGAACATACATATATGTCTTGGATATTATTCAGTTTTGACAGTGAGCTCTGGCTTCCGTGCAGCAAGAATATATCCGAGGAATCAGTGCCTGGAATTTTAATCTGGAGGATTTAAAGAATCAGGCTGCCCTTGTATGTAGTCAGTTCTACAAGCAGTTTTGGTGAAATAGTTTAATTGCAGATAGACCATTGCATTGGTTTTCACTCTTTCACCTGCGCTATGTTGATTGCAGATTCAGGATTATGAAGGCGCTTCAAATGATGTTGACCCAACTGTTAGCAGGAACCGTAGGGATGGACATGATGATGTTGGTTATCCAGCTGAGAGGCTGTCCCCTGAAATGGCTAATCAGTTAGATACTGCACGTCAACTGGATGTATCATTCTACCACCTTCTGTAAACTGATGTCTCTATAGTGTTTTTGGGCACTGTGTCTATGTTGCCCTGTTGGTGTAATCCCAGTTCTTGTTGCGATCTTTTGGGAGGCAGTCATTGTTTCTGGTGTCTAATATCCGTATTTCATGGTTTCAGGATGAGCTGAATAATCTTCATAATTTGGAGAGTTCACTTGCTGCGTTTCCTGTTCAACCTCTTCAGGCACTCAAGTATGATATTGCTTTCCTTTTATCCTCATGTTCATTAGCTGAGAACAAATCTTGTTTTGTAAGTCCTTGTTGGTCTCAGAAACTGTTAATTGCTATCTAAATTTTTCATTGCACTCAAAACCTATTTATATTTCTGTTGTACTGCAGCTATCCACGTTTTTTTATTATTGTCTTAAATATCATATAATCTGCACACATAAACATGCATATGTCGATGATGTGGATCAATTTGGGCATGCATATCATGCATATCTCTATGGTAGTAAGTACGTATATATATTGATTTATGTATGTGTGTAAATTATACCCTGTTGTTTCCAAGTTCCGGGTGGAGATATGCTTCATGCATTGATACTGTGGTTTTAAATATCGCAGATACCGTTATATATGTTAAATATATTTAGTATTAATAATATCCTGTGGGGATGCCCACAGTATCTACTGTATGTCTTCGGTGCTTAATAAATATACGTGCACATCCCACAATGTGATATACGTTTTTCCATATTCTTTTCTCTTTTCTAACATGGTATCAGAGCCATGAAACCCTAGCCTATCACAAATCCTAGCTTCCACCAGAACCAGCCGCCACCTAACCCTAGCCACCGACCATTAGACCCTCGCCGTCCGTCGTCGACCCTCCCGCTGTCGTCGTCGACCCTCGTCGGCCGTCCAGAAGCCCACGCTGACCATCGTCGGCCGTCCAGAAGCCCACGCCGACCATCGTCGGCTAACCCAGAAATGTGCACCGACCCTCGTCAACCTTCCAGACGCAGCGATCTCCCTCGTCCACCCCTCCAGGGGTGACGACGACCCTCGTCGGACCCTTCTAGGGTGATTTCGACCCTTGTCAACCCCTCTAGGGGTGACGACGACTCTCGCCAGACCCTCCTAGGGTGGCTTCGACCCTTGTCAGTCCCTCAGGGAGGGAACGCCGCCTGTCGTCAGCCCATCTAGGGCCTCCGGCGATCCTTGTCAGCCCCTCCAGGACTTGTGCCGACCACTGACAAGTCCTCCTCTGCCTCCGACGACTGCTGTTAGCTTCTCCAGGGATTGCGATAGACTCTGTAGACCTCTTCACACTCACTCAGCTTGACTTTTCTCTCTCTTTCCCTCACTGCATCAGTTTGCCAGTGTAGCTCCATGGTGTCTACGAGTTTGATGATGCTGTGAGGGTCCGATATGGTTCTTTGTTATACCTCAGTGTGGATTGAGGCTTGTGTTTTCTTTTGTGGTATTTTTTGGTCCCCTTGTTGGTAAACAAGGATGTTAGAAGATTCAGTGACCCGCGAATCCCAGGTTGAAGCTGGTCGGCAGCGTACCACAGAGGTGTTTTCCTCCTCCACACGGTTGGTAGATTGGCGACTTGATGGCGCCAACAGTTATGCATTATGGAAGAAAAGTGTTTTGAAGTCACTTTAGGGAATAGAGCTCGATTCCCACTTATTTAATGATCCTCCATCTCAGACCTCAGCAACCTTTCGGACTTGAACCCGGGATGATGCCCGGATATTCAGTCAGCTACTTAATTTAATGGACCCTTCCTTTCAGGCCTTGGTGGCTAACACTGATATCGTACGAGAGATTTGGTCCTTATTGGAGTCCATTTATTCATCCACCAATGACCTTTCCCGTTTATATGGCGTTATAAAAGGTTTCTTTCAGTCTCAACAATCAGGAAAGCCGCTTCAGGATTATTTTCTGCAATTCAAGGTTTTGGCAGATGAGTTTGACCGGCTCCTTCCATTCACGAATCAATTGTCCCAGTTTCAGCAGCAGAGACAACAATTACTGGTGGTGTGCTTCTTGACCGGTTTGGATTCCGAGCTCGACTCGGCCTGTTCTCAGATCTTTGCCGGGGCCGATATTCCTACTCTTTTTGAGACATTCCGATGCCTAAGTCGAGCATCTCGTCGGGATGACTCTCGTGGCCTTACTACGTCCCCTGTTGAGGCATCTGACTAATCTGCTCTAGTAGGTATACATGGCAACCGCAGCAGTCGAGGCTACGGTCGTGGTAGTGGTCGTGGAGGGGGTCGTGATGGTGGTCGCGAGACCCGTACGTATCATTATTGCGGGATTAGGGGGCACATTCGTAGTGAGTGTTACAAATTTCATGGAAAGCCCCCACTGGTGGCCAGTGCCACATCCGATTTTAGCCAGCAAGAATATATCCAGCCAAGTCCTCAGGGAGCATCTAGCTCAGCCAGATGAGTTGTGGAGATGACTGCACAGAGTACGATCAGTACATGTATGGACATAACTGGCCAGAATGCGAGTTCGTTTAAGGTACCCGCAGCCACATTTGCAGGTAATCCTACTGCATGTGTGGCTACCCCCCACACTTGGGTCATAGATTCTTGCGCTTCTACTTACATGGCTGGATCATCAGGTATTTTCTCTGATTACAAGCCTACTCCTGGTCATGCTGGTGTCCTGGTGGCTAATGGATCTTCCCTAGCTGTCAAGGGTTGCGGTGTTGCGACACCAACCTCTTCTCTCTCTTTATATAATGTCTTGCACACCCTTGATAACCTCTTCAATTTACTATCTATCAGTCAAATTACCTCTGATTTGGGTTGTTCAGTGACATTCTTTCCCGATTCTTGTATTTTTCAGGATCTTTCGACGAAGAGGACTATCAGTAGAGGACGGGTCTCTGGGGGGTTGTACTTGCTGGATGCTGCTCTTGCTCAAGCATATTCAGCCGTATCATCTTCTGCTCTTGATATTCACTGTCGTGTTCGGCATCCTAGTTTACAGAATCTCAAATTACTTTACCCTAGTTTAAAGTCTGTATCGATTATTGAGTGTGAGTCATGTCGCTTTGCTAAGCACCTGCGTGTGCTTTTCTCTTCTCGTGTCAATAAAAGAGTTTCAGCTCCGTTTCAGTTAGTTCATTCCGATGTCTGGGGACCTAGTCCGGTCACCTCTTTATTTGGTTTTCGCTACT
>JAOTRH010000001.1:25843741-25869234 GCA_034768845.1 Heliamphora exappendiculata
GTTGAAAGTTTAATAAAGATGTATTTTCTGGATCCCCGAGCATGTATTTTATGTCGGCGTTAGAAATTCTCCCAACACCTGTTCTATTATATAGCTCAAGCAGAGGCATGTACATGGTTAAGATTTCATTTAGAACAATTATTTATTTATTTTTATTTTAATATATTTTTCTCATCATTTAATCAAACTTTATAATTTTTCAACTTCTCTCATTCGAGCTGAGAAAGTTAAAGTTTTTTCTAATCAAAATATAAAAAAATCGATAAATTAGATTTTATGTTGTATGGAGATTTTCAAGCCAGCAAGCAATAAACAACAGCAGCTGAAAAACTGTTGCGCACTAGCTAGTATTTAACTGGAAGAGAGGGAGATATCTGCCTTTGACTAATAAAAAATGCTTTACTTTGGGTTAGGTTGACCCGACAAGGTAACTACGGGCATACAAGATCTCAAATACAATGCCTCTCCAGTCACCCGTAGAGAAACCCTTTATTACTTTGACTTGAGTCACCATGGCTACACAAAATAAACGAGTGATTAATTATTACTTTGACTTGAGTCGCCATGGCTACACAAAATAAACAAGTGATTATTAGCATTGCAGCCATAGTTAGCATGTGATGTGGAGATATAAGAGAATGGTCTTGCATTCCTTCACTGAAGCTTTAGCAGCTACTAGCCTAAGCAGGACTCGCTTCTACTCCATTCTACCCTTCCTTCTGATCAAAATTTTTTATTTTTCCAGTTTCTATCATCAAAAAGATCCCCAAAATAAAAAGGTAGATAAAAAAGTTCAGCAAAGATAAAAATAAACAAAAAATCTCAAAATTTATCACACACAAAACTTAAGAGCAGGGTGGACTCAAAAAGGAAAAACAAAACAAAACAGAAGGTAGGAAGTACAAGGGAGTGCCCAAAACTGGCACACAATCCTCTATTTTTTCTTCTCAATAACCTCATCACAATCCATTTCCCTCCTTGGTTCACTTGCCCAGATTATGCAGCAATCAACACATAGCATTCAATCCAAAAATGGGATAGCTTGACCAGATTTATGCAGCAATCAACATTTAGCATTCAATTAACATACAACAATATGGAAGAGAGTATAAATATGAAGAGTACAACACACACAGAATCAAGCTTCCTTCTACATTTGGATTTTGGGTATATTTTTTGCTATGAGTAATAATGTATTATTTCCTTCTCAGCTAAAATAGAAAATTATATAATAAGATGATGAAGTATGACAAACCCCCCTGGCCCTATGAATGCTACAACATGGGTGCTACAGTACTGAAACAGAAAAATCATGAAAACCACAAATGCCTGGGGTTGAGCTACTCTCCATTTTCGTCCAGTTTGGGGCGAGCGTGGCCTATCTCGGTCACACTTTGATGATTGGAATAGTTCATTTTGTAACTACCAATGTTTAAATCGTACATACAAAAAAATTAAGTTCATATGATATTGTTAAGTGCTTGACCAAATCACACTTGTTTTTTAAAAATAAACAGTACCGTCTATCTACCGTTCATTTCGTCGATTTGCTTAGATACTTAATGATATTTGGAGGCTGAATGGTTCCAACCATCAAGTGTGCCTGAGGTAGGCCACACTCGCTCAAAATAGACAAAAATAGAGAGAAGGAAAATAGAGAGGAGCTTAACCCAAATGCATGTGTCACATTAACAATTTTCTCACCACCTTCGGCGCTTCCTCCCATACCAATATGCAAACACAGCTACTGATGCCGCCACCATAACACCGGCAGTTGCATGCCAAACATATAACGGTTTATCGAGAGCAAGGGCGGGGCCACCAACATCAAGAGGTGGCAACGGTGCTGGTTCCAGACTTGCCGCCAAGGCAAATCCCAAACCTTGCCTTTCAAGCTCAGCCAAGTCTTCAATTGCTGGCATGAGCCTTGTGACCTTGGATATTGCCTCATACTGTTCTTTGGTTCCACCTTCTAGAAAAGAACCAACTAGATGACCCTTACTAACCCAATAAGCCCCAAAAGTATGTCTAGAGAAATCGCCGAAATGGACTACCTCCCCTGCATTGTCTCCATAGAACTGCCAAGACAATGTGAAGACTCTGGAATAGAAGAATGGCAGGTAGTCAAATTCACCCGTCTTCTCCGGCTCCATTATTGCAGCCACGGCATGTCTAGCTGATTTTCGAGCTGAGTCAACGTGTTCAAGCCTTCGGGTTTCACCGAAAAGTTTGACTGGAAACGCAGCAACATCACCAACTGCATAGACCGAGTCGTCGCTCGTCTGCATTCGTCCGTTCACTTTGATCCCTCCCTTCTCGAGAGTTAGTTGGCCTTCAAACAGAGCAGTGTTTGGACGGATTCCAATTCCCACCACAACCATATCAGCAGGGAGACGACTTCCATCCCTAAGATTAACTGCTGTGACCTATATGATAAGTTGGTTTATATTCAGCGATCAAGTTGATACCCAAAGATCTCAACCCAGCCTGAACAGTTTCATTAGAAAAAAGTAATCCCACCCACCTCCTCCTCCCAACCCAAAAGAAAAGAAAAACATAAATAAATAAAAAAGGGCATATCTAGCCCTATGTTATGGGAAAGTGACATGCCAGACATTTGGTGAAATCTCTTCCCTCTAGTCTGGAGATCACTAATTTTCATTTTCGGAAGTATTGTTCTGCAAGAATGCAAGAGGCAAAAGTTTCCTAGATTTGGCAGCAGAATAAGCGTAAGCTTTACCTTTCCATCAAAGTTCATGTCGAATGATGACAAGACAGTTCCTTTGATAAACTTTACTCCCTTATCCTTGTAATAATCTTCGTAATAACTAGCGATCTTAGTTGTAAATAGACGCGCCACTGCAAAAGAATAAAAATAAATAATAACAACAATAGTTGACTGAAAAAAAAAAGCAAATGCTTCTGAGTCTTGTCAGTGATGCAGAAATTAAAACATAGAAACCCAGAGAACTTCAGTAAATTAATATGCTCACAGAAAATTCTGCAAGAGGATAAAAAAGATGTAGTTGTTATTGAAATATACATATTGAAAAGGCATTTGCACATCCAACGAAAATAAAGCCAATTGACTCTACTCCACAGGGCATTTTAGAAGGGATGATATATCTTTCAAAGCAAGCGACTTTGTCCTGGTAGTTACTCTGGAAAGATAGATACCACGATTGGTGCATTCTACTGTAATTAACACAAAATAGGCACTGTGAAAATATGTCTTCTAGACCGCCAGAATAGTTTTTGGTTGTGAAAACGAACGGGAATGTTGATTTTGGTATTAGAAATCTCCAAAATTTTCAACTGTCATGCTGTTTCTAGGAAATGGCACCGCCTAACATTGATGCATTAACGGGTTGTAGTAAATGTGGTAACTGTTAGATTGGCAAGATGGCCATTCCAATGTATCATTTTCAGGATGAGCCCAAACTATTGTAGAACCTGACTCTCAAGAATGAACTTTAATATTTAATTGGTATCATATTAAAAAAAGGAACATTGAGGGTGTTTGGGAGATTTTCCCCAAATAGTTAACTTTCGATTTTTAATTTTTAATTTTATATGTTTGCATTCAAACTTTTTACCTTTTGGATTTGATAAATTTCAAAAGTAAAAAATATTGGACCAATGTTGAAAAAAAGTTCACTAAAGACGAAAATATGTTGCATTATGGTTGAAACTGTATTATTTTCGTGTTTTCTTAACTTTTTTCATTTTTTGGTCTAAGATTTTTACTTTTTGATTATTCATGACGAGAGAAATCTAAAAAGTAAACGACTTGGACTGAAGTTAAAAAAATACTAAAAATGAAAAAAAACCCTATTTGAAAGAAGTTTTGATAAACACATTCATTATCTTTGCAATAGGATGGTCAAACATGTTAAGAAATTTAGGAGCAAAATGAATTAAAATAACAAAAGATAAAACACTTTCATCAATACGTACTGCAATGTGCCTCTGGGAAAACCATTGTGACATTTATCTTATTTATCGCCAAAGAAGCAGCACACTCCATTCCAATATAGCCACCACCAACGACAACAGCATTCCCACCAACAGAGGATTGCATCACCTCAACAAGCCTGGTTGCGTCATCCAGATCGCGTAAATAGCACACATTTCCAGCATCTGATCCACTAAGTCCAAATTCTTCAAGCTTCAAAGCCTATACACAATAGAAGTAACTCAGAGTCAACAAACTCAATCTTCCAATAATTGGATGGCCACCATCCCTGGCAACTAAACCCTTTTATGCACTCTAAATCCTCAAATTAGTCAGAAAGACTGACCTTAAACACAATCATTGGCCTCATCATGTACCGAGTTCTTTATGGTAGATCTTTGTTTCAGTCATATGTTCTAAAACGTTAACCCAACATTATTTTAATTGCGGTGGCATAAGGATGATCATTTGGCGTGTTTAGATTTTAAAAAATTCTTTTGATTGCCATTAATAAAGTCTTGTTTACTTGTGTGCCACGACTCACGCACATATAGAGAGGGACACATACACACACGGAGAGAGAGAGAGAGAGAGAGAGAGAGAGAGAGTAACAGGAATATAATTGGCTATCTAACACAAGTATATAGACTATTGCAAGATTAGTTTTGATACCCGGGCACCTGTTGCAATGATGAGAATTTTGTAGCTTATAGTTTCACCAGTTGCCGTTAACAGTGTTTTCCGCTTCACATCTGCTGACTTAACCCGTGTTCCAAGAACCAGTTCAATCCCTGGGGATAGATATTCAGACTCCAAGCATTAGAGATTCCACCCAAAGAAAACACAAATCAAAACATACAGCTATAGAAATCCATTTATTTAATTGTACTATATGTGAGCATGCTAACAAAGACTTATCTCTGTGACTTTCAATAAGGATGGACCCAAAACTATTCCTTTATGCTATCAGGGAGAAAAAATACTTGCTTATTTCTTGTAAATTATTAGCAAAAGCAGAAGATATTGCGTGAAATATGAGGCAGCATTCCTAAAACGATTAAGTATTTCTGTCAAAAACAAAATTAGGAAAAAGATTCTGTGCCAACCCCATTTTTTGGTGTGTACACGCACTTGGGAAATTTTGTAGTTGAAATGATGACTGTTTGTGGTTGAAGTTATGCAATATTTGAAATATCAAATCAAAGGTTGTGGGTTATGAATTATGTGGTTCTTTTGTTAAATATTCTTATGGTTAAATTTATGAATTTGTGTGGTTGTTGATTTATGAATCTATGTGGCTTTTTAGTAATTTACAGTTTCACCAGTTGCGAGTTTCCATTAACAGTGTTTTCTGCTTCACATCTGCTGACTTCACCCGTGATCCAAGAACCAGTTCTATTCGTAGGAATAGATATTCACACTCATAGCATTAGAGATTACACCCATAGAAAACATAAATGAATATAAACAACTATAGAAATCCTATTTAAATGTATGGTATGTGGGCACGCTAACCAAAGAGATATCTTTGTGTCTTTCAATAAGGATGGACCCAAAAATATTCCTTTATGCTATCGGGCAGAATACTTGGTTATTTCTTGTAAATTATTAGCAAAAGCAGTGAATTTGTGTGAAATATGAGGAGGCATTCCTAAAGCCATTAAGACTTTCTGGTCAAAGAAATTTTTAGGAAAAAGGTTCAGTGCTCACCCCATTTTTTGGTGTATGGCATGCCCTTGTGGTTGAAATTATAACTGTTTGTAGTTAAAGTTATGAAATATATTTGAAATGCCAAATCAAAAGTTGTGGGTTGTGAATTATGTTGTTTTTGGTTATGAATTCTTATGTTTAAATTTATGAATTTGTGAGATGGTTGATTTATGAATCAGTGTGGTTTAGTTATGAATATGTGTAATAAAATTTATGAAGTGTATACGAAACACCGAAATTTATGAAGTGCATACCATACACTCCAAAAATGAAATATGGCTGTTCTTAAACTTTATATCAAGTTTCCATATTCTGCTACAGCAGTCTATGAATAACAGTGGAACTCATGCAGAGCTACTTTTATGCAACACCGCATGCCTTTTCTAGGTAGAACTGTAACACAAATGGGAACAAAACTATATGCTGCAAATGTGTCTTGCACTGAACAGATTTTATATACCAGAAATTCCGAATGCAAATCTCTACACAGAATACTACCAGTAACTGCTGCAACATAAGCAAACTGGAAACAAGCAGACCCTATTAGGAAAATTCCTCTCCCAACCCCCCCAAAAAAGATTAAGAATTATCTATTATAAGTAGCATAAACATGGTCCAGTTTCTGAAGTTGCCCCTGCATGGTCATGTAATTGCATAACCTTATAGTCAACAGTCAAGCAGACCTCATTAGAAAAACTGCTTCCATAATCCTACCACAAAATTCAGAACTAAAGTGCCAAAGTAATAGATAAAACCTCTCCAGGTTTCAAATATGGCTGTTCACGTTCTAGACTCTTTTTTGTGATAGTGCTGACTGCTGACATTGCATTTTCCTTCCTGTTCCGACCATTCAAATAATGAGGTGGTGCTTAAGGTTTCCCATTGGCCACTGCTTATGGGAACCCTCCTCACTTTTATAGTCATAGGCTGACTACGTGAAAGATGATTTCTTATAAAATTAAAAGGACTCCGATTCTGTCTTTTAGCTCCTTGTTTATCTAATGTTTTTGTGTCCCACTATTTGTTTGAGTAAATTCAAGAGATCTGCCTACAAGGTTTTGAATCAGCTATATAAGTATTGTGGCCTTCCTTTCTAAAGGTGTAGACCTAGATAAATTCACACCTTATAAGCCACTAAAAGCAAGCGGCAGCTCAAGTTTTTCCCAAGCCTGGAGAAGTATATGGCACAGGTCAGTCGGACTAAAATTCTGTTGGAAGTTACTTTAATTGTGATGGGATACCTTGCATTCTTCATTTTCGAACTTCTTGAATAAACTCAGCAAATAGTACCATAAGATCATGCTAGCGTTCCTGCCAGAATCCTCTCCTTTCTACAGGCTAATAGCTACATGAGAGGAAAGATACTTGATGCAGGAAAGCAGGAGATTCTTCTTAGATAAAGAAGTATTTTAAAAGGTCAAACTACAGAATCTTCCATTGAAAGAGGTTCATAGTTCATACGCAAGCACACAGACTTTGTTCACTCACATGAAGAGTAAGCTTGTTAACCCAATTTAATTCCTCTCACGTGATGCAACCTGTCTGTACTAACAGTGCATATGCCTTTCAAAAACACTTGAATCCCATAAAACCTTGCTTCAAATGTAGTAAAACGTGAATAAGTTTCCAAGTATTGCCCGAAGACAATTTTTTTGAATTATGGAAAACCTTAACTAGAAATCCATGGTCAAAATAATAATTAATGTAACTGCAAGTTTAGTTTTGTTTTCTACCCATAACATTTCACTAAATTATTTGACATTGGCATTATTTTGACTTGATTAACATTTTGACGCAAACAGGCCATAAAAGATGAAAAGAAGGGAGCACATTTTCAATTTGAAAAATCTAAATCGCTATCCTTCAAACACATTTGACATATAATTGAAAAATTAACTGCATATTTGTGCATTTTATCATTCTCATGAACACTTGTAGTCAATGGAGGATAATATGAGAAACAATTACCATGTTCCTTGTACCATTTTGGAGTTAACCTTTCCTCATTGGCGCCTACACAAGTGTGAAAGGATGGAAGGCGTGCCGCAGCTGCATGCCATCCAAAAAACCAATATTTTTATATACAAAGAGTTAGAAGATTGAACACATTAATGGAAATGAAAAGCAGGAATTAATAGGCCTATTCAAACTTTACCCTGCTCTGTTAGAAATTTATACTGAAAATATAGAGAAAAGACAGAAAGCCACAAGCATGGGCAAGAATCTAGGGGATGCAAGAGTTCGGTAGCCTCCAAGGGACATACTTCTACTAAGCCAGCAAGTGTAAAATAAAATGCATGCCAGTTTCTAGATCTTTCCTTTTTTAAGATACTTACAATGTCCCACAATGAAAACGTAGATTGGGGTGAATAGGCCAAGGACCCATTACTGCTTCAAAATATCTTTCTCAGCTAACAGAAACAAGGATTCAGCTGGGAAGCATCCTTGTTCTGTCCATATCCCAACTGCTAAAAAAATTCTCACTAAGCTCGTGCTTTTATGTTACTTCAACAGAGTTCTCCAAAAAGAAGAGAAGTGGTAGGAGGGTTGGGAAGGGGGAGGAAAGAACGTATCAGAGAAGCACCCTTTTTACATTATGCATTTTTTCCTACATGGCGGATGACAGCCTTATAATAATAACAATAATAATAACCTTGGGAAACTATTGGAGTTGCTTTTATCATAAAAATAGAAAGAAAAAAAACTGCTGGAGCTATTCCATAAATGCAAGTGCAAAACTTGGATAACTTTTGAGAGATTTGTCACCATTAGGGAGTCATTAAAGTGTGCTACTGACATCAAATGGTCTTTTCCCATAGATTGAACCTGTTTTACATTGCAATTGCCTTGAGTATATGAGGAAGAAGGAAATTTATATCATGCAGTGTAACAAGATCATTGGTGTTTTCTGTTGTTATTGACTGCAATAGAGCAATTGTTTGCATGCAGACATTTTGCTGGTCCCTCCTTTTCTGTTGGGCTTATTGTCCTGAAATGGAGGAATGTTGTTGTACCTTAAATGATATAGAACACAAAAGAAGACATTGGGGTGTTTGAAAGAATTTCTTCCAAATAGCGTGTTTTCATCATTTCTATACTTTTTTGATTCCTCTCGTCATGGCAAATAAAATAAGTAATTTTTTTTTATCAATGCTGAAAAAAATTCACCAAAGACAAAACAACTTATTTTTGCCTTTTTGAACTTTTAAGCTTTTAGTTTATGTTTATTTTTTTTTACTTTCTTTATTACTTGTGATGAGAAATCTAAAAAAGTATAAAGATTTGGACTAGAGTTGAAAAAAAATCACTAAATACCCAAAAAAAATATTTAAAAGAAGTTTTGACAAACATCGCCACTAATTCTCACAAACTAGGTATCACAAGCATGAGGCATGTGGAACCCTCAAAAAGAAAAAACCAATTAACCTCCTTTGTAACAGAATGACAAGAGATTTTCAAATGAAACGTTATTGACCCTCTAAGAATTCCAAGAAGCCATGCTGTGGACCAGTGGTAGTGAGTTTGCACTAGTAAAAAAGAAAAGAAAGAAGCAAAAAGGCAGAAACCATTCTCCAATCATCATTTAAATGGACTTCTACCGTATTGGATGCATCATTTCTTCTTTTCTTTTCTTTTTTTTTTGGGGGGGGGGGGGGTGGGGTGTGGAGTTTATTGAATAGGGAACTAAGGGAAGAAGGGAAGCATCATGTATCTATGATGGAATAACTGAAAATTTTCTAGAAACATGATTTGAGGTTAAAAAGATAACCTTCTGGAAGTAAAAAGCCTTTGCTTAATGCAGGTCTCTCATAAGGTACAACCTGCAAGAGTCATAAAGATTTTTTAGAAATACTTAATTAATTAGAAATAATGGCAATTATCTAAGATTTACAAAATCAAAACAAAGAGGTAAGTTAGAGATCTAATTCAAAGGAGGAGGAAATGAAAATGCTCAGGATAGTGAAAGAAAAGACCTGTGAGAACGTATTTTTAATGTTTTTAATCTAGACTCAATACAAACCTCTGAGAATCATGAGATGATGAGATAGATGCCTGAATGATGTCACTTAGCAAAATAAATAACGAGGGGGTGTATGTTCCTACTTAAATTATAGCTTCGAGCTTGTAGTTCAGCAAAAAATTATAATTTTTTTTATTCAAATAAGTGTGTTTTTATAGCTTTTTGTTTATAACATCTAATTCTAAATCAGCAAACGAATGTATTAAGCTATAAATTTACAACTTCACCAAATGTTTGCAACTTCTCTTTAAAGTCAAAATCACATCGTTACAGCTATAATTTATAAGTTCATAATTTCATATACAACAAATAACCCCACAATCCCTGAAAACATAAGTAAATTCAAATAGTACGTGCAATGAGAATTAAACTTACAAAAAAACTGGCCAAATCCCAATTCAAATCCGAATCATACAAAAGTGCATGCATGCCAAAAGCACTAGAAATCAAACATAGTGACAGGAAGAAAATACAAGAAATTGAGCAAGCAAGCCCTTGCTTCAACAAAAGCTTTACACCCATTATAACAACTATAACCAAACATTGAAATAAAATAACATAAACTCTAGGACCTAGAAAAACAATCCTAGAAAGAAGCCAGAATTTGAATTATAGGGTGCGAATTTAACTTTGTGTTTTGTAAGCCGCACTTAAAAGTATATATATCTAAAATGTTTATTTTGAATTCTCTATATTTAGGGATTTTTCTTGTGTCATTTTTTCTGTGTTTGGAGAAGAACTGAATAAACAAACAACTAATGAAAAACAATAGAACACATACCCACAAAAAATAGGACCCAATAACAGATTATAAGAGAGAGAGAGAGAGAGAGAGAGAGAGAGAGAGAGAGAGAGAGAGAGAGAGAGAACTTACAGGTTCTTCAGAGATGATGCAGAGTTCGCCATGAGAGACACCTCTCCTACTGAATTCAAGAGCGGCGTATCCAGCTGCGACCCCTCCCCCAAGTATCACATACACGAACGCTCTTCCCATGCCCCCACCCACCTCTCACTCTCTAAAATTCGAACTTTTCCGCCTCTCTCTCTCTCTAGAATTCCATGGGAGAATCACTGGCTCTTTGAATTGAGAATTGAATGCACATTTTAGTTCAGAAGAGTAGATAATAATAATAATAATAAATTAATTAATTAATTAATTAATTCCCAATCCATCATCCCAAGGAAAACGCGGGGCTGAAGGGAGAGATGGTTCGGATCTTGCGTGTCTTACTATATTGCCCTCGGGGTGGAAAACGCCCGGTGATTGCACGTGTACCATACGTAGTGTACGGTAAAACCCAGAAGAGTCTTCAACGGCTCTGACTTTTACAGTTGATGACAAAAACAATTGGGTATACCCCCGTTTGAAATAATTATTTTTTGTTTATTTTATTTTATTTATTTTTTAAATATTTTTTATTAATTCGTTAAATTATTATATTTTTTAATTACTCGAGACAAAAAATAATTTTTTTAATAAAAATATTTTAAAATTTTAAATAAAAAACAAAATTAATCAACATATTTTTTAAATTCATCTCATCAACAAGATAATTTTTAAAAAAATAAAAAAAAATAAATTAAATTTTTTTTAAAAGATTAAAAATAAAAGTAAACAAACTCTCTAAATTTTAGCCCAAACAGGGCCCATGTCTGCGCTTGTGCGCCAACAGTAGTGGGCTCAATTTAGGTCATGTTTTGGTAATTCAAATTACTTATTTTTTAGATAGTAGTGGGTAGATTATTTAATTAAATTTAATTAAATATTATAAAATATTGTATTTATCTTTAAAAAAAGAATGGAAATATTATAAAATATTGTATTTATCTTTAAAAAAAGAATGAAAAATGGACCTTATCACACATTTTTTTAACACATAAAATTTGTTCAAATTTTTAATAATATTTAATTAATTTTATTTTTTTTACATAAATAATTTATATATCAAGTATAGATATTTTAAATCATCAAAGGCCCCGTTTGGCTAACTTGCTTATAGGTAAGTTTGACTAAATTGATGAAATTGACTTTTTCGTCTTTAGTGAACTTTTTTCATTATTTAGTTAAATTTTTATATTTTTTAAACTTCTCTCATTGAGACGAGTCGAAAAAGTAAAAAATTTTAATCAAAATATAAAAAAAATTTCAGAAAAGATGAAAATAATCAAAAAACAAGCAAAAATATCAAATCAGTAAATAATAAGATAAAATAAATAAATAAGCCAATAGAAAAAGTATGCCAAACGGGGCCAAAATACAATAGTGAACTCCAAAAAAAAGACCAGCATTGGTACTATTGGCTTTACCAAGCCCCACGCTGATCAAATATGGCACGGCTCATATCCAACAATAGTGTGGTGTTATGTGCGGTTTATTATGTTTGATTTTTAAATTAAATTAATTTTAACAGATTGAATTGAATTGTATTGATTATAGTCATAGGATGAAATTAAATGACTTATAGATTGAATTGTATTGTATTGTATTGATTATGGTCATAGGATGAAATTGATTACATTAGTCATGTAGTGAGATTAGATTACATTAATTATAAGATTGAGAGTAAATTATGTTAGTTATACGATAGAATTGAATTGTATTTATTACATAGTGGCATTGTTGAATTGTATTATTTGTGTAGCAAGATTGGATTATTTCTTACTGTATTAAGGTCTTGATTGGTAATTTAGCTTTTTGTTGTTTTGGTTAAAAATATCAAAAAAAAGTTAAGGTTATCCGTTTGCCAAAAAAATTCAAAAGTTAAAAAGTTAAAAAGTCAAATCAAAACACAAACTCGCATAATATTTTATTTAAATTTCATTACTTTTAAAATATAATAATACCCATTATTCATAATTTATTTATTACCACTACTAATTATATATAATTGTTAATATCAACTATATAGAAGGATAAAATTATTCATTTTGAACAAAAAACAAAAAAAAAAATTTATTTTTTACCCAAACAACTAATTGAAAAAAATTTAGCATAAAAGCTAAGTTATCAAATAACATTCTTTGAACCAAATTAGTTTTTTAGTTAAAAACGAAAAAAATAAAAAATTTAACTTTTAAGCTAGTTGTCAATTGGACCTTAAATAAGAAATAGTCCAAAATTGTTAATCCTACTCAATACTATAATTCTTATAGTATTAATTATCTTTTATTTAATATTCTACATATGGTACAACTTCCCAAATAGTCTAATACAAAAAATTAGTTAACTAATAAAACAAAAGACGAGACTGAATTATACTAAATTTTAAATGCAATCTAATTCCGACCAGTCCCGTAAACAAAAGAGGCTATTGTGTTTCACTTTGATAATTAAAATAGATTATTTTATATGTGTTTCACGTTGAATCGTTTATTTTGTAGACTGTAGGTGATAGTGTATATATTATTATATAAGAAGTTAAATTTATTAAATACTAATAATTATCTGAATAAATATTAACCATTTATATTTTAAAAAATAGACACTTAACAACACTCGAATGATATATTTTTATATAAATAATTTACACAATAATACTTAGAAAATAAATAATTTAAATCGTAAAAATAGGATCCCACATAAACATCACATAATATAATGGAAAGGCTGATGTTGTTAAATACGCCTGCATAGACGGAAGATTATTAGTTACTCTTAGTTCACTATGTATGTTATGTTACATAGTATTCTTATTAAATAAATAATTATAATTTATATTATGAGAGTTATTTTTTATCTTTAAATTATTTGATAAAAATAAATTAGTACATGTTTTATATAAAATTATTAATCACGATATTAAATAAAAATATCATATAAAATTAACCGGAATTACTTTGAGACCCCAAATAAATTATTCACACAAAGGCCTATTTTTTGCAACTTGGCTTTAAAACTTGATTGGTAACTAATTTAAAATTTAATTTTTTTTATATTTTTAACTAAAAAGTTAAATTAAATTCAAAATTGGTTCTTTAGTAACTTAACTTTTAAACTAATTTTTTTTAAGTTAGTTGTTTAAGTAAAAAGTTAACTTTTGTGCTTCAAAGTGGACAATTTTATCATTCTATATATTTGATATATATTAACAATTATATGTAATTGGTATTGTTAATAAATAACTTATGAATAAGAGATATTATTGTATTTTAAAAGTTATGAGAGTTTGAATAAAATATTTTGAAAATTTGTGTATTAATTTGATTTTTAGCTTTTTAACTTTTTAACCTTGTTTTTTTGGCATTTTTAGTCAGAAAACCAAGATTGTTAATCAAGCCATAAGTTTGATTTTTTTGTATTTTTTTGTTTAAAGTCGTCTTTAAGTCAAATAAACAAAAAAATTAGTGAATTGCATGAGTGATTTTAAATCAAATAAACAGTAAGTTGGTTTCAAAAGAATGGAAGTATTGAAAAGTGTGATGGGGAGGATGACGATAACGAGGAAGATGAGGATGAGGATGAGGATGAAGAAGATGAAGTTGGGGTTGTCAGATTCTTGTATGCAGCGACTTGGCTTCCTCATAAGTCATATAACTGAATTGTGGATGAGGCTTCATGTCTCCGCCACACATTATTCTATGATTTGCTTCAATTGTGTGAAGAAGATAGGGTGGTTTTACTGTTATATTTCTATAATTTTTTTGTTATTTTTTTTTTCTAATTTCTTGATTGTGAAGGGTAATGTGAAGAGTAATTATTCTTTGTAATCCTCTAATAATTAAAGTTTTTCTTCCTAGAAAAAATTGAGTTTGCCGCAAATAGGCACCTATTGTGACGAAATATTTTTACTGCAAATAATTAAATAAATTTTTGTGAGAAAAAAAAAATTCATGTTAAAAGGATTTGTATTGATGACAAAATAAAATTTTTATAGCCAAAAGGTCATTTGTAGAGAGGAAACAAAAATTTCCATTAAATTTTATTACATAAAAACTTTTTTCTAATGTGAGAAACACTTTATCATTTGGTGTACTTGAACAGTTAAAATAATCTCTATTCATTTTTTGTATTCAAACAGTTTAAGTTACTTCTATTTTAAGAGATCGTCAAAGATATTTAGAGGTGGTGGTAGGCAATCGCGAGGGGTGGTCAAAATGTTGAAGTATAGAGATGAATGTGGATAGCAATATGGATATTTTGATTTAATTTGATCTAATGAAATTTAAAAATTAACAAGGTTTTTTTTTTTGTTAGCCAAAGGTGGACAATGTCTTCACTTTTCACCAAAATTCCAAATAATTATTCAAAAAATTAGTCTTTAAGTGTGATTTTATTTTTCATTTACTAACAAAAATTTTAACGAGATCTAGTTTTAACACGCAATGTTCAATTGGACCCTAGAACTGTAACACCCAAATCCTTCACATGATAATGATATTATCCGCTTTGGGCAAAAACCCTTACAATTTTATTCTTCCCATGAGCTCACCCATCATTGCATTGCTTCTGCCCAAGCACGCTTAATTGCGGAGTTCTGTTAGGGTCTCTACCACCTGAAAAAAGATATCGTTGAATGTAAGGGTTCAAGGTTTTTCCTTTATAGCCTAGGAACTCCCTCTCTCTTTCCGGTGTGGGATACTAGGATATCACAATCCATCCCCCTTAGGACTGTACGTTCCCGTACAGTAGCCTACCAGTCCTTATCGACCCGCCCACTCAGTAGCCCATCATCTTATCACGCGAGACGGCAGGGGCCCACACTTGGAGGTGATGAGAGTCAATTTTGATACCATCTGTAACACCCCGACCCTTCACATGACAACGATATTATTCGTTTTGGGCAAAAGTCCTCACGATTTTGTTATTCTCAAGGGGTCACCCATCCTTACATTGCTCCTGCCCAAGCACGCATAACTGCGAAATTCTGCTAGGGTTTCTATTTCCTGGAAAAATACCTCGTTGAATGTAAGGGTTAAAGGTTTTTTCTTTATAACATAGGAACTCCCTCTCTCTTTTCGATGTGGGATACTAGAATATCACAAGAACAGATAAATTTATCTATGCATGTTCAAAACACGTATAAAGCACACATATAAATTTATCTGTGTGCTTTATACGTGTTTTGAAAGGGCACACAGATAAATTTATCGGTCTTGCATAAATAAACATACAGATAAATTTATCTGTGTGCTTTATACGTGTTTTAAAAAGGCAAAGTGTTCTTTATACAGATAAATTCATATATCTGCTTATCTATACAAAACAGATAAATTTATCTGTATACTTGATACATGTTTTGAAAATACATAAATAAATACATATTTTGAAAACACAGATAAATTTATTTGTATAAAAAATATAGATAAATTTATCTATCTTGCATAAAATAAGATGACAGATAAATTTATCTGTATATATTACATATAAATTTATCTGTGTCATAGGCGATTGAATCTCGCGCGTTAAAATTTTTTTTGGTGGACTTTACCCGTTAAGACTTATTTTTTTGAATCTTTAACTGAAAATCTTTCTTTAGTACCTAACCGACATTACACAAAAAAAAAGAAGAAGCTATTAATCATTAATTCTTATAAACATGAATCTATTTTATGCTTATATTTGAGATTTTTAAAAAATTTGAATTTTAAAAAGTTAGTGTTTTTCTTTAAAAAAAAGTTAGTTAGAATATTTGAGATAATTTAATTTAGGATAATGTTTATATTTGTTAAAATATCTACTATTCACTGCATTTTTGTTTTCCAGTTATAGTATTTGAAATACTGATTTTTTTTTAAAATTTTGATAGTAGAATTTGTTGGAAATGTAGGTTTTAAAAATTTTAAACATAGTTTTTAGCAAACTTTGAAATTAAATATTTTTGAATTAAATTAATTTTTTTTATAATTTCAAGTCCTAATATATTTATCACTATGAGTAGTGTAATCATGAATTTTATAGCATTCAAAACCAAAAATAGTGAATGAGAAATTGACTTTAAAAGTGTGCCATTCAAAATGACAAAAATTGATAATTTAGCATCAACCCACTATCGATGGGAGAAGATTAGTTGAGTGGCTTATATAACATTGGCTTAAGGAGTATGCCCTTTGAGGATATTTAATTTTGTGGAAGGGAAAAAACCTACTAAATGGTGGATTCAACCTAAACTCTACACGAGAGTTCTCGCCACCTGATCGTGCTGAGGTGCGTCGTGGGTTGCATTTTTTTCGAAAAATTTACATGTTAAAACGGACCGTTTGAGAGTTCGCACCTGTTGGGCGATCTAACATCTAAGGCGAACCAGTTGTGTACCTGTTCAGTTCAATCTGAACAGTCACCTAAAAAGCATATTTAATGGTTGTTCCACTTTTCTTTCTATTCATTCAACTTTTGGCCTTCTATTTTCTTCATTACTGAACTTTAGCATTGTCCTGTTTCCTTCATTATCGATTAAGTTTTTTGAGAGAATTCATACGCAACAAAGTTCGCTATGTGTGCAAACTGTTGTATTTTATCTGCACACGGTGATCGCTTTATTTTGGAGACAAACGCTCATTTTTTTGCAAAGCACTGAGACGAGAGCATATTCTATGTTAAAAGCACAACGTCCAACGTCAAACTTAATCACAAATTCGTCTGCGACAATGTTGTAAGATTTAATTGTTCTGTTATGTTCGTTTATTTTAAATCACTTAGTTCTGTTCTGTTTCGATTTCTTTTTGTTAAGAAGAAAAGAAAAGAAAATTTAAAACAGTTTTACTGTTTTTGATTTTTTTTGGATATGTTGTTTTTCTTTTCTGTATAACGAAAACAGTATTAATAAAGTTTCTATTTTTCTGAATATATACATTTTTTGACTACTGTAATTTAATTTATTGTATACAGCTATTATTTTGGTTGTTCCGACAGATTGTTGTTTTTTTTTTCATATTAAGCCAACAGAATTTACTTTTTAATTCGTAATATTATAATTATTTCACAAAAAATGTTAGTGAGATTTTTTAATTATGTCAAATAATATAATTTTAAAGTTAATTTTTAAATAAAAAACAATTTTTAAAAAAAATGATAAACATAAAATATTTATATTACAAATTAGGATAGTCATGATGGAACATTTTAGTGAGATTTTTTCAATTTGATGGGTGATGGCTATAATTTTGTTACCAAATAATAAGTTTAAATAGAAATTTTTTGACCCTACCTCCAAGCCATTTTCTCTTTTAGACCCTCTTGGGGGTCTTGGGTCTTGACTCCTTTTTTTTTTCACATTTTTCTTTCATCAATTTTCAACAAGTAAACTCTTAGTGTTGGAGATTAATTTGCTATTTGGAAAAGATTTCATAAAAAAAAAAATACAAATATCGAATATAAAATTTATTTTAATAATTTCTTAACTTTATTTCACAATTATTTTTTACTACTACATATTTAAGTACTCAATAAATTTACTTATTGTTGTTGCTCATTGGGGTAATTTTGCTCAATAATTGTTAGAACAAACTCTTCAAATCTCTATTTTTTAGAATAAGAGTAACAAAAAATTTAAGACATAAATAATAATAAAATAGGAAAATAATACGAAGATAGAAAGATATTGCTTGTAAAATTGTGAGAGTGTTGAACACTGTTTTAAAGTTAATATTTCTTTTCACGTGATGATTCAAATGGAACGTATAAAGTATAATCCAAGAGCTCATAAGTATTTTCCGTTCAATATTTACGTCTACTAAAAAAATATGAACGAGTCACCAACCTGGTTAACCGCCTATAAAATAATAATACCAAAACACTATGTACTCATTAGAAAACTCCATATCTAATTTTACCTCTCAAGGTACAAACTTTTCTATATTTTTTCTATCTATAAGACAAATGGTTACTAGCGCTTATATAGAGTTTATAATTAACCCAATTAAGCTATTAAAATTTCGTAACCGTCGTGGTATTGAATAAGTTAATAATAATATAATTATTTTATAATGGACAAACATAAATAGGCTACTAATTGTAACGTATTAAACTTTGTAGTGGACAATATAATAAATATAAGAATAATTTTTGTATTAAAACTCTAATTAAATAATAATATTTTTTATATTTTATTTTTATTAAAAATTTTCAACAATAATTATGGCTAATCTCATTACTTTCGTTCCTTTTGATATTGCATAAGTTTTTATTCTAATTAAGTGAAAATAAAATAAAATATTTTCTTAAGCTATTGACAATTAAACAGTTGACAATTTAGTTTTTCTATTCTTTAATTCATTTTTTCTATATTTTAAAATTTTAGTTACAAGCTCATTGGTAGATTATATATTCCATTTGAAATTTTATTTTTACTTGCTAACTTCTATCGATATTTCACAAGATTGTTATGTTGTATCTTTTATTTGTTTGTGATGAAATGTGATAGGAAACTATAATTTTGTCAATTGACTTTAAATAATTAATAATGTTACATTTGCATTATTCTAATAGTCAATAAATTATTAATATTATTGTATGTTCCGCTATAATATTATTTTCAGTGTTAAAAATATTATTAATTTTTATCGCTATTAAATTGTGTTAGAAGTGCCTTTAAGCAAAGATCATAACTTGTCTAAATAATAAATAACAATTTGATGTGATATTTATGCAAGTGCACAAAATTCAAACCTTAAAGTGAATTAATTTTGGTTTTACTTTTTGTTTTCTCTCTTCTCTCAATTTCTTTTATGTAAAAAACTAAAAACAAAATTCATTTATGTTACTTCTCATTCTACTAATTCAATAAAAAAAATAGTTTAGTTTTTACTTTTATTATATTTTTGTTTATGTCTTTTAACCTTTATAAAGTAACAAATTAAAAATACAATATTTTAATTAAGTGCCTTAAAATTGATCAATTAATTAATTATTAATATTATTAATATTATTTTTATAATTTATTTTTAAAATTAAATAATTAAGTGTCTTTAAAGTATATATACATGTGTAAATATATAACAAGTCTATGCAGAGAAGAGTCCATGACCCCAGCTGGCCAGTATTTTTTTATTTTTTCTCATCTTCATTTACATAATGGGCTCTTCCCCTATCTTTTATTTATAAGTTAAAAATAAACTACGTCATCCAAATGAACAAAATAAGTCAAATTTTAAGTCAATAAATAAATAAGTTAATAAGTCAAACAAGTCAAAAATTATCCAAATGAAGTGACTTATTTAAGCAAATAAGCTAAAATAAGCTAAATAAGCCAAATAAAATAACTTATTTTTATCACCTAAATGAAATGACTTATTTATATTTTAACTTATTTATTAATAAATAAATAAATAAATAAATTAATTAATCACCCAAACAAGATCATTATATAATTTTTTGTCGCATAATCTTTCAAAATTACTAATAATTACTCAAGTAAAGCACTTACCAATCCATCATGTGATTTTTCTTTACCTTTCACGTGGCATTTTCTTTCTTGTGCATTCAAAACACGTTGGTGAAAAAAGTGGCCCAATATATTGAATTCGTTCTCCTTCTATTTGCGTAATAATAAAGGAAAATGTCATGAAAATTATAGGACTCCCAATAATAATTAAACAATTTATAGATATTTATATAATGTGTATTAATATTTATAAAATTAATAAATTTTATTTTTAGATATATTTTAGTATTAAAATCTTTTATTCTTATTAAATTATTAATCACAACTTATTTAATTGCCTTTAGTAGAACCGAATAATAAAAGCCCACAAATACCTTAGAAATGAGTCAAAATCTCTTTGTGTGCATTTTATCTTTTATAAATATTGTGCGAGTTAAATCTCATGATTTTAAAAAATGGGTGGGTCAAATAGACTCCAAGCAAACTCGAATTTACTGTACAAGGTGAAAACTTTGAGCTGACCGACAGTAAATGTCGAAAAATACTTCGACAGTCAAGTTAAAAAAGATTTTAATAGGAATACATAGAGAGAAATGAAATGAATAAAGTTTCTCATTAGGTATATTCTGTGTACCTTAATGCTTTAGACTTGGTCCTCTTTTATAAGAGGCTAGTGATATGCTCATTTGTGGGACTCATGATAAGTTGGTTCATCATAAGTCTTACCTTGTAAATAGGTAAATCATGCTCATATAACCTGAGATGATATGTAACGGTGAATGAATGGTATCGGTCTAATTGTCATTAATACTTTTAGCTCGACTGAGTTATTCTCATTAATATTAGGAGCTCGAACACGTCACCATCATTAGTGATATTAGCTTAGCTTAGGAAACATTATCGGGACTGGCTAGTAGCTCGATCACTCATATCTGGCTCGGCCCATCGTAGGCCATATGGCCCATTTTGGATTCTTCCCCTTTAAACCTATCCAACACATAGCCTTTTGCTCTAGGCCTAATGGGCTACAATGGAACTGGTTCAAGCTAAATTTGGCTCCCTTCAAATACTTTTGTTTGAGATATAAATTTTTGAATAAGTTGGTGATATTCAATTTAATATATATGATTTGAAAGCATATAAGAAATTTTGATTTTAAATCTCACACTATAAACTAATTAATTAATAAGGATAATTATATTTACCTCATATGAGGTTTAAGCTTATTATAGAGGCTTTTTCTGTAATTTCTAAAATTACACTGCCATCTCCTGTCAAACTTGTCTAGCAAACACTGTTAACGACAAATGAACTTTTACCATTTTCTCCTTGGTGCAGGTCGAGGGTTTTAGCTTCAACAGAAGATTGGAGAAGAAGAACATCGGGGAAAAAAAAAGCCGACTCAGTTGCTGCCACCTACCACCTCCCCCAACGCCGCGACCAACTCCGCCGAAGCACCAATTGTCGCCGCCGAATTCCACCGCCGTCTCCGTCCACCGACACCAACGTCACCTTCCCTCCGGCGACATCACCCCGGAGAACCACCATCTCTCTTTCTCTACCTATCTGTTATTTTCTCACTCTGTCCTCTCTATCTCTCTCTTTCTCTCTCTCTCATATATATTAAAGACCACATGAGAGGTCTCTGTAATAAACTTGAATTTCAGAAAAAGTAAGTGTAATTATCCATAATAATTAAAATACATGTACATGTTTAGTACATTAATAATAAAAAAAAAGTCTTATCTAGTCTGTAGTTCGGTTTGGGAATTGGATTAGTGTTATTGTCCTGTAAATAGGTTCTAGATGGATCCACTTAATTGATCGAATTTGTTCACTTTATTATTCTTAGTGTTTAGATCATTCCCGTAAAAACTTAAATTAATAAGATATCAATAAATACTTGAACAAATTATATTTATCTTCAACAAATTAAATGGTAAATGGATATAGCTGTTCAACCTTTTTTTATATAAATGTGACATGCACTTAACTATATTAAATTAACTTAATTTTTTTAATAAATGATTTACATGTAATAAAGTGAATGTGCGATTGTGGGCTCCTTCTAAACCCGCAAATTAGACAACGTGGTAAACAAACAATTAATAGGAAAATATTGGGCTAATTTTTAGGGCCCAAGTGTTTTGGACAATTTATATAGGTTTGGTATTAATTATCTATAAAGAATATAATTTTTAAATGAAATTTTTGAGGAGTTATAATCATGAAAAGTAATGGAAAGTACTATATTTTTGTTATTTTTTGTAATTATTTTTTAAAGTTAGTTTTATCTTTTGAGTATTTAATTGGTACAAATATATAGAGTGATCATATTTTGAAAGGAAAAATTTTGGGACAGATGTTATTATCAGTTGATATTTAAGAATTAGACTTGTTTAACTTCTTTAAATAAATTAAGTCTCGCAAGATTAATATTTACCAAAAATGCCTTTAAATTAAATTTTTAGAAGATTTTATTGACTAAATTCCTTCTTAAATGAGAATAAAAAATTTGGTCTAAAAAATCTCGCCCAAAATCTCCGTCGCCGTTATCGTCGACGTCGGCCACTCCTTCTTCGGTGTTGATGTCGGGAACTCCTTCTCCAGCGATCTCATCCACTTTTTAAAGTACCGATCTCTTCATTCCATTAAACTGATAAATTTATGAGTTTAAAATTATAAAGAAATTTCTCATTCTATTAAATTGATAAATTTGTCAGTTCAAAATTTTGAAGAAAAAAAATTCTCATTCCATTAAATAGAAAAAATTTCAAGGAGGAATTTTTTTGGAGAAAATTAAAGTGATAAATTTATCAGTTAAATTAAAATGATAAATTTATCTATTAAAATAATAAATTTCTCACAACAATAGGGACGCCGGTGATGGAGGAGTGATAAATTTATCAGTTAAAGTGACAAATTAAAATGATAAATTTCTTATAGCGATCACGATGCGGGTGATGGAGGAATCAAGGTCTGGAGAGAAGAGCGGCGGCTGCAGCGAAGTCCAGATCTGGAGGAGGAGGGATCGACGGCGACGGAGGAATCCATATATGGAGGGATGAGCGATGGCGAAGGAGCGGCAGCAGCGAGATCTTGAAATACCATTCGTCGTCGGCAACGCCTCAGCCTCAATGGCACGAAGATAATTGTCGTTTAAGACCAATGAACTGCCTCTATTCGAGTCGCCGTTAGAGATGTTGAAGAATGAGAAATCCCTAATTACGGCGACAGGGAAGAATAAGTGGTCGGTGGTCGGATGGAGAAAGAGAAGGCGCAAGACCGGAAGGGAAGAGTGATAGCGACAAAGAAGTTCAAATCCGGAGGAGGAGTGAGCAGCGGCTGTGGAGGAGTCCAAATCTGGAAAGACGAGCGACGGTAAAGGAGCGGCGGTGATAGAGGATGACGGAAGAGAAGAAGTGGTCGGTTGTCGGATGGATGAGGAGAAGGGGCAACAAAGACAGCGATGGCTAGGAGTGGTGGAGCGAGAAAAAGTTGGTGTTGCTAAGGTTTAATGCTGGTTTTTCATTTTGAATTTGTTGATTTTTCACCTTAATTTATGGGGTTTCATATCAATTATTGACCACTATAAGAATAAAGCTTCCATATTGGGAGAATATTCAGTAATTTTAAAATTCAATACAAACATTACTTCTCCCAATGTCTTATCTTCTATAATTTTAAATTCATTAAATTTAAACTTCAAATGTGATAAAAAAGAAAGTAAGATCTCTTAAAGTTGCAAATTAGTCATAAAAAATTATTCTAATTTATGATAGAACTAAAATTAGTAAAAAAAACTTTAATACGATAAAAACTTTTATGAAATCTAAAAAAAATTTTAATTCTCAAATATCTCTTTTAAAAGTTCTCTCTCTATAATTATAACTCTGGATGACTGTCAGAGAATGGATATATGTTATTTAGCCACTTTTTAAACTCACTAACTTTTCTCACATTCTTGTTAAAGAAAAAAAAAACTTGTACACAATAAAATGCAAATTTTCTTATTTGCACAAATAAAAAATGAAAAATGTTACATTTTTCATGCTAGTGAATAAATAATGAGAGAAAGCATAATTGAAAAATAAATAAAATGAGATTTTGTTATTATGTTATGATTTTGTCTCATTTCTAGACAATTAGTTAGTCAAGGAAATTTAAAAAACCTTCTCATTATATTTAATGAGAAAATGACAAATAAAAAATTTCTCCTTTCTCACAGATATTTCTCATTTTTTACCCTTGAGCTTGCAAATCTACACATTTTTTTGAAACTAGTCAATGTAATATTTTGTGTGAAAATGAGAAGTTTTTTGTTTTTATTTTTTGAAAAACACAAAATCTCTCATTTTCATTTTTTTTCAATGAACAGATTATGAAAATACAATTATATATATACATATATATATATATATATATATATATATAACAAAAATTATATATTTTAAAATTTTAAAAATACAAACTAATCACATATGAATGTTCTCTCTTTTTTCATTTCTCGCTCTATTTCTCGATTTTTTTACACATCCTATTCTTTCTCTCTCCCTCTCTCCTATTCTCTCTCAGTCTCTCTTTAAACATCTTTCTCTCTCCTTTCAATTCTCTCTCTATATTCTCATAACTGATTCAGAGGTATAAAAAAAAGTCCAAAATAGCATGAATTTTTAAAATTACTTTATAAATAGTCAACAGGAAAAAAGAATTTATCTCCAAACAAATACAGAAAATAAGACCCCAATATGATTATCACAATAATTTATTCCAAGAAATTTAATTTTTTTCTTTCTCTTTTTTTCTTTAGTTAAAAAAAGTAAATCTTTAAAACTAAAGTCTTCTAGAGATTCTAAATAAGAGTTTAAGCTTAATTTCTTCACATACATATAGAGTGGCCATATGATATTCAAGGCTCGGCAATTTGCAAGGAGAGTGCGGTGATTATACGATACCTAGCTTGCGTGTACATATAATAATTAGGGGTGGGCATAGATGGACTTGGCTCAGTTTGGAGCTTAACCTAAAATTGAACCGATCAAGATTGATTTTACAAGTTTAAATATAGAATCTGTAGAGAATAAGGATTGGAATTTACTATTTTCGTCCAAACTGGCTGATCTGTCGGGGCTGAAATCTAAGTGTACCTCACAAGAAAGGGGTGAGATGCCCGCCGGTAGCTTTATACCGGTGAACCATCCGACGATCAAGTCAGGTAAGGGTTTTAAAAAGAGAGACATGAACTTGAGAGAGCAAATTGACAGAGTTTCGCCTAGTAAAAAAGAGCATACCTTTGCCTATGAGTGTGTTGGCTATTTATAGGAGGAAATTTACTTGACCCGCTTTTAGAATTTGACCCGACCCGAGCAGGTTGGGTTGTACTCCTATCTCTGATCAATGTATAACTGTCAATTTATGATGACCCGCCAAAGGTCATAGTCTACGGCTTGAATGTAGATTTTCATTCTAGCCTTCCAGTAGTTATAGT
>JAOTRH010000001.1:25869334-25880698 GCA_034768845.1 Heliamphora exappendiculata
CCCCGCCCCTCCCAAAAAAAAGAGATAAAGAAAATAAATAAATAAATAAATAAATAGAATTCATCCTAAGGAGGAGGTTCCAACCTATTCTTGCTTTTGCTTGTTGTTAAAACATCTGAATTGGCTATCTTCAAGTACTACCTTAAAAACCTTTGGTTGCAGTACCATATTACCACCATAAGGAACATTTTATGTAAGGAAAAGACTTTGAGCCTTCCTTTTTGCACACTTCAATTTTAGGTTGCGCTCATATTTCCTAAACCTGTTCCATAAGAGTATTTTGTGTGCTTCTTTTCTAGGTTAGCTTTCAATTTGTCGTTGATGCTGCAGTATGTTGGGGGAATTACTTTTGTGAGAGGAATGAAAATAGGAATGATATGCGACTTTGAGGCATGTCACAGAAGCAATCTTTAAGTTGTTAAGTGCCCTCACTATTTAGTATGCTGTCAAGTTTAAATAGTAATACAACAAAGTTGCCAAGATCAGTGGTTCTACAATCTCGTTGACCTTCCATAAGGGCTTTTCTATGAATTGTGTATTTGACTTAAAAGAGTAAATGGGAGTGGTTTCAACAACATACCAAATTGGATTAACATTTCAGATTAGAGAGGATTACCGAACCACTCTTTAATGAAGTTCATGACTTCCATGAAGGCATCTTAAAATGAAAGTATATGTCTGTTAATTTAATTTAAACTTTTGAATTCAGAAATTATATGCCAACATCTTTTTAAATGAATAGGTCATTTAATATTACTGTAAAAACTGTTGAACTAATAATCTCAGTGTGGATATGTGCTGTGTGAACGATCACACATTGGAAATTGCATGAAAATAAACAATCGAACGCACAAAGAGTAAGGAAACACAATTTTTACGAGGAAAATCCAACTTAAGTAAAAATCACGGTACCAATCCAGGTTCACGAAAATCAAACACTATAATAATTAACGGTTTACAATAACCAACTTGCAAACTCATGTTGAATCCACAACCTAGAAGACCTAAGTTGAACAGGCAAATTCATGTGCATTGTTCCTTGCACTTGTTCAACAAGCATGGAATCCACAATGCTCCACACCTTCAAAGTCCACTAAAGGAAACTTCAGAGTCTGCCAAAGCGAGTCGCGTAATTTCTTCATTCTTGAGCTCTAAAGTCTTTAAGAGATTTGATATTCAAAGACTGTATGCCTCTTATCAATGTATCTCTCATTACACCTGAACTCTTGTATGATCTCCTATTTCTAATAAGAGAGACCTATAAAACCTTCCCATCTTCCTTGAACTCTTCTGGTGTTTGGATCTTACATTTTGGTAAGATGAAGTTTGAGAATATTTCTGGTGTTTGGATCTTTGTATGTTTAACATGAATTGCTTACACAAAACTTTTAAAACCTTCAAGTAACACTTGTGCTGAAGTACACTATAACTTAAGCCTTGAACTTAATTTTCCATTTAAGCTATGTGTTGCAAGTTGCAACAATATAGGACCTGTTTATCTGTTTATCGAGATTTGGTGGTGATGAATTTGATATCGTGTTAACTTTATGCACAGCATATGGTGGTTGTGTCATACATCTTCTCTTGAATTTTGGCAGATTTGTAGAGCTTTGGCATATATTCATGGGGGTGTTGGAGTCTGCCACAGGGACATTAAGCCTCAGAATCTACTGGTTTGTATTCAATGGGTGTGTGTGTTGGGGCGCTGGGGGAGGTGGTCTTCCTGCATTGTGAGTGAATACTATAACCCACAAAATCCATTGTTGCAGGTTAATCCCCACACTCATCAGCTCAAACTCTGTGATTTTGGAAGTGCCAAAGTTCTGGTATGTGATTTCTTCGTTGGCAATTTGATATTGGAACATAATGCTTTTAGAGTGTTAATTGCAAAAGGTCCAATGGGAGACATGAATATAGTTTAAAAACTCTGGAATTTTGAATATTATGGCTGGAATGTAGTGTTAGCAAATTAGTTGATTTAACCATGTTAACTGCTTTTTATAATGGTTGGAGATGCTCAACAGTACTTAGTTGATCTAACATTGTTAATAATTGTTAAGTAACCAATTGTCCCAAAAGTTTAAGCTGCTAGGAAATGGGCCCAACAATGTATACACTCTGCCTCACGTGGGATCATATCTCGCTCATGGAGAGGCGAACAAACTGAACTGAATTGAACTGAACAGGTGCACTACAACACATAGTGCACAATAATAAATATAACTGGAAACACATATCACGAGACTTAAGTCCAGGACCTCGTGGAACTTGTATTCCCACATACATTTTATTGTTTTTTTCCACTAATTTATAAATCTTCTTAAGATCACGATGATGGTAGCTTGTGCCAAATTGCATGAATGAGTGCTTACAAGAGCATGTATTCCCTGCATACATTTTATAGTTTTTTCCCACTCGTGTATTTCTTAAGATCGCAATGATGGTAGCTTGTACCAAATTGCAGCTGCATGATTGTTGGACTTCAGAGGTTCATATTGCACCAAATGTGTCTGCCTTTAATTTTGTCCCCTGATGCCCTGGCCCCACTTCTATTGTTTCTAATTTTGGCTGGATGAGTTTTGTCCATTTTCTTGATAGCTTCATTCTTCTGCATAGTTTTTAAGGTTTTTTCATGTCTAATTCCGAATAATCTTCTTCAATGTTTTTGTTGGTTTGAAAAAGAAGATACAAGATTTTCTTGGTTTTGTGCATATGATCTAAGATTTTTTTTGTCTATGATATGAACAGGTAAAAGGCGAGCCAAATATCTCATACATCTGTTCTCGTTATTATCGTGCACCTGAACTGATATTTGGGGCAACTGAGTACACCACCGCAATTGACATATGGTCTGTGGGTTGTGTCCTTGCTGAACTGCTCCTTGGACAGGTTCTTAACAAACTGCACGATCTCCTATTTATTTGGTGCAGAGCGGTGACCTGTTATGAAAATTGATGTTTCTTTTTTTCTTTTTGTCCTTCTATTGGGCATTCCAAATTGGCAGCCTCTGTTTCCAGGCGAAAGTGGAGTTGATCAGCTTGTTGAGATAATTAAGGTAATTTCCTGAACTCCTGCAGGAGAAAGGATACGCCTAGTATTGATGAACTTAAATTTTTGATTGTTTATCTTTTGAAAATAGAGCTCGTTATTATTATTATTATTTTTTTCAATGTGTAGGTACTTGGAACACCTACTCGGGAGGAAATCAAATGTATGAATCCCAATTATACAGAGTTCAAATTTCCGCAAATCAAAGCTCACCCCTGGCACAAAGTGAGCATGCTAGTTTCCACACTGGCCACGCTTCTATGAACATGATGCTTCACATGTCATACGAGTAATCATGTGAAACCATATTCCTTGTTGTACGCAGATTTTTCACAAGCGCATGCCCCCTGAAGCCGTGGATCTTGTCTCAAGACTGCTTCAATACTCCCCGAACTTAAGGTGCAACGCAGTGAGTATATCCTATCTTTGCACGGTTTTTTTTCCCTCCCCTGTCTATTGACGTAAGCTAATTCGTCAACTCAAATTAAATTAGCACCACATATTCTGGGCTGTTTTTCTCTTTGCCTTCTCTGAATCCATAGTTTTTCCATCTAACAAATGTTTTATGAGGACATGCTTGGGTGCTCGATTAGAGTTGATTTTATGGTAATGCTTTATGTTGCATTGCATTTCACTTGTCCAGAAAGGAAAAAAACAAAACTGTTTCATGTTGCATTTAAAGACAAAATATCTCTTGGAGGACTGATCACCCCCGATTGTCTCTATTCTCTCATAGTAATGGAATCTTTCTGTATGTTATGGAGGATGCTTTCTTTGCTACTGCAAAGTTGCATAGTTTCAGTTCGGGGAGGGGTGTGTACACAGCTGTATTACAGATCGAACTGTGGATTGTAATATGTAATTTTAAAATCTTGTGTTTATTTTGCAGTTAGAAGCGTGTGCACACCCATTCTTTGATGAACTTCGGGATCCTAATACTCGTCTACCCAACGGTCGCCCCCTGCCCCCTCTTTTCAACTTTAAACCGCAAGGTAGGTTTATACCTTGTGCCTCTTTATATTTTCCCTACCTTTTTTCATTTGTTCCCGTTACATGAGCATGTGTTCTGAATGAGAATAATGCTGCATTTGCAGAGCTGAAACCGGCATCTCTAGAGCTGCTGGCCAAACTGATACCAGAATATGCCCGGAAGCAATGTCCATTCCTTGGTTTCTAATTGTAACATCAAACCTATGTATTAGTTTGTGTTGTACCAATTTTCTCTTCCTTGTTGGCTGAGGACTTGTGAGCACTCTTGTTTGTCCTTGAACTGATCTCACAAAAATGCAAGACTGAGTGGTTGGCCCGTGGATGAATTGTTTCTTTCATGTCTCGGTTTGCTGAGTAGGGATTGTCTAAAAAATTACATGTTTTTTTTTGTCTAAATGTATTGAAGGCCGTTGGATCATATAAGAATTTCAAAGCACGAGAATCTCAATATATATTTAACGACTTTCAATTCCAATGGGTCATGTAATTTTTTGAGCAAGTCCCATGTCTGGTTTGGGTATCTTTCCATCTGCCTCTCATATGCATCTCGTGAACAAGTGTTTTAAGTTGCATACCTGCTACACTTCTTCCGTAGAACTAATTCTGAAAATCGACTTACAAGGGGTGGGTAAGGGGTGGGTGATCAAGTGGCACATTGAAAGTCATTTATTTTAATCAATATGGGATAAAATTATAACACACTGCCACGCTCGGCACTTAACATCCCAGTGGCTTGCTCTATCGACACTAATTGAATGATAGTTATTTTTTTAGGCTTACAAATGGAGGGTGTCCAAGTGGCTTATAAACACATAAAAATGTATTTATTATAATTGATGTAGAATAAAATCATAATAGGCCACCACGTGTTGCTGCTATTGTCCTAGCGGTCCACCCTATCGGTACTAACCCGCAATTAACGACTAAGCGGCTTATTTTATTGACACTGGCCTAATGGTAGTCTTTTTCTTTTAGCGCCTTTACTTACCTAGTAGTGTTTGACAACTAAATTATATTAAACTCATTTATAGGTTGTCTCTCGGTGACATCAGCTACAAAAGTAGCAATCCATTTAAATTCATACTCAAATATATTGCGTCGAAGACCATAACAATAGGTTACCCACAAAATTGTCTGTGATAGCACTAAATTGCAGCACTTAATCTCAATCAAAATCAATAAAAGACTCACACATGGACTAAAAATTGGCACATGAGATTTATATGGCGAAAGGCTCAACCTTTTTATTACACCAATACAAATGAAAAGCTGTAGAAACTCTCATGCCACTTTTATGGCCACATAGCACAGGCAATGCCTATAATTACGTTATAATTAGTTATTAGCAGTTGACACCCCTAGCTACTAGGGTATGTGCTAGACCAATAGGAAAAAGCCAAATGTTTCACTCTACAGTAGTTAGAACTGCCAGGACTCATGTCCTTTTGCAGTGGGTATGATGTGTTGGCATGCTCAAGTTTTCCATGCCTAAGGCTATTCACAGAATTAACCACTACACTGTGTTAGCGCACTAGGATTAGTCATGCCCAAACATGTCTCAGCAAGTAACTTCCATAACATGTGTTGGCCACGCCCTTGTGTGCCACGTCACTATGTCATCTACATACTAAGTATTGTGCCTTCATATACCAAGCATTAAGTCATTCTTGTCTAAGGGTCGAGTGACAATTAAAGTTGTCACAATAAAGCCACCTTGAATTTAAGCATGCCTTCTTTGTGCCTTTAGCCATCTAGGGATGGCATGAGTGCAAGATGTCACCATATGTCCACCCAAAACACTTGTAAGCGAAGGTGCTAATAGACACCCCACTAGAAGAATTTGACGTCCTCGTTTATAGTATTTATATTTATTGCTTTGCTCCACTTTATTTTTGAACTGCCACAATGTTACATACTTTTTTCAGCATGCTTCGAATTCTGGTAAATCCTTCCACTTTACTAGACAATAAGTCTACCTATTCTTCTTACTTTGTCCCTATGTTCTGTGATCCAAAATATTCTTAGCATCCCACTCAAACTGTTTTTTGATCACTATAGGGTCCCTCCAAACTTGTTTCATTGCCATGTTCACCAAGTCTTCATAAAACGATTTAAAAAAACTAATATGGAAGGAATGATGAACTTTTAGTCGCTCTGACAACTTCAATATGTAAGAAATGTTCTCCACTTTCTTCACAACTTCAAATAGGCCATCGAATCTAGGAATTAAGCCACGATGTACTGTCTTGCTGTTGATCTTTTCCAAATTTAGAGAGTAAGTTTCAACATGACCTTATCCCTCTAACTTGGAACTCCAATGGCCTTCTTCCTTTATCAGCATACTTCTTCATTCTCTTATTTTCCTTTGCCAAGCTATCTCGTGTTTCATCCAACAATTATTACTTAGCTCAAGTGAGTCGCTATGCTACTAGACAACACCCTCTCGTCGTTGTCCTTCCCACCACATGGGGAGTGAGATGCTAGTGGCCCATATCTAACTCGAATGGACTCATACTTACGGTAGAGGACCATCTGTTTATAGATCGTTGACAGTATAAAATTTCAACTAAAAAATGATCAAATTGAAAAGCACCGTCTAAAATTGACCAGTGAATCAAGTATCTTTGGCACTCACAATATTCTAAAAAAAATCAAAAATTTCACCACATATTTATAAAACAAGTCAGCAGCAATACCATCGGGACATGCATGTGGTGCATGGATAGATACAACATACTTAGAAAAATGGTCAATAATGACCACGATAGAGCGCATGCCATTTACTTTAGGTATACCAAAAATGAAGTCCAAGAACACCGAGCTCCAAGCCTTCTCAGTAATCAGTAGAGGTTCCAACAAACCCGATTCCTTCATTCCTTGTGTCTTGTATTATTGGCACACCAAGCAGGTTTTAACATAAGCTTCCATATCGTCTTTCGTTTTTTGCCAATAATTCTGGACAAGGCCAACATAAGCTGTTACCTGGGTGACCGACCTACTGAAGGTCATGTGTTTCTCCAAACAATTCCAGTCTAAGTTCCCTGCTGCTAGGGACATAAAGTCGATGCCCTTTAGCATGGAGAAAATTATTTTCAAACTAATATCATCGAACTATTCTCTCATTTACCTGCTGCAAGGCCCTTTGTATTCAGTATTCTTTGCATCACATTCAATAACTTAGCTATAAAATCTATCTCAATATGAGAAATAGCAACAACATATTCTTTCACACCTTCACCATTCAAGGCATCAACAACCTAGTTATGCCGACCAAACTTGTGTATCCACACAAAATTGTATTTCTCAAGGAATTATTGCCACCGAACTTGCGTCACGGATAACTTCTTTTGAGACTTGAAAAACGTATTATCCATATTATCAATTATTACTATGAATTTCGTTCCCAACAAATAGACTATGCAATGCATGACGCTGTCATTTTTTTTATAGACAGAATACTTCTTAGCATTATTCAATTTGCTGATTTCAATAGCAATGGGGTGTCCCTCATGCATCAATGTCCCTTCAACAGTTTTTTTTAGGCTTCTGTATACATTTTAACAAGCAAATGTAGCACCCACACACTTTTGATTGCCGCTTTCAATTTCTCAAAAGCTTCCTAGCAATTTGTACCCCACTACCACATGTGATCTTTCTGGAGCAGATCGGTTAGTATTGAATTATTCTTCAAATAGCCTTGTATAAATTTTTTATAATAATTAATCAAATCAAAAAATAATCGTAATTCACTTGCACTTTGTTGAGCGAATGCCAATTTAAAAGATGTTCTCCTAAAATTCTTACATTAAGGTGTCTTAATTTATAATATCACATTCATTCTATTATCTAAAAAGTTCTTTCAAGAAATCTAAGATATTTCTAATAATTATTTTAACTGTATCTATAATATTCATGATTCATAGTATAATATTAATATCGCAGTCAATCTATTATCTAAAAAATCTTTTAAGATAATCTAAGATATTTCTTGTAATTTTTTTTTTACTGTATCTCTAGTGCTTCACAATATATTATTTAAGATAAATTACACTTATCTCTTATAAAATTTAAATTTATTACAGAAACTTCTTATGTAGTTTTTAAAATTATACTATTCTTTCTTATCAGGCTTATTGAGCAAACACTGTTAATAAAAAATACTTTTTTTTATCATTTTACCCTTATAATTAAACTTATTTTTTTAATCTTACCCCCACCAAACCAATGCAAACTCCAATCGAATGGCCAAAATCAAACCCCTCTCTCTACCACTCGTCATCCTCCTTAGAACAACAATTCTTAACTCATAATCCTCTTCGGTTCTACTGCCAGTGACGGAGGAATAATCAAATTCAACGACAAACGACGAGACGGAGATCGACGATTTGGATGATCATCACTCCGTGAAAATTCCACTTCAAAATGGAAATTGTTGCGGTACTGAATCTCAGAGAAAAACCAGAGAGAAGACGAGAAACTTTTCGACAGAAATTTGAAATCTCTCGATGATGAAAGATACGCTCCCAAAAATATCTCCAATTCAGTTTGTATCTCTAAAGATTCAAAATCCAAACACCCAATCGCTCCAAACCTCTGTTAATGGCGGTGGAGAGCAGCGACGTGTCAGGTAAAATACTGAAGGGGAAGGCGCATGAACTCCAAATCGCAAATCCACCACAAATTACAAGTCTAGCATAACGAAATCACAGAAAATCCACCACAAATCGTAAATCACAGCAAATCAATTAGGGTTTCAGCCAAGAAATTAATTCAATTTTCAATTGGGGTTTCAGCACATCTGAGTTTATATATATATTCATCGGTGAATGAATGAGGGAGATCTCCATACAACCCTCCAAGCATTCTGTGATCGTAGATTGATGATGGGCTCGAAAAAATCCTCGATTTGATGCCGAATTCGGAAGCCGATTGAAGTTTGAGATGCTCAAAAAAGAAAATAGTTGCTAGTCATTGAAGTTTGAGAATTGCTGCTAGGATAGAGAGAGAGAAAATTTTGAATTTTACTTTTCTTCATTTTTAGTAATGGAATGTTAGAGTTAAAATCAATATATATATATATATATATATATATATAGAGAGAGAGAGAGAGAGAGAGAGAGAGATGGATCAATTTTCCCGAGAGGGAGAGGGAACAATTTCAGAGAGGAAAAATTATCTGAGGAAACTGTCTCATATATATATACACACACGGTATTGTCCATGCTTGAAGGTATTTTTTTAAAATTATTCGTGTATTTTAATAATTTTTTAAAGTACAATATATAGATTATTATTCTAAGTATTAAATTTTATTTAAAAAATTAGTATAATTTTTTCTATTTTTTGGATAATTCAACAATTTAACTGTTTATCAAATAACCTGTAATAAAATCAATGAACGCAATATACACAGGCTCTGCCTAGATCAAACAACAAAATTATAACTCAATTCAAACCATCTTTACTTCTCATATATACATTTAAAACCTCAAATTTGAAATCAATAGCATAAATCAATTAAAAAAATAGATAATTATTCTAAATATTAAACTTTATAAAAAAATTGGCAATTTTTTTTCTATTTTTTGAATAATCCAACAGTTTGATCGTTTACCAAATAATATGTAATAAAATTAAGTAATGTAATATACACAAGCTCTGCCCGGATCTCAACAATAAAATCACAACTCAAACACACATCATCTTAACTTCTCATGTATACATTTAAAACATTCAGTTTCAAATTAATAACATACACCAATCAAAAAAAGAATCATTTAAGAAAATCAATTCAAATGACATAGAGATTCTCTTATTCATATCGTAACAAACGAATAAAAAAATATAGAGATTTTCTTATATGCTTTAAACTTGAAAAAAAATCAATTCAAATGACATGGAGTGTGCTTTATGATTTATTCATTTATGCTTTATGGTTTATTTGTTAACAATGAAGTGAACAAAAGAATGAAATAGAAAACAATAAACCATGACAAAAGCAATGGCCGAGAACTATAAATGAAAGAAATTAACAGAAGTTGTAGTGTTAGGATTAGAAGCCTAACAACGCTTTTAATGTTAAGATTTTAAAATTTCATTTTTGCAAAACAATGACATGCACTCCCAAATTTCTAATAGTAAATTAAAATCACTTTTTAAGTAAAAAAAGGCCAATTGACAAAATCGATATGCCCAACATGATTGGTACATAAATATGTAACTACTATACCCAAAAATATGTGACTTGGCACGTGGAATACTCTTACTTGTTGAATACTTTTTATCC
Organism: Heliamphora exappendiculata; assembly: GCA_034768845.1. Classification (NCBI taxonomy): domain Eukaryota; kingdom Viridiplantae; phylum Streptophyta; class Magnoliopsida; order Ericales; family Sarraceniaceae; genus Heliamphora; species Heliamphora exappendiculata. Next base: position 25,879,659 of record JAOTRH010000001.1, read on the forward strand.
CCTATGTTGGATATATACATAGTGGGGTTTGTGTGATACAGATAATGCCGTCAAAATTTGAAAAAATAATACAATCTTATTCAGCTTATAAACGCAAAAAGTCTACCACTAAATTGTACGATAAATGAACCAAAATATTTGAGTTTTCACTAAGTAATTTCGATTGTCAGTAATCAATTAATTCAAGAATCTAACAGATTTTCCTAGCAAGTTATTAATAAGCTTTGGCCTAATAGTATGGTGTCACCCTCCCAAATAGAAGGTGGGGAGTTCAAATGTTGCTAAGAGAAAAGTGTTCGAGAGGCTATATGTGTATTTATCAATAAAAAAAATCAGGCAAGTTAATTAAGATGTGGCATGCTCAATCAAGCAACAAATTACTCTTAATCAAATGATAACATAATGTTCAATCTTATAGTATGGTTAATGTAATGATGGTATGCCTTAAAATACTTATAAGTTACACTAAAATAAATGCCAAATCCACAAATTAATAAAAGTTCATAAATAAATATTAAATTCCTAAAAGAATGAAGAACGAAAAGACGAAATAATCATTCGAGATAAGATTGACTTTAACAAAAACTAATAATCTGCTTGACTTATTTGTTTTTTGGTTTCAAAAACTAATTAGATAAACAAACAAATAAAGCGAACGATAACAAACATATGAATTCATTTCAACTTTAGATATTATATTATTATCAACAATAACAACCAATTAAAAATTTTTATTGACCGTAGAAACACTTGCTAAAAACTACTGCGAATTAAAAACTGAAAATTCCATTTTGTGATAGATTGCAAATTGAAAACTGTGATTTATTTTGACAAAATCACATATAGACAATCAGATAAATCGAAGTAGACAGTTAAAAAAGCACATTTATTTCAAATATTAAATGCAACACATTGTTTAACATGTAAATTCCCATAAAAATTAACAATTTAACATAAAAAAATCTCTAACCATAAGAAAACCCCAAAATGCAGAGCTATCTTTCAATAAATCACACTTAACAATTTGTCAATTTTCAAAA
>JAOTRH010000001.1:25898503-25929492 GCA_034768845.1 Heliamphora exappendiculata
GATTAAATTTTAATTTAGACTAATTAATTAAAATATTATTATAAATAAATAATTATGTTATATTAAATTATTTATTATTGAATAATATTATATATATATATATATATATATATATTTTATAGCAATAAATTCAAAATGGGACCCGGTATTTTACCGATATAAGTACGTATCATACCAATAAAAAAATTAATACACTATCTGATACGATATTTAGAACTATGATTTCATCTCATCAAATTTTGTAAAAAAAATAGAAAAAGAATTATCAAAAAATAAAAAAATAAATTAATAAATTAAATTTTATATTGCTTATATTTATATTTAGTAAACTTTTTTTTCATCATGAAAAATTCAAAAAATTAAATTATTTTGACCAAAAAAAATTTTAAAAAACCAAAAAACACCCGAATTTGCCCAGACAGGGCCTAACTTTTTATTTGCAGATAAATCTTTCCATAATGACGTCCAAATGCTGTAAGATAACTTATGGACCACCTAATTATATTTTCTTTTCATTAATATATTAATTTGTTTTGTTTTTCTATTTCTCTTATGGTGCAAAGCTTTATTATATATAAGTTGAAGATTCCTATAATTCCGTGTTAAAGGTTTTTTTTTGTTCTGGTGCACGCGCGCGTGTGAGTAGACAAACTGATTCACAATGATAAGAAACATGTAAGGAACCAACAGTAATCATAAAAGAATTGAAATGGTACTTGAAAGGAAAAGTATTTATGTCTAGACTTTAAGACTTTATGGTGATTTGTTGATAGTTGAAGTGAAAATGAAGATGAAGGCCTGATTGTTGATTTGGTTTTTTTGCTAAAATGGTACAAATATAAACTTGGTAAAAAAATAAAAAAATAAAAAAATTAAATTAAAATATAAAATTTTAGAATATTTAAATTAAATTTTTATCATTTTTAAAATATAATAATACTCTTTATTCATAACTTATTTACTACTGTTACTAACTACATGTAATCGTTAATATTAAATATATAAAAAAGTAAAATTGTCAATTTTAAATAAAAAATAAAAAAACTAACTGTTTACCTAAATAAAAAATTTAAAAAAAGATAATTTAAAAGTTAACTTACCAAATAATCTATTTTGAACATAATTTAGCTTTTTGGTTAAAAAAATAAAAAAGTAATCTTTTAAGCTAGTTATCAATTGGGGCCGAAATATTAATCTTGTTTCTTATGAGGTATTAGGGGAAGTTGAATTGAACTAGGAAATAAGGATGGCTCATTAAAAAGTTTGTCCAATTGATATTGTGAGTCTCACGTTTATATTGCGGGACTTGAATTAACAATATAATGAACGAAGAATTAGTAATTTTTCATTTATAGAATTAGTAATACCAAGCCTTCTTGGTATTATTAGTATTAGATTTTGAATTATTTTTTTTCCTTATTTTACAATAAAAAACAACTCAGCAACTCTTACTCCATTATTTATTCTACTTTAATTAAATATGAATCAAAATTTTCACTATATAAATAATTTCATTCATAATTCATTGGTACACAAAAAAAAATATGGGACTCTCAGTATTACTAATCTCTCGTATTCAATCTAATTTTATCCAAAATAACAAATAAGCTTTAATTATTTATTTTTTAACATCTTACTCACACAAACTTTTATTTGAAGTCTTACAAAACTTTTATTTGAAGTCTTACAACTTACATGAGATGTGTAAGATTCAAGTCTTACAATTTACACAAACTTTTATTCAAGTCTCACCTGGTGTACCAACTTCACAGGTGACTCTCTCGCATAATAGCATATCTCACTTAATTAAAGAACAATAATATTGTGATGATGATCAATTTATTTTATTAAATTATTATTTAAATAATATTATATAATTATAAACATTGATGAAATAAGTCTCACGGTGTCCAAAATTACACCTAATATGTTTTTTACACCGTATAAAATATAAATTTTGAAATATATGTATAAAGAGGTGGAGAAAGAATATTATTTTTCTATAAATATATAAAATACATTATTTTCATATAATTCTTTTCCTCCATGACGTAAATATTTAGTATTTTAGAGTGTAATTATACTAAAAGGGAGTAGATATATAAATTTCCCTTTTTATTACTTATGTATCAGTAATTATATGTAGGATACACCATCTAATTACTGCCACATTAAAAAGAAGAAATGGAAGAAATATTCTGATGATTTTTAAGTCCACATATTTATGTACTTTTGCAGTACAAAATACACATATTCTCCGAAGTTATTTAGGGGTGTTTAGCAAAGTTACTGTTAATAACTTTTAACTTCTTGTTATTAATTTTAATTATAAGTTAAAATTTTTCTTAAATACCTCAAATTTCTGTTACAAACTATAATTATTTTTTCTTCAATTTTAACTATAAGTTACAATTTTTACCAATCACTCACAACTTCTGCTATAAATTATAATTTATAAGTTACTAGTTTCAATAATACCAAATGCCTTTTAAATGAGTGGTTCCTTATTTGCCATCATTTTCTTATTTTAATGTTTGGGAAATATAAATAAAGTTTTAATTTAAAATTTATGTACTATTAATTATGTTCAGCCATGTTAACAGTTTGTCAAAAATACAAAAATTTTATGGTTTGCATCCTTTAGTTATTTTGATTTTGATTTTGGTTCTTATAAATTTAGGCTATAGAGTATGATAATTTTTGACTTGATTGTAACTATTTTAAAGATCTACAACTATTGTGTGCATCTCTTTATTATTTCAATTATGACTTTTTGTTGGTTCAATTTTAACTTTTGATCATTTTAATTTAGGCTTTAGTTAATTATGATAATTTTACATTCTTCTGTAGTTATTTTAATTTTAATTCTTAGTTATTTTAATTGTATAAATCTAGGCTCATTTAAGGGTGTATATGATACAAGATTTACATTGTTAGGAATTTTGTCCTCACCAATATTCGTTTTTTGTTTGACAAATTTATGACAAATGATTATTTAAATTATTTATTTTATTTTTTGATATTCTGACACTTGTTTTGTTCGAGTTTTGAATTTAAAATTGTAGGACCACGCAAAAGAAGTAGAAAACATCAAAAAGTAGCCTGCGGTGTCAGACCGCCCGACAGACCGCTCGAGCGGTCCATTGCACCTCTCGGTATCTCATACTCTGTAACAAAATTACTGCAGTACAGACTTCACCGCTCGAACGATCTTTGGCGAGAAAGCTTTTAAATACAGCAGCAACTAGGGTTTTGGCAAGCGACTATAAATAAGCTACCAGGGTTTCAGTTTTAAGGGCCTCCTTATTATTTTATGAAGACCTAGCCGCACATAGAGTTTTTAAAGTTAGTCTATATACTCACAAGCTAGTCTACAACAATTTGATGATTCTTTAGCTTCCGCGCATTCAAGTCAATTATCAAGTTAATCAAACCTTTAACGATCTGTTCGTGTTCATGGAGTCACTTGAGAGAATTCTCAAGTGTTGAAGTCTGGTGAAGAATTTCGTTAACATTGAAGTTCGATGGTGGGTTCCAGCTGCGGTCAAGCACGGGAGTTAGTGCACGTGGATTCGGCAAAAATAGACTTACTAACATTGGTTGTTGGTGCAACGTCGGGGTTGTTAGATTTCTTTGTAACCAACGATATTATAGTATTTAGTTTTCTAGACCCGGAGCGATCTTATGATTTTTACCCAATTTGAAAATTTTTACGAAAAAATTACCGTCTCGTGTGTGATTGTGATTGGTGGTTTAAGCTTATTTACAACGTTTAGTTCATGGTGGTTTAAGCTTATTTACAACGTTTAGTTCATTTAAGAAAATTAATTAGTGCAAATTGGTAAACATGATTTTTTCAATTAATTAGTATCAGAGCAGGTCACAAAATTTAAATTTTTTTTTGATGTGATTCATTGATTGATTTGTAATAAATATTTTTCATAAAAAAAGCGCTTCGACCGGTAGACCACTCCTTCTTGACAGTCATAATTATCCATTTTGAAAAGTTAGGATGAGAGTTTTTTTAAAATCTATTGACGAAAAAGTTTAATTTTTCGTTGTTGAGGGTTACAAGCCTCACACCAGTATTGTTGATGAAAAAACGGTCCCTAAGGCCGTGGCTAAATGGAACAGAACTAATTTTAAGGATGTAGGCTGAAATAGTAAAGCCATAAATACTATTTTTAATGGAGTCACACAAGATGAGTTTCGTAGAATTAGTGTGATTTGGCTAAAAAAGCATGAAATATTCTTCAAATCACTCATTAAGGGATTGATACCGTAAAAATTTTAAAATTTCAACGTCTCACAACAAATTTTAAAACTAAGTGTATGAAAAACAATGAAAGTTTTGATAATTTTTACGCAAAATTAAGTGATATTGTGAATATCTCGTTTAATCTTGGTGAAAAGATTTCGACTTTTAAAATTGTTCGAAAAATTCTTAAATCTTTACCTGAACGTTTACAACCAAAAGTTATAGCAATAGAAGAGAATAAAGACATTTATTCTATTTCTGTTGAAAATTTAGTTGGAAACCTACAAACTTATAAGCTAAATTTTCAAAACAAAAAGTTTCAAAAAATTTAGCATTCTCTTCAGCTCAAGGTTATGCAAATGATTCAAATTATGATTTAAACTCTGAGATAATCGCTATTTTTGTGAAAAAATTTAAATTTTTTTTAAAATTTAAAAAGTCTAATAAGGAGGAAAAATCACAAAAGAAGTACGGTAAAAACAAAGCAAAAAATATGTTCAATTTTATTAAAAAATGGTCGAAAGGCCAAATTTCTAAGATCCAATACTATGAATGTAAAGGATATTGACATATGGTTAAAAAATGCTCGAACCTTCTTAGAAAAAAACAAAAAGAATTCACAATCACTTGGGATGACGAGAGTAAACCTGACACGAGTGATAAGAAGGAGCTTGATTATGATGATGATAATGTTACTGCTTTCATTGCTTCTATTCAGGAGAAATCTGTTGAGTTTGAAAATAAAAAGTCTGAGAATTCTGAAAATGAGGAGATTAATAATGTTGATGAAAGTAAGGATGATGAAACTCTTCAACAAGCTTATGATAAGTTTTATAGAGAGTGTTTCAAGTTGACCAAACAAAATGCAAAGCTGGTTAAAAAATATAAACTATGTGAAAAAGAGAAAGACGGTGTCAAACAACAACTAACTGAAGCTCAAGACCTGGTTGTGAAATTAAAATTAGACAAAGAGATTTTGTGTGAGAAACTTGCAAAATGTGAAAAAGAAAAAAATAATTTGTCAGAATTGTGTCAAACTAGACAAACCAGGATTAAATTTCTTAAAAAAAAGTTGCATGCTTGTGTGACTTAAAAATTGATCTTGAATTAAAATTGATTCAATTTAAAAAAGATATGTTAAATACTCAATCTACTTTCAAGAAATTGAATACAAGCGCTATAACTTTAGATGACGTGCTTGGATTACAAAAGGCAGTGACTGACAAGTGTGGACTTGAATTTATTGGTGTTTCGTCAAGCAAACAGTACAAAGAAAAAGAAAAATTAGTCAGCCAATTCTACCTGAATCTGTACTAAAATTTGTGAAAGCAGAAAGTGGCATACGCTCAAAAAGATTATTTGCAAATTTTTCAGTCAAAGCAAATGGAAAGTAGGAACATCAGACGGATTAATTCACCATTTTACATTGTGAGGTAAGAAATGCTAAATTTGTTCATACGTGTCATTATTATAGTAATATTGGTCATACACGTCCCAATTATATGAATTTGAATAGAAATACATTTTTTGTGCTTATTTGTCATCACTGTGGTATAAAGGGATACATAAGACCTTACTGCATTAGGTTTCTTGAACAAAATAGATTCAGATTTGACACGCCACACCAACGTAGAAAGAATTGAATTTCTAATCTAGAACATGCGCCATTGAAAATCAAGAAAGTTTAGGTAAGAAAAAGTGATCTAGATAACTTTTTAACTAGTCGTAGTCTCTAGTTTGTTTTTGTTTTGTTTTTTTTTTTCTGTTTATTTGTTTTGAGTTTTTTTTTTCTTGTTTGAGTTTTTTTTTGGGATCATATGTTAAAAAAAATTTGTGGGGGATTTTATTAAGGGTTGAGTACATTTTCTGTGCATTATTTCTTTTAGCTAAAATTTCATAATTTAAATTTTGAGATTAACTGCCGCATTAATTTTTGGATAATCTAGTTCGTAATGGATAGAATGCTTTCAGTGACGAATCTATTTTGTACACCACTTGAACATTGATGGATGCAAGGATCTTTCGCTCTTGTGATCGTATTTATTTATGGGTCTCTCTTATCTTTCAGTTTTTTAAAATTTTCACAAAATGATCACATAGTGGCGACCCAGTTCATCTTAATGTTTAAACTCCCTTCTTTTTTTGGTTATGTATATTTGACTTAAGAAAATTGCTACCTATGCGGATCTTGTCTTTTCGTATGTACCAGTGTGTAAGTACCTTGAAATTTGTGCCAAAATTTATTTAGAAAATGACTACCTATATGAATTTTATTTTTTCGTTCGTACTAGTGTGAAAGCCGCCGATAAAACCATAAAAAAAGAGGAAAAAAAATTTGCAGTCTCTAGTTGAGGGAGAGTTAGCTTAAAATGAATTGGGTCAAAACTAGGTTGACTTTGTAATATTCTTAATTTTTGATAAATAAATATGACTCAGCCATATAGATCTCATATAGGATTTGATCTTAAACTCTGAAAATATTTTAAGTCATTCACACACTGTTTCATATAGAATCTACTCTGATTATGCTTGTTCATATATGAATATAGCTTATCTTGTATTCTGTGTGTGTTTTTGATCAATATGACTAGAGTTTGAGATTTTATGTGAATGAAATTGTGTATGGATCTAGTACTTGTTCTTTAATCTTATTTTCTACTAAAAAAGTTCTATTTTTTTTCTTGAATTTGTTTGTCAATTCGTGACAAAAAGGGGGAGATAAATGTGTTAAGGGGTAGTGTTAATAATTTTTTTTGGTTTGGTTGAGGACGAGTTTTTTTTTGGTTTGGTTGAGGGCGAGTCATGTTTTTTTTTTTTTAGAGTTTAATTTGAGGGGTAGTAACGTTTTATGGTGTTCTTCGTTTTATGTCGTGTCAGTTTTTTTGTTTTTTTTTTGTTGCTGTGCCCTTGATTCGTTTAGTTATTGCTTTGGTTAAATGTTTAGATAATTTGAATTAATGAGTTTTGTCACATAATTGTCAAAAGAGGAGCTTGCTAGAAATTTTACCCTCGGTAATATTCGCTTTTTGTTTGGCAAATCTATGAAAAATAACTATTCAAATTATTCATTTCATTCTTTGATATTTTGACACTTGTCTTGTTCGAGTTTTGAATTTAATACTGCAGGGCTACGCAAAAGAAGCAGAAAACATCAAAAAGTTGCCCGCGGTGTCAAATCGCCCAATAGTTTGCTCGAGCAGTCCATTGAGCGGTCCATTTCATCTCTTGGTATCTCGTACTCTGCAACAAAATTATTGCAGTACAGACTTCACTGCTCGAGTAGTCCTCGACGAGAAAGCTTTTTGATACAGCAGTAGCTTGGGTTTTGACAGGCGACTATAAATAGGCTACCAGGGTTTTAGTTTTAAGGGCCTTCTTATTATTTTAAGAAAACCTAACTGTCATAAAGAGCCTTTAAAGTTAGTATATATACTCGCAAGTTAGTTTGCAATAACTTGATGATTTTTTAGTTTTCGCTCATTTAAGCCAATCTTCAAGTCAATTAAACCTTTAACAATCTGTTCGTGTTCGTGGAATCGCTTAAGAGGATTCTCAAGTGTTGAAGTGTGGTGGAGGATTTCGTCAGCATTGAAATTCAGTGGTAGGTTCCAGCGGCGGTCAAACACGAGAGTCAGTACACATGGATTTGGCAAAAATAGACTTACTACCATTGGTTGTGAATGCAACGTTGAGATTGTAAGATTTTTTTGTAACTAACGATATTATAATATTTGATTTCTTAGACCCGGAGTGATCTCATGATTTTTATCCAGTTTGAAATTTTTCACGTAAAAATCACCTTTTTGTGTGTAATTGTGATTGGTAGTTTAGGCATATTTGCAGCGTTTAGTTTATTTAAGAAAATTAATTGGTCCAAATCGATAAATGGGATTTTTTCATACACTATAGTTTTTTCCAACAAAAAGAATTTTACGATATGCACCCGTTAGCTATTTTTATTATGATTTTGGTGAGGACTTTTTGGTTGTGACAATTTTAAGCTTAATTGTGATAATTTTAAACATCCTGTTATTAAAAGGTAATTAAAGCTTATTTACGAATCAAAGGTTAGGCCATATTACTAACGTAAAAGTGTTTTTCACATGGCTTTCATTTGTTTTTTAGATTTGATGATACCTTTATAAATTGTTAACTGGGCATGATTCAAGAAATTCGTTATTTTGAGATAGATGTTATCCCTACTTTCTCATTGGAGTGATTTAGAAAGTAATCTCAGGAGAAATCATGACACATTTTACCGAACGAATAAGGTAATTCGTCAAATTAATTGCCACTTTACTTTGACTGATCGCCTAAGTCACTTTGCTGTGACCCAGCCATTTTTAATACCTGAGTGGTATATGAATGAACATTTGATCTCTGACCATTGCAATTTTATTTTTATTTGCAATTCATTATATTACGGGAACTTTCAGTTAAAAGTTCAAAAAAATAAATTTTAACTCGTAAAATTTGTTAATAAAATTTTTAACGCACGAGATCTAATCGTCTACGATATAAATAAATTTAATACAAACAGATAAATTTATATGTAATGCATACAGAAAAATTTATACATATAAATTTATCTGTCGTCTTATTTTATGTAAAATAAATAAATTTATCTGTATTCTTTATATAAATAAATTTATTTGTACATTTTCAAAACATATATCAAGTACACAGATAAATTTATCTGTGTACCTTTTCAAAACAGATATAAAATATACAGATAAATTTATTTAAGTATTTATTTAAGTAAGATAAGTAAATTTATCTGTGTGTTTTATATATGTTTTGAAAATACACAGATAAATTTATCTGTTCTAAGATTCAATTGAATCTTACGCGTTAAAAATTTTATTAGTGGATGAAAAATAAAATTACCACTATTTTAAGGACCTAAAATTAATTTTTCGTAGATTATACTCATGTGAAATCTAAGTGAAAAGGCTACATTTTTTTTAATTGTTCGTTAGCCAAGAAAGCATAAAAAATATTGTTTTTATACAGTTTTTTGTTTTGTTATTTTACTTTTACATACAAGAAAATATAACAAATCAAATATTCAAACATAGGGTAACAGGACACAACATCTTCCGTTCCGTTCCCCCCTTTTTTATCGTTAGTCATAGAATAATAATTTTCAACATATTTTGTTGAAAATATAATAAAATTTAATAAAATTCAAAAAATAACAATAATAAAAAGTTAATAAATTGAATTTATATTATTTTTTTATTTTTTTGATTAATTTTTTTTTTCACTTCATCTCATTCAAAGAATTCAAAAGAGTAAAGAATTTAGTTAACAAAAAAACAAAACAATCAAAATTTAGCCCCCTTATTCTTTTTTCTACTTTTAATAAAAAAGAATCAAATTTAAGTTTTCCAATAAGCACGGGAGATTATCCACAATATTCTACATATTTACGTGACAAACTCTATTTACAGAACCCAGAAGCTTCCTGGCCCTTCACTTTCCCAGCCTTTCACGTCCCCAGATTCTACTCCACCCATTGCCATCCACAACGGGTAACGTTAAGCCAAAAAAGCCACACACAAAAAAGCCAAAAAAGTAAAGAAAATCACCAGATTCACCAGCAACTGACCTGACCTGGATCAGAGTTGATATTGATATGTATCTATCTATTCACTCTTTTTTTATTTGCAATTTAAATTTTTTTACACTTTTAATTTTAAATTTGATAATTTTTTTTAATTCAAATATATAATTTTTAATATATATACAAATCACCTATTTTATTACTTTTAGTTTAAATTAAATATATAATTAATAAAAATATTTTAAATACCTATCCAAATAATTAAAAAAATATTTTTTATTTAAATTAATTTTATAATTAAATTAGGCACGGGTAAGCGTCAATTTCGTCATCATCATCGTCATGAATGCCGTCGAAGAACGGGTCTCCGAGGAGGTCGGCGGCGGAAGGCCTGGCCCTGGGCTGCGCAAGGCACCTCTCGATGAAACCCTTCACCTCAGGGTCCCTAACCATGCCCATTGCCCGAGGCCTCACTCCCGCCGTCACCTTCTTGTATATCTTCGCAACGCTGTCGCACTCGCTGTAGGGCAATTCGAGAGTCACCATCTCCAGCACGCACATCCCGAACGAGTATATGTCGATCGACTCCGTGTAATTCTCCTCGTACATCTCCGGCGCCATGAATTCCGGCGTTCCCAGTATCGAATGCGCCGAGTGGTTCTTCCCCACTATCGCCGCCAATCCCAAGTCACCGATTTTCACCTATTGGAAAAATTCGATATAAATTTAAAATTTGATTTTTTTTATTTACAGGGAAAATTTAAGTATAAATGAACTAAAATTAGAAAAATAATAGACGCATGTATTGCTCAGGATTTGTGCATATAAAAAAAAACTCTTAAAATTAAAATGTTATTCATGTCGCAATTCAGTATGATGACACGACAATTTTGTTTGGCTAAAATGCAATTCATCTTGGCCACGGAATAATTTGGTTGGGCCCAATGGTAGTGATCATTCCATTACCATTGTTGGGATTTTAATTGTTCGGCCTGTCTGATCCAACCTTTGATGATAGACTTGTTGATTTTATTTTATGAACGTTAAATTAAATGTGATTTAACGGATATTACGTTTATGAGAATAAAAAGAAAAATAATTACTTTGCTAATCAATCACAAGTCAATTCTCAGAATTAAAAGTAGGTAAATGAATGTCAAATCTAGCCACTCGACTAGCAATACTTAGATGTCGGGAAATAGAGACACGAAGAACAAGATAGGTTTGATCTATTAATCCAAAATATGCCATATTTTATGTTTATTTTTATAAAAATTTATTTAGATGATTTAGTAGATCAAATTTGTTATCTCACAAATAAAGAATAACCGAGGAGAGAAAAAAGTGGTTCTAAATATATGAATCTATGCTAATTTAGTTGTGAAACTTTAAATATGGCCAAAATTTATAATTAAGACCATTAAACTTCATTCACTAGACGGAAAAAGAAAATAGCCACCTTACTTTCTTGCATGTGTTTAATTATTGAAAAAAATGTGAGATTCATAACATTAATTTTTTCACAAGAAAATGTTTTTTTTTTAAAAAAAAATTGTGTAAAAATATAAAATCATGCATTATGAAAAAACATAAACTAAATTTTCTACTAATTAAAATTTTCTTCTAAACTATACAAATAATGAAAATTAATTTTTAAATTTTTTTATACTTTATTGTATTTTTATAAATTATTTTTTCATTTAATTTTCTTAAAAACTGAACGGAAGCCTAAACTCATAGAGAACGTATGGTAATTTGGTTTATTTAAATTCTGTTTTCCTAAATACTTAATCTAATTTGTGACTGACTTTATCATTAGAATATTATTTCGAACACTTCGATCAAGCAATATCGATATTGTTTTTATTTTTAAATAGCTTTTCCAGTTTGACAAAATCGCATCGTTACAAGCAGTCACTATTAAATTCTCCGTTCTTATAATAAGAACCCTTCAAATTTCAAAAATATAAGAAGGCAAAGCTGGGGAAAACAAATTTTGTATATAGAATTCACGCTTAAAAACCTATAACCCTAGGTAATCATATTTATTTTCCTTCTATTTTCCCAGAAACCAAACATTGACTATAATCGCATCGTTATAAGCAGTCACTTTTCCCTATTAAGTTCTTGTTCTTATAATAAGAAAACTTCAATTTTCAAAATAAGCATAGCTAAGAAAAACAAATTTGTTATATAGATTTCGCGTTTAATAACTTAGCCCTAGGTAATCATATTTATTTTCCCTCTGTTTTCTCAGAAACCAAACACGATTAACTAACGACGGAGATGGACAAGTGGCGGCAATATCAAGTGGCGAAAGAGCGTACCGCACCTGACCGATGTTGCCATTGATGAACACGTTGCTGCAATTGAGATCTCGGTGGATGATACACGGATCGTGAGTGTGCAAATAGTTCAAGCCTTTAAGAATCTGTTTGGACCACTTCTTCAAAGCCTTGATGGAAACGTGCTTGTGCTTCTTCCTATACTCCCTCAGATCACCGGAGGTACAGACTTCGGTGATGAAGTTCAGCATGTTACGATCTTCGTCTCTCCACACACTGTACAGAGCAATGATATTCTTGTTCTTCAGAGTCCTCAGCAACCGAACCTCCGAGTACAGCCGATCGATCGAAGCTTTATCGTCACAGAAGCTACGAAGCTTCACCTGGTTCCAAGCGACCTCTATGCCTTCCTCCTGATCAAATGCCCTATATACTTTCTTCACTGCGCCGGAACCGAGAAGCTCATTGTACCGGCCGTACCGGCAGGTCGGATCAATCTCGACGAACGGCTCCGATTCCCGGTCGTCCGTATTAGAGGTCATGATCGGCATCTTAGAGCAGGAATTTAGAGAAATCAACTACAGAATCAATCGACAACGCAATTACAGAGTATTATTAGAACAACCAAATGAGGAGAACTTTTAAATCTCGAAATCGTAACTTTTTTTTTTAGAAATCCAAACTTTGAACAATAGAACCGTGAGAAAAAACTAGAAAACTCATATCAAATCGCAGATTTTGGCCGCGTGGATCCGTTGATGCGAACAAAAACAACGAGCGAACGAAGATTGAAACAAAGCGTTGCCAACAAAAACAGTCATTGATGATCAGAATAAAAAAAATAAAAACGAAAACTTACTGGAAATTACGAGGCTTTCGAACTCCGCAAGAAAAGAAAAAAAAGTAACGCAGCTTTTCCACGAGATATGGAAAGGTCACAGAATTGTGGAGGCGGATTTATATCGACGTCGAACTAGGGTCGGCTTAACTCCTGGTTAGTTGACTTTGGAGTGTGGTTAGGTATTAGTTTTTTATTCATTTTTTCTTATTTTTATTTTTCATAATTAAGTATTTAAAAAATTATTGAGTGAACAGGAATGCTACGTTAGCATACTGACTTAAAAATGGTAATTAATTTAAAAATTATATCTTTTTATAATTTAGTTATTTGAATAAAAAATTAATTTTTTATTTTTTTTGTTTAAAATAAATAATTTTATTTTTCTATATATTTAATATTAATAATTATATATAATTAGTGGTGATAGTAAATAAGTTATGAATAAAATATACTATTATATTTGAAAAGTAATAAAATTTTAAATTAAATATTTTAAAAATTTATGTTTTGATTTAATTTTTTAATTTTTTACCTTTTTAATTTTTTTTTGCTAAACAAGCAATGTTACATTTTTAATATTTTTAACTAAAAAATCAAAAAAATCAAAATCGTCAAATCAGAGTATTCATCTAATATATGCACATTATATATTTATAAATATATGAATGATTTGATATTGAAAAGCATGAGTACATCAATACAACTCTATATTGAAAAATTTATATTATATCTATATTAAATAAACACATTACATCTATATAATAAAATATATTCCCTACTTATAAAATAATTTCTCTTGAAATTAGGTTAATCGCAGTTCCACTTTGAAACGTTAGAATATTCGGACTAGAATAGAAAATCGAAACATTAACAATTTTAAAAAGAAAATATCACGGTTTAGCGTGTTTGGCACTATTACTAGGGTTATGATTATAGTTTGGTCTTCTTTGTGATCATTATTTCTTTGTTTATTTAATTTGATTTATTTTTATTTTTAATAATTTTTTATTTAATTAAATTATTATATTTTTCGACTCATTTTATCGGCTAAAAAAGTAAATTTTTTTAATTAAAATACAAATTTTTTTTTTTTTTAAAAAGTCAAAAAAACCTAACAAATTAAATTATATGTTACCTATTTTTATTTTTATTTTTAGTAAATTTTTTTTAATTTTTTGATCAAAATTTTTTACTCTTTCTTTCGATTCATCTCATTTGAGATGATTCAAAAAAATAAAAAATTTTACTCAAAAAAAGAAAAAAAATCAAAAAAAAAATCAAAAAAACATGAAAATTATTCCAAATGGAGACTTTATAAAAAAATCTGATTTAAATTTAAATAGTTTATTAATGTTCAATTAAACAGAGTTTTTAGATCGATGATCTTTTCAAATTATGGCGATTAACTAATCAAATTATTATTGTTGATCTATATTGAACTTACAAATATAATTTGTTATTATTATAAGCAAGTTATAAATTTTATATTAAACATTGCTACTTATTGAATAAAATATCCTAAAAAGTAGTAAGATATTTATCAACGTGCCTTATGGATTGAATATCCGGATCCAATTAGTACATAGTTTAAAAGTTCTTATTTTTTTTGTTTTTTTGTGTCTGAGCTAAAAAGTTAAATTAGATTTAAATTAGGTTATTTGATAAATTAAAATTTAAGCTAAAGTTATCAAAATTGGTTGACTGAAAAAAAATTAATTATTTTGTTTTTATTTAAATTGGACAAAAAGTTAATTATAACTATTCTATATAGTTCACATTGATTTTTTTAAAAAAAAATTAATCGACAAATACTCGCATGCCATTGTCATTTGGACCAAAAGATCCCTAAGTATATAGTTGACATTGTTAGTAAACAAGTTATCAAACATGAATATTATGTTTTTTTTAAATAAAGTGAGAGTTTAAATGAACATTTTAGAAATTAGTATTTTGATTTAAATTTTAAATTTTTTAGTCTTTTTTCCAAATGCTATGTTAGTTTTTTTTTTTTTTTTGCATATTTAGTTAAAAAACAAATAAGCAGAATTTTCTCACTAAAAACTAGTTTTTTCTGTGTTCAGTCAAAAATATAAATTCGGTTCAAATTAGGTTATTTGGTAAATTAATTTTTAAGGTAGTTTTTTTGTAGTTGATTGACTGGATTAAAAATAAATTTTTTATTTAAATTGGGTAAAATTGTTATCATATATAGTTGATTTTAATAACTATGTATAGTTAATATTAGTAATAAATAAATTACCAAATAGAAGTATTATTGCTTTTAGAATAAGGTAAGAATTTGAATAAAGTATTCTAAAATTCATATTTTTTAAAAATATATTATTTATTATCTAACAAATATTGAAAGGAACACATAATATTAATTCAACTTTAGATTCTACCATTGAAAATTTACCCTTTTTAAAATATATATTTTAACATAGTTTTCAAAATATGTGCTAAATTAACTTTTAATGTTGATAATTTACTCTCCATAAAAGATTTAATGCATAGATATTGATTCTATCATATTCTATCATTTTTGGGGTGTTTGGCAAAAATTTTCAGCTATTATTTTTAATTTTTTATTATTAATTTTAACGGTAAATTACAACATATTCTAAATACTTATAATTTCTATTACAAATTATAATTATTTTTTTATTTTATTTCAATTACAAGTTATAATTTTTACCAAACACTAACAAATTTTACTATAATTTATAATTTATAAGTTACTAGCTTCAACAATATCAAATACGGCCTAAAAATGTCATTTATTTATTCTTCTCTCTCTCTCTCTCTCTACAAATTCATTTTAAATCGATGTTTTTCTCAAAGGAAATCATTCATTATTTTAAATTATCAGTGTGAAACAAGTTCATTCATCATCTCCCTTCTTCCTATTTCAGTATATTGTTGCTCTTAATTAGTTTCTTATTCTGAAATAGATTCTTACTCTTAGTTGTTGTCAGAAATTAATTCTAAAATCATATTATATTCAATAGTGTATTTAAACACGAACAATGTGTTAGTCATAACCAACCTTACTTGGGATAATTCTAAATGCAAACTTTTTTTTCCTTTGAATACCTAATTTATGTATTATAATATTTATGAGCACTGCTAGCCTTACCTAATGTTGGATGACCAAAATTAATGAATTTATTAGCCAAAGGCCCTGTTTGGGCTAAATGTCAAAGTATTACTTATTTTTGTTTTTTTTTTGAATTTTTTCATGTTTTTGACTAATTTTTTTTAGTTTTCTAAATTATTTCAATGAGATAAACTCAAAAATTAAAATTTTTTGATCAAAATATGGAAAAAGTCAACTAAAAACAAAAATAAGTAACATAAAATTTGATTTATTAGCTTATTTTAACTTATTTTTGACTTTTTTAATTTTTTTTTTATATTTTCAATAAAAAATTTACTTTTCCAACTCGTCTCAATGAAAAGAGTCTAAAAATATAATAATTTAATTAAATAATAAATTTTTTTATTAAAAATAAAAATAAATAACATTAAATAAACAAATAAGTAATTTGGAAATACTATAACTCCAACAAAAAAAACCTACCGAATTTTGACCGAATTCATCCCAGGAGTGTGAAAAATTATAAAATGAGAACTGCTAGTCTTACTCAAGCTTTTGACCGAAAAAACTAACTTCTTGAATTAAATATATGAGAAATTTTTTATTTATTACAAAATGAAAATTCTCATACACAAATATTTTATGAAAAACTTTTTATATATTAAAAAATAAAAATATTTTCATACATAAAAATACTATTAAAAACTTCTTATATATCGCTATATAAAAATATTTTCAGTTTGTAATGAGAAATGTATAGAGAGAATATTTTCACATATGCACTAGTGAAAATATTTTTACAGTTGTCAATACTAAAAATATTCTCATTGTTTTTTTATATTAAGAATGTTCTCAGTATTTTTTACTTCGAATGTAATTAATTTATTATTTCAATTTTTTAATACATTTTTATGATCAAAATTTTTATTATGTAATATTTATTAAGTAAATTATTTTTATAAAAAATTAAACTAATTAAGCATTAATAACTTAGTGAGTAGATCATATTTGTTTAAATATAAATAAATAATAATATAATTTTATAAAAAATAATAATAAATAAAAATAATCAAATAATGTAGTTAAAAATATTCAATTAATTTAATTTTTTATGTTAATAATTTACTAATAAATACTATAAAATAAACAATTTTATTATAAAAATATATTAAAAAAACACAATATATAAAATCTTTTTTGTCATAATTGAAGTATAAAACTAAAATTCGATAAAAAAAAAATACGGTAGAATGATTGGAAAGGATTAGCTTTCCCGAATATTTATATATGATGCATTAATACATGTACATATAGGTGTACATAAGCAAAAAAGAGTGAGCCTTTGATTGCTTGTTTCTACATAATGTTAGTGATGTGCTGCGCACAGCACATTGCCATGCAGCTCAAGAAATTTGGTTTCCAAATATATTTTTATAATTAAATTTGTTCATTACTAAAACTCAACTGCTGAGATCATTCATGCAAAAATTCAAGTTAATCAAATATCAATAGCTCAGTAATTCGATCACATTTACCTACAAATAAATAAATAATAAATAAAATTAAAAGACAGTAAAAGAAATGTTATCCTATCACTACAGGTATCAAATTAATTTTACTTTTTATATAAAAATAACAAGGCCAGCAAACACAAATAATAGAAACTCAGCAAAATCTACATAATAAAAAAATTCAACCATAAAAATATATCAAAAAATCAAGCTCCATAAACCACACAGCGGCGTGCTGCGATGCATTGTTGTGGTTTTCAATTGAGAAGCTGTACTCTCAAGATATGCGCTGCACCAATTTTTGCTTCCATGAAGAGCACATTGCATCACAAAATTAGAGTAGAAGTTACTTTCTGATACCTGTAGGAGTTTTAACATTCTCGGTTTCGACGACGGTTTGGAGATTAAAAAAGCTTATTAATTACTACACATACATACTATAATCTAACAAAATAAAAGATGATAGAAACATTAATGTCAAGATGAGATCAAAAAGGATATACCCCAGGTTTGCCCAACAGAACATACAAAAACATACTCCGAACATGGTTGACTTTCACTTCCACGCGCACGAGGCTACCAAGTCTCGGTTCATCCAGCCGAGGTACAGCGCTCCGTCCCTCTCTTCAAGACTATAGTTCTCATTGTAGTTCTCGAGCAGAGTCTTGATTGTGGCATTTACCATCGAGTTCAATGGGTATTGCCTGAACCCGGCCATGACAAATCGCGATCTCCATTTCCCAAGAAGCTCGTGACGCTCCACTCTCTCAGCCCCCTCACACGCTATTATATTGACAATCTCCCGAGCCAAACAATGCTGTTCAACATTGATCCTCTCCTTGTGCTCCCTTGGTAACGTCACGTCGATTGATTCAAAAATAGCCATGTAATAGTTTAGCACCTCGAGAAAACGTGGAAAGAATGGAGCGGTATTGGTGTTCGACTCTTGCTCTACAAGAGTCACAACTTTAGGAGACAAGCTCTTAACCAGCCTCAAGAGTCTGTCCCGGTGGTTCTGAATGCCCACGCTCTCGTCTGGCATGTGGTGCAGCACCAATGCAAAATTCACAGCCAGAGATTCCCCGGGCTGAACCCTAAGATCTTGAATCTCAACCCGAGAACCGGAAATGGGCACAGCATGAAATTCAAAGGGTACTTTGCATGACTCTGCAAACCTCGATAACCTGTGTCCAACAATATCGAGTCCTCCTCCCCGGGCATATGCTGATGTGGAATCGTCAATACCTGTGATGCAGATCTGTGGGGGCCCACCCGGCCGAGCTGCAAGAGCCTGGATTAGGGTGACCCACTGACTGCCCTGAGCAATCTGAAAATCAATTATATGAATCCGGTTTTCATCCTTCATCGCTTCAGCAATCGCCCCATTAGCAGACATATATCCAAACTTGAAGTACGGGCAGACTTCATAAAGCAAATGCATGTACGACATGAGCTCGGCACTGGAAGGCTCCTTGCAATTTAGGGCTTTGTAGATGGAGCTTCCCGAGCGAGCTATCCTTGCAACGAGCCCTTCTAACATGTATGCTCCTAACCGCTGCATTGGATCGCCATAAACTGATACCATCTGGCGTAACTCTGACATCAACCATTCAGCTGTTAACAGATCATTATCCCCTACAGCTTTCGCACAGGCAACGAGCGTTTCTTTCAAGTCCCTTCTGCTAATCATCTCCATCATTTGTTTCCAGCTCTCCGTCTCCGATGAAATTTGATTGTGTCCACCCAAAACGGCAATATTACATGCTTCGTGGATATCAGAATCAGGTCCCAACATAACACTCTCCAGCTCTCTTAGCTTGTGCCTCAAGTCATTAGCATCATCTGCTAGGCAAGCCACGCCCATTGCCGAGCTGATAGCATGGTCGGCTGAATGATTTGCGTCGGATGTGTACGACTGAGAATCTGGCTGTGAGATGGGACTTCCGTGAGCTGAGAAACTGACTGTAGATGGAGAATTTTGAAAAGGGTAATCACCCACGGCTGGGGAAGATTCGTAACTGCAAAGTTGGTCAGGAGTCTGAACAGAAGAGTGGGAGTCTTGGCTTCCATCATCAGAGTATAAGCTGCGATCTAGATTCTGGGAGGTAGGCCAAGTACGGGATTTGATTTCTTGCACAGGCTGGTAATATAACCTGCCAGACCCCTCCGAGTTTCCTTGTTTCTGAGATGCCCGCATCGAAGAATTATCTATTCTTTGATTTAGAATCCTTTCCGGCAGAAAGGTTATTCAACTCAGCTGTTGGATAACGACCAGTACTTATTACTACTTGTGCTAATACATTTTGTTCCTTCTTGTTTCTAGATCCAGCTTTGTTGGGAGAATTCCATGTCTTTCAACGCGGGCCTATCACTGAAGAGAAGTTTTCAAGCTTGTTTCAGATATCTGATTATAAAAGAGAGGGAGGAAAAGTCACAAATACGAAGCATATAATTATCGATACGAATGGATTCTAAGAAGTTTCCAAGAAAATATCATTCTCGTTCAGCTGGGCATGATTTACCAAATCAAGAATAAAGGGAATTCTGTAACACCAATATTGATGTTGTTAAGTGCACTCAATGGAGTTTGTCCAAAAGTTTCTGAAAATCCATGCTTACAACAATCGGTGATCAGAATAATTAACATGGCTCCGTAGGAATCATCAAAGAAACAGCATAATTGATTTGGTCTCGAGAAAATTTAAAAAGAAGCAATTTTGACTCTTTTTCTAACAAAGATAATTCTGGGTTTTATTTACTAAATATGCTAGCTATGCAACCTTCTCACAATCCATACATTTGCCAGAGGGGCTAATCAAAGGGGAACCTCATTTCACTATCTTAATTATTATTGTTTTTCAAGAAAGCGCATGTTTAGTAATTAGAAAGTCCTAGCTTATTATGTGGATTTGGCTTCTGTTTTGCACTTAAAGGGCCATAATTATATATTGGAGATATAGGAATAAGATTATTTGTTGAAATAAGTAATGAACAAATCTAAGCCAGGTTCTCAGCAGGATCACTACAAACAATAGAGGCAGCATTTACATTGTTTCGAGACAGAAGCCTTCCTCAATGTTAAAAATTATAATTAGTCATTAAATAAAGGAAATAGGCGGGTTGGTGAATTGTCTGTACTGGAAGGTGGGTATTAATTTTCATGGTTTTGAGTGATGTGGCTGACAGTGAAAATCTAAATTTGTCCTGATAAGAGGGACATAAACTACAGCTTATAGATTCTCTCAACCCAAACCCCCCCACCCAAAAAAAAAGCAAAAAGAAAAAAAGAAGAGCAAAGTAAAATAAAGAAACCCGGAACAATTGAAGAGCAACAAAAATAAGGCCAGAGTTACATTCAGTGAAGAGCAAAGCAGTAAGCTCACTAGAATAACCATCAGAATGCAAGAGGCAAGACACAAAGAAAATCTAAGTGGATGAACAAACAGCAAAGTTGTATCTCCAAGGCCACATTTCAATTTTAAAGGGAAAAAGGAGGAAGAACAACAAAAAATAAATCATTATCAACATTTTACATAAATTGGAAAGACAAAGCAAGCCAGAACTATAAATACATTTGCGGTGTTGCGGAGGGAGGTGGACAGAAAATGTGACCTTACAACAAGATAGGTTCACATTAAAGGGTTTTCTTATTGATGACCCTCGATCAAAAGAACTTAATGCTTGCATGGCCTAGTTCAGATCTTTCGGAATTTATTATCCAATCATAAACTTTTCTTCCCCACAACCAGCACGGTAAAGTTTACAGGGGAAAAAGAACACCAACATAGACAAGACAATATCATCACATTAAACATTCAGGATATACTTTAGGCATGAAACTTGATGAGCTTTAGCAATTACCCTTCCCTTTTGCATTGTGCAGAAAACAAAGGTTTAAAAAAAGCCGTTCTAGTTTCAGCTCAACAAAATTTCTAAAACCTCAACGAAAAACATTTGTGAATGTCTTCGTAGAACCTATGAGGTTCGTAGAGAGGCCCTAGAACCCCACCCCTACACGCCAACCAACAAAATAATAATAATAATTGTAACATAGAGGGGCGGAGAGGAGGGTGGGGAGTGCCATGCTGCCACGGTCCACCCAAATTTGTCAAAATCCATTTCTTTTATATATCGGTCTATATCTTTCTATTTATAAGCGGTCTGTGCAGTGTTTATGAGTCATCGGCCCCCTGAACAGTGAGATCCTCTCGGAGCCACTGATTACGCGTAAAAGCAAATAAGTGGTTTGGCTAGCCCAGGCTCTTGCATTCCCCCACTTACCAACGGGGTTCAACTCCCCAATGCTTCGGCCTCCCTTGTAAACAAAACACACACACGCACGTAAAAGCAAATGATAAACCCGTATGCAATAAATCCCAATATCCCATTCAAACTAAAACCTAGGTAACAAAAAAATGGGAAGAAGCTCAAAACAATCCTATAAAAGCAAATTTGCAGACCTGAAAATGTTAGAATCAATACCTCTGCATTACATCCATTCACTATACCAAATTTTCAACATTCAAGAAAATGCAACAAAACGATAATGGGCGCATACAGTCCTCTCAATCCATATGAAAATGGCCCACAGTTATTCAAGCTAATGACCAAAAAGAGTATCTTATCTTTCAAGGCAAATCCAAAAAGTCACCACTGGTTTATACAGGAATAAAAATCTAAATAACCCATCATCCAAACACTTTCACATTCTCACTGAGGGAAATTAAAAGACTGAGTAGGGAAGAAAAATCAAACGAAAAACCAATTACGATATGCCCAGCATCGTCACCCATCAAGTTCCCTAAATCAAATTTTAAATGAGAATTTTATTCTAGCAGCAGCATCTTCCTTGCCCTCAACACTACAAAAAAAGGAAAGAAAACAAACCAACAAACAAAATCATCAAGATTCTTCTTCAAGAAGAAGAAGAAGAAGAAGGGAAAGATTTTCTACAAAATCTTCAAGATTCTTAATCTTGGAAATAAACGATCGGATCCCCCAAGAAACAAACACACATGCCAAAATTTTAATTGAAAAGAAGCTCTCTCTCTCTCTCTCTCTCTCTCACGCGCACACAGTCACACAAACACAGAAGAAACACCGACACACAGAGCATCACTGAAGCTTCAAAGCAGAGAAAACATGGCAAACCCTATTGAGATCCCAAATCAGAGAGGAAAATGATTCCTATTTCACATATTTATGAGCAATCCATTTTCAGAAACCAGAGAAAAATAGACAGAAAACAGACCTAAAACCCAAAATTCCAGGCCAGAAACAGTGGAAGCAAAGTAGCACCAAAGTCTATTCAGAGAGCGCACTGATCAGTTCGTAATCATAAATGTCTATCGGTCATTAAAATAAGCTTTGAAAACACACACACACACGGTGAAGGAATCTTGACGAAATGAAACGGGAAAAAAAAGAAGGAAAGTCAGAGAGAGAATGAAACGAAGAACTTTTGTGAAGAATTCAACAGATGGATTGATGCGTATTTTTGGCGTACCTTCCCCCTTGAGGTTTTCTTGTTTTGTTATGCGGTTCCATTTTCAAACAAAAGCTATCAGCTTGAAAGCCACCCAAGTCTCCCCCTGCCTCAAGAATCACCTCCGTACATAGGGAACATTCAACTATTAAACGACTTCTTTCTTTTTCTCCTTTGTTTTTTTTGATGATTAATGGCAGTATGGGTAAATTAGTTTATTTGTTTATTTAATTAAATTTATTTTTTATTTTTAATAATTTTTTTTATATTATTTAGTTAAATTATTATAGTTATTAAATTTTTTTTATTAAAATAAATTAAAAAAATAAATAATTTTAATCAAATTATAAAATTTATTTAAAAATAACAAAAATTAACAAAAATAAGCTAATAAGTTAATAAGTCAAATTCTATAATATTATAATTAAAATAAATTAATAAGTCAATAAATAAATTTGTCCAAACAACAGGTTGAATACAATTTTTTGGATAATTAAGCAACTTCTTTCTTGCTTATATTATCTTTTATTACTGAGGAACACGTCATGCTTAATGACCAAAAAACCCTACCAAAAAGCCCTCCGATGAACAGCATGGGTCACTAAGGTTTGTTCGTTTTCAGGATTACGAGAGGGTGATTGAACTATTAAGGCTTTGTTTGTTTTCAGGATTACGAGAGGGTGATTGAATTACTAGACAAGATTGACCCATTAAAAAAAAATTATTCCAATGGTATTGTGAGTTTTCTATCTGTACTGTAGAACCTGAACTAACATCCCCATGAATGAAGACCCATTTGGTATTATTAATATTATATTTTAAATTATTATTTTTTATTTAAAGGTTAAAAATAAAGTAAAATTTGTGAACAGTCAAATTTATAGGTCGTTTATTATTTTTCATTCAATATAAATTTTTTTTTAAAGAATAAAGTACATTCTCATAAAAATTTTAACACGTAAGGTCATTTTAAGATAAAAATACTCTATAATAAATAAATTTATCTGTATCTTTTTAAAATATGTATAAAAAAATAGATAAATTTATCTATTTTTTATTAAAAGTACGTATAAAAAATACAAATAAATTTATCTGTCTTATTGAAAGCACGTATAAAGAATATATATAAATCTATCTGTGTCTTTTTAAAATATGTATAAAAAATACAAATAAATTTACATATTTATATTTTTAAAAAAATATAATAATTTAATTAAATAATAAATTTTTTTATTAAAAATAAAAAAATTTATAATATTAAATAAGTCAATAAGTCATTAACCAACATTTACCCATACAAGACCTATATAAATTTATACTCAATTAAAGATGGTATATAAAAACATAATATATTTTTACTTTAAATGGTATATTTTGAATACTCTTCTTTCACCGTTACGATAAGTTATATTCAGTTTAGCTCCGCTCTTATTGAAACCCAAAACACACCTTTAATCTTTAGTCCATCAGCACAAAAATACTCATTAGTGCTTGTTCGATAATGTGAATTGATTTAAATACAATATGAGGAATAAGTAATAATAATATAAATATAGTATATATTTTTTGTATTAGAGAATTATAAATATAATTATGTATATTGTGAAAATTTTAGTTAATTTTTTATTAGAGTAAAATAAAAAATATAATAAAATTTATAAAATTATTATTAATCATCGAATACAAAAATAAGGTAAATTGAGAATTTGTACTAATAATACTCGATGATGGTGGTATTATTAATACCATAAACTCAATACCATTAAATCAAAATGTATCAAATTATTCAATTCAATTTGGTAACATAAACACTAGATTAGTAGTACGAGAATAAAAAGGCTTATAAGGTAGATTTCATATATTTATTGGTTTAATTCAATTCTGAAGTTCCACGTTAGAATGAAGCTCTTACATTTTGGGTAAGTGTAACATTTTAATTTTATGATTGTGTTTAGTATAATTGAAATTATTATAAAATTAAAATTACAAAAATGTAATTAAAGTTTTAAGTAGAAGTTATAAATTTTTGTTAAAGACATCTTGAGATTATATAATAATTTCCAAACTAGCAGAAGGATATTTTTAAGAAGCTTTTAAATACAAAGAACAATGTTGAATTAATTTCTTATTAGTTCATCATGCGCAGATACTTTAATATATTTAAGAAACAAGTTTGATAATTTATGTGGTGAAATTAATTATCAATACATAAAAACAGCAAAAATAGAGTTTTTAGTGTAAGGTTTATAGTGAATATTTTAGATAATATTAAATTCAAAAAAAAAATTATTAAAATTTATTGCATTAAAATGAACAAAAATACTTCTACTATTCTAAACACTTATCTCTCTACTTTAACACTCCGTTCATCCACTTCAACACACTATTTATTTCTATCACTTTTAGCGACTGCTGACAAGTGTTTCTTGGCGACTATCAACGACTTTCGTCAGGAATGACTTCTGGCAATTTTTCGACAATTCTTAAATTAGAAATAATCTTAATTATTTGAATACAAAAAAAATGAACATTTTTATTTTGTGTAGTCTTGGTGAGAATGAGGTGATGATGATAGATAAAGTATGATTTTATAAATAAAAATAAATTTTGTTATTGAAATACAATGAACAATTGAGTTTATTTTTAGTATGACTAATGTTAGAATAAATATAAATAAATTTTGCTATTTAAATATAATTAATATTAAAATTTATTTATTCTGTGAATTGTTGAAAAAATTGTTAAAAAGTTATCGAAGAGCAGTTAAAAGTCGTTAAAAAACAGTAACTAAAAAGTCTTTACAAAATGGTCATGAGATAATGAGATGTATGTACTAAATAATTAGTATATTGCCTTAGTAGTAATAGTAAATTTTTTAATAAAATTAATTAAAATTAAATTAAAAAATTTTAATTTTTAAAATTTTTAAAATGATTTATTTAATTTTGTTTTTGAAATGATTTATATATACTACACGATTTAAAAATTATATTTTTTAATAATTTTTGGATGGTGAAATTAATTACCAATAGGTGCAAAAAGTAGGAGAAAAAAAAAACCCATTAAAGGGAACCGTTGGAGGGAAATGGTGATTTGGTAATTTCGTGGAAGACTGAAATGCCAGGTGAAAACATGGTGGCTGGCCCCACCCGGTTCTGCAATTTATGCCCAGAGTCCAGCTTTTTTATATGTGACGATCATGACGCCGTCATCTTTTTTTTCTTTTTTTTCTTTTTCCGATGAATTATCGGATATAAGCTCTTCGACTGAAGAACTTTTGTTTAGGCAAATAAAATATTTATTATGGTATTTATTTTGAATTAAATTGATTTTAATAAATTATATATATATTTTTTTGAGATATCGAATAAATATAAGGGCTTTGAATAGATAAATTTATTTTATTAACTTATTTGACATTGTAAAGTTTTTATTTTTTGTAAAAATTTTTATTATTTAATTAAATTATTATATTTTTTAGACTTATTTTATAGAGTTGAGTTGAAAAAATAAATTTTTTTAATTAAAATATAAAAAATTTTAAAACAATAAAAATAAATAAATAAAATAAATTTTATATTACTTAAATTAAAATAAACAAAAATAAACAAAAAAGTTAATAAATAACATTTACCCAAATAAGATCAAATTTTTTGGAGATATCTAAAAATAACACTGGTCTCTCTCTACTGTCAAACTCATCGAATAAGCAACGTTAACAAAAAAAAATGACATTTTATTATTTTATTTCTGTAATTAATTAAAATTTTATTAATTAAAAAAATAAAAAACTAAAATCTAAATCCCAAGCACTCTCCCCTGCCACCGATCTCCACCCCTCCGTAGCTCCTCTCCTACCACTACGAAAAATCAGTTTCTTCTTCTTCAATTCTGGTGCGAAGGAAATCGTGAATCGATGTTCGTCGCCAACCAGAATCTCCCCCAATTCCCAAGGGAGATCTTTATAGATGTTTTCTGTTGCTTCTAGACACACCTATGAAACTCTAATCCAACACAAATCAACTAGTCAATCCGGACTTTAGTAAAATTATAGACACAAAAAATATTTCTCAGGCCAATCAAACAAGAGAAATCGATTGTAAATCGATGTTCGTCGCCTTCGGCGGCGGCAACGAGACCGACAATCCGCAGATTTGACTCGGAGTTCGATCTCTGAAAATTTTTGATCGGCCTCGAAGGCTTCGACGATGGTGGTGGCAACTCTGTTGCTACCCAAAATCCTTCCACCATCGAGGTTCGACGATGTCTCCTTCAGAGTGAAATCTTCAGGTGGATGAGGATTTGGGTTAGGATTACGGTTTTGAGTTTGGGTTGGGGTTTGAGTTTGGGTTTGAGTTTGATTTTGATTTTGATTTTGATTTTAGCTCTACATTACGTAGAATCTGCATGAATTAGGTTGATGAGCGGACCTGTGTTTTATTTTCGAATTTTGAACCGTTCTGAGTTTTATTTTTGGATTTGTATTATTAATATCAGTACAATTATATATATTTATGTAAATCACTGATTAAAAAAAATTTTGATTCTGAATTGGTAGAAATTGAAAGAGAGCAAGAGAGAGAGGAAGGGGGTTTTCAGGTAGAAGAAGATATGGACGGCGTATGGAGAGGGAACGGGAGAGGACTGTGGAGAAACGAGATACAACGGTTGGGATTGAAGGGGATGATTGGCTTTTGTGGGTCCTCGTGGAGTCTCGAAGCTTCTGATATTAACCTCAGAGAAGAGAATGTTTTGGAGGAAGAAGAAGATCAAGAAGAAAATCTAGTTAGGGGGAGGAAGAAGAACCAGTCAAGGGAAGGAGGAGCAAGAAAAATTCCTAATGTTTTATTTAATTAGTTAATTTATTATTATTTAAGTAAGGGTTATATAGAAAATAAACAACACAATTAAGGATAAAATAGGAATTTTAAGTATAAAAAATAATTGATATTAGCGAAATTTATTAACTTTTTAACGAGGAGCAAATAGAAGAGAGAATTTAATACCAATAATTAAAATAAAAGAAAAAATAATATTATTTTAAAAATCTTGAGGAAGGTCTCCGAAGTCTCCCTAAATCTCAGGGGAAGAATAATTATTCATGTGTTAGAAATAAATCTCATTTGGTAATTTAGTTTTAAAATAATTTTTTTTGAATTTAAATTTACTTTTAATCAGGTAAATAAAAAGTTCATTTTGTAAAATTTTGAAGACTTAAAAGTCAAAATACAATAAGCAAAAAGATATTGATTTAAAATTATTTTAAGTTAAAATACAAAAAAACAAAAAGCTTTTAATAAAAAAAATTATTATAATTTTTTAATTTATTTTTATATTATTTTATATTCAATATAGATCTTGTTTAATTTATTTCAACAAGTAAATTTTAAAAAAATAATTTTTATAAAAATATATACGTAAAATAATTTTTAAATATATTTAAAAAAATTTTAAGTTAATAAATTAAAAATTAAAAAGTTAAAAATTAATAAGTAATAAGATTAAAAAATTAAAATTCTAAAAGAAATTTTTTTTTAAATTTTAAGCCGGATTTTAAGTCAGGAAGCAAAGGAAACGATAGTCATGTTATGCTCAACCACTTGAATTCCGTACGTTATTATCTGTGAAGGCGATGCCGGTCAGTTTCGAATAGTTATACTTATCGGCCAAGTCATGTGTTTTCTTTCGGAGATTTTTATTTTTTTATAGAATTGTTTGGACCCATCTTCTATAAGATCTTGGCTGTCAAAATAAATAAATTTTTGACCTATTTGAATAACATGATTTATTAGTTTATTTAGTTTATAAACTAATAAATAAATTTTATCGTTTAAATAACTAAATAAGTTAAATTTTAAGTTAATAAATAAATAAGTTAATAAGTTAAATAATTTAAAAATAAATTAAATAAAATAACTTATTTAAGTAAATAAGTCAAAATAAGTTAAAAATAAATCAAACAAAGTGACTTAAATAAGTAAATAAGTGAATTGTTACCTAAACAAAGTGACTTATTTATATTGTCACCAAACAAAATAACTTATTTATATTTTAACTTATTAATTAATAAGTAAATAAGCTTGTCACCCTAACATAGTCAATAGTATCGGATATATATAAAAAATAAAATAATAATATTTTAATATTAAAATAAAGAATTAATCATTATGTCATGTCATCAAATGCTTTACTTATTACACCCCACTATCTTATGAGTATTTATTTGGGCACTCTCGTTTTAGTAGTGTATTTATTACTCTCCTTCAATAATAGCCTCTTGTGTGTCTATTATGTTTCCATTTTAGTATTCTCTTCATTTATTACATACGAGAATATAATAGTATAGTGTGCTAATAAAATTTTAAAATATGAGCTGGTGAAATAGCTTATAAGTAAATAAGGTCTATTTCCAAATAAGTTTAAGAAATGGTGATTTTGGTTGCGATCTTAATTTACAAAGTTATGAGAAGATTAGTCTAATCTAATGCCGATCACTCCTTTTTCAGCGGCAATCACTCTTTTTTCTCTGACAAAATATCCTTTGCTTTCTCCGATGCTGACCACTCATTCTCCAGCAACTTTTTCTACTTTTTTTGGCGCCGATTTTCTCGTTCTATTGAACTGATAAATTTCTTATTTTAAGATTTTGGAAAAAAATTCTCATTCTATTAAATTAATAAATTTTTTTAGATAATTTTTTTAAAAAAAATTAAAGTGATAAATTTATCAATTAAATTAAAGTGATAAAATTTTTAATTAAAATGATAAATTTCTCACAGCAATGACAATGTCGGTGATGGAAGAATGATAAATTTATCAATTAAAGTGATAAATTTATCACAACAATGGCGACGCCGATGACAGGGGAGGAAGAGAAGGAGGAGGAGTTGCGACGACGATGAGGAGAAAAAGGAGCGGCGACGTGTTCTAAATATGGAGTCAATGGTGTTTTGTTGAGCAAGATTGGTTTGTTTTGAAAGTTTAGTATTGTCCAAGTTGAGGAAAGAAGATGAAGCGCATGTTATTCATCTAATGGCACGTGAACTAAGAGACGGACTAGTGCTTTGTGTGATGTACTGAGCTTTTTAGCAATGCGACAATGAGGAGCTTTGAGTTGTGTGTAGCTATTTAGAGAAAATGGAAAAAGAGGTGAGATTTTAGGAAAGGGTGCAGAAGAGGGTAAAAATGTTTATACGTAATTTAAATCTAAAAAGGTGAGACTTATTCTACTAAAAAAAAACTTATGATGGGACTAATTTGTAAA
Organism: Heliamphora exappendiculata; assembly: GCA_034768845.1. Lineage (NCBI taxonomy): Eukaryota > Viridiplantae > Streptophyta > Magnoliopsida > Ericales > Sarraceniaceae > Heliamphora > Heliamphora exappendiculata. The sequence goes on from JAOTRH010000001.1 coordinate 25,928,811, forward strand.
CATCTCTTAAAAATAGGACTAATCATTAATTAACTATTTAAAAAAATATGATTTGTGAGTAATTATCTCTTGATTTTATCTAGTTCATGTGTATAGGAGAACCAGCATAGATTTCAAAATTTCACACAATTTTCTCATAATCAAAAAAATAAAAAATAAATAAATCGTGTTCCCAGTCAAATTCTTTCAAAATAACAAAGAGAGAAACCAATCTTCTAGACCAGAACTTACAGAGATATTATTCCTTGAGACAGTATTCTTTGCTTTGCATGTATCTCTTGACCTTTCACGCTGAAAATTAAGAACTTCACCAACTGCTTGCACAACAATAATGACTTATTCGTTTATTTTATTTTATTCTTAATTTTTTTATTTTGTCAAATAATTATATATTTTTTAAATTAAAACATTTAATTTTATATCAAGAATTTCTTTTATTATGAAGCTCATCACATGCCTAAGTGTCACGGGGCGACACTTTAGTGGCACAGCGAAATTTTTTCCCGTGTGGCATTCGAGTTCCACCTAGCTCGAATCCACCTATTCATTATCAATCCGAGTGTTTTCTATTACTCGATTTTCAAATTTCTTTTTAACGGCTCATGCTTTGTCATGCAAGAACAAACTCCCCTCACGGAAGTTCCATATAGCCGAGATGCCACCTGGTGACTTGACGTCCCAA
>JAOTRH010000001.1:25960672-25978522 GCA_034768845.1 Heliamphora exappendiculata
GCCCATGGTAACACACATTTGCCTGAACCAAACACAACCCCTTTAATAAATGGGTCATGAAGCGTAAACCCAAACTTGACACAATTAGAGTCAAGTAAGCCCTACCATCCCATATATTTATGTTTAAGCCCTACCATCCCATATATTTATGTTTAAGCCCTACCATCCCGTTCATCCCTTATATTTATGTTTTTTGAACTTTTAAAAAAACTTAAAAAATGACTTTTACTTCAAAAAATTCTCAAACAATTTAAAATAATTTGAAGTAAAAAATTTATTAATTGGTATTGATATTTTTCAGCAATCAGGCCATGTTAAAATTATGTTTATTGTGGATAACTAGATATTAGTGGTTAAGTGCTACAAGCATTATAAATTTTTATTTAAATAATAAACTGCACTGACCTGTTAGATTGAGAAGGGTCAACTGGAATCTGGCTCATTTATAAATGGGTTGGAATACACAAACCCAAACCCCAATAATACACACACACACACACACACACAAAAGAAAAAAAAAACACAAACCCAAACCCAAACCCATTCAATTTATTTAAAAAGATTGGTATCTCAAGCAAAGGCCTTAAGAATAAGGTTGGATTTGGGTGGATTAGCAGGTCGTATCAAAAACTGCAACCACTGCGAATTGTGGAGTTGTTTAAATGAAAAATGAATGGGTATGGGTTTGTGTATTTGAACTCCAACCCCTAGGAGTATTAAATAGTGAGTCATTGCCTTCTATGGAAGAGCGTATTCCGATTGAAGGGCAAAGAAAAATGCTTTAATTGGGAATTTATAAAAGGTAGTGGTGTCTCTCTTCCTCACTGTATACATACCTAACAGTGATGATGTGGTTGGTGCCTAGAAAATCACATAAATGATACCTAGGGAATAACTAAGTGATGAAATGATAAAAGAAGTGATAACGAGAAATAAACTAGGAACAAAAAGAAACGTGTTTCCCAGAAAAGTGGTAAAACTGAAATCAACTAAAGTTACCAGGGACGAAATATGCAGGTTTGTGTGCCATATCACCAACAAGAGAATTTTCAAGTAGCTCCCCCTTCAAAATCAAACAGATTACAATTCTGCAAACTATGAGATTTTTATTTATAATTAGAAAAATGTAGCAATTAATACTAAAGAGAGACAAATGGAAGTAGTAACTAGCTGACCTTCTTGACATAATCTAAAAGGTCCATGGCATATGCAATACCCACTATATTATCCACACGTTGCTCAAAAACAGGCACCCTAGTAAGTGTTTGTATAATTTTTTAGAAAGCTTTAATAGGAATTGGTGTATAATAAGCAAAGGTACGAGAGGTTATACATACCTAGAATACTGATGAGTCACCCACAAGTTATGAAAATCAACCAGCGTTGCACTAGCATCAATTGCGACAACATCAACAAGAGGGGTCATTACTTCTCTAACGTGTGTGTCTTTTATCTCTAACACATTTTCAATCATATCCTGCAAGAGACGTATAAGAATGTCCTTATATATAAAAATAAAACATGTGATCTCATCAAAAACAAAGAAGAAAGTTATCTAGTGAAAAACAAAGAAACTTATGGTGATTTGCCCCTAAAGTTTATTACTTGAAGGCACAAAGGGCAAATCTTTCTTTGATCATGGGTATTCCTGCAATACTCAATTATAAATCTTATCGAGTCCCCTTTAGTTTTGGATATACTTTGATAATTAGTTTTAGGAAACCAAATGTCCAGTAGGAGATTCCCATGCTTTACATATAAGCTACAATGAATTTTCTATAGAATGTTGCTTTCCTCTGGTGGTGACCATTAAATCCTCTAAGAGAGATTCCTACAAAACATTAGTCAAATTCTAAGGTACTTCTTATTCGATTAATCTGCTGCATGCCTCTGCATCAACCATCTTCAATCTCTAGCCTTTTCTTTGAAACTTTAAAGCCCCAAGACCTTGATTCTAAACCCTAACCTCAAGTACACTAGATTTCATTGCAGTCCAGAAGTCTGAGATTTTCCCAGCAGTCTAGCAAATCCAGCAAGATATCACACTATAAACTTGGACAAATTATGTCAAACTCAACCATTCCGACAATAATTGCATCCTCAAACCAAAAATTTTCAACTTTATTATAATTGACCTATAACTTAAGACTTTGCTCACCATATTTATCTAACATAAAATTTTAACTCTCAGCTTCAAATGCTTTATCTGCATCAGAAGCAAGACTAAAAAAACATGATGCAGCGCAGTCATCTTAAAAGTTCAGATGGCATACTTATTTCACCAAGAGCACCAGGTTGCAGCAAGTGGGATAACTAGGTAGTGACCATTCAAATGCTACGATACAATCCTAATTTCGAACGTAAGAAACCTCCCAACTCTTCTATTTATGTCTTCCAAAGGCCCTAAGCATGTATTTTAAGGGATAGTAAGGTAGTTTCTTTTCAATTGCATGCATGATAAATTAGCCCTGAGTCTACCAAGTCAATTCAGCTTGTATGATAAATAAACCAACTTATATTTTTCTAATGCCAATATATTATTTATGTCATTTGATGTGTTTAACAGGAGAATGCATCTGCTTCCTGAAAACCTACTAATTCTATCACTTGTTAATATCATAAATGTCTGTTCAGAGATAAGTTAGCATTTGTCAGTCCAACTCTAAATATAACTCAAACACTTTGAGATCTCCAAGTTTTTCAACTTACAGTGTTCTACATGCAAAATCTTATGTAAAAACGGTTTTCCTCCACATTTGAATTTTAGAAATCCTTTATCGTCGCAACAAAAAAGCAAGCATGTATAGACACCTACATATAAGCACCTAATAAAGCATGTGTACTTGTGAAAGTGAATGTGGGAACTTTCTGCAGCTACACCTACAAGCTAAATAATATGCACGTATATAACAACATATACCTGCATATGCATGAGCTGCACGGAACCGCATATGCACATGAGTGTGCACAATGTTGTGCATATATAGTTGCACGGGCATGTATGGGCATGAATGATTCATGAATAGATGCAAATATATGAGTTTATTATTCACTAACATGCATGTGCCAAAATATGTGGACACCTCTAGATAAAGAGCATCCAAGTAGACATATATAAAAGAAAGGACAAATTACACTGACGTTACCTGAAGTTTAGGAGAAATACAACTACCCTTAAAGTTTTGGCATAATTATACCAACATCCCTTAAGGTTTAAGTTCATATAACAATTTAACCAACATCAATAGTCAAAGGTTGTATTTATGGATGAAAAATAGTGATGTCATTATTTTTAATATGCCCAAATTTCCCTTAATTGTCCTCATGTTCACAACATCCATCCAAACACCCTACTCCTCAATCGAATAGAATTTCCCAACACACCAACACACTTGTGTTGGTGGACGACCAATGAGATTGGGCAAATTGAGTACAGTCTTTATACTCAAGAGACACTTCATTTGATGAAACCATTTTCTACTTGGAACTTTCTTGCTCTTCAATGCTTGAAAGAGGAATACTATCATTTTACTCATGAGATGAACTAGAATCAAACTTGTCTTGGTCCCCATTGAAGTCCAAAACTTCAAATTCGGCACCCCTATCTATCTCAGTCAATCATGGATCCTCCGTCGTCCATTGGTGCACAAAAGTTTATGGTGGATAAGCACGTGAAGTTCCACTAACTGTAGCTCATTTCTCTTCCTTATCTTTCACAAAGATTACGGCCAATTTATCTAATGTAGCTGCTATAGTTTATTAAAAGATAAACTAGAATCCTAAACTAAAAGAAAACAAAAGAAATGATAAATAACACTGATTTTCATTGAAGTTATTCATAATTACAAAGACTTCCCCCGTGATTTTAAAAACAACACTAACATCCCTTCTGATTTAATTGTCAGTATCAAATTCCTTCTTTCGTACAAAGGTCCGCCATAGGTGGTGGTGAACCACAAGAAGTGAAAGCTATGGGTAGGAAGCGTCTTTATCCCGATCATGTACGTGCACTCAAACCTATGAGTATCTTTAGTGTCACCAACGAAATATGCTAACATCATCCATTTATTTTTCCTATATCCCACAGTTACCCTTGTCACTTTTTAAAAGCTGCTTATAATTTTTAATACTTTCTTTTTCACCTTAGCTTCCGGGCAACTAAGTCCATACCAAACACCTCTGGTCCTCTAACATAGAACGTCACTGTTAGATAGCTTGATATGCATTGTTGAGCATATTTTCTAAAAGTTTAAACTTTTGGAACACTTGACTTAACATGGTATTAGAGCTTTAGTTCTATGAGGTCTTGGGTTCAAGTCTCGTGATGTGTTTTCCTGTCATATTTGTTATTGTGCACTCTGTGCGTTGTTGCACTTATTCAGTTTGTTTATCTCTCCACATGTGAGACAGGGTCACGTGTGAAAAGGAGTGTTTGATAGCTTGATATACATTGCTGGGCCTATTTCCTAACAGCTTAAACTTTTGGGACAATTGGTGACTTAACAATCACGAACCAAAAGAAGCCCCATAATCGTTGGAACTCCCTCCACTCTCTCTCCATCCAGACCCCTCACCAAAGACCCTCTGCACCAAAAAAATCAATCACCGTGCAAACCTCCATTACTGGCGAAAGCTGCCAACAGCACTGGAAGCCTCCACCACCGGGCGCCCCATAACCATCGCAAATCACCATCACCGTTGTAAATCTCCATGGCCCCACTAACTCTCACTACAGTTGCATCCCTAACCCTCACCTCTCCATATGCATCACTTAAATTCCTTTTATAACAATATATATATATATATATATATATATATAACACATTAGAAATAAGGGAATGATTCGCAAAACGAAGTGTAGAGAGAAAAATGAGAGAAATTACAATAATGGAGTTTTGTTGTTGCTGTGGTGATAGGGTTTGCAAAATAAGAATATGCTTTTTGCTTTGCTGGTGTGTGTGCGCGCGCGCGCGAGTGTGTGTGTATGTGTGTGTGTGTATATATATATATATATACCATATATGCATTTTTAGGTTGAGATTGGAAGAGATGATGAGTGGGGTGGGAGCATTCATTGTGGTGAAAATGATGTTTTAGAGGTCTGGTATTAATATTTATTTTTTCTCTATTAACATTTTAACTAATACTCAAGAGGTCTGGTGTCCAAATTTGATTCAAAAAACTAAAATGGATCTGGAGCCCAAAACAGGCCAGGGTGAGACCGGATCTCATTGCCATTACCTATGCTAGGCCCATTTCAAATTCATATTTAATGTTAAAATAAAATAAGAAATACGAAACTAAGGGTATTAAAGTAAAATCACTATCCTCGATAATAGAGTTGGTTCGACAAAACTTATAGGGGAGGCCAGTGTTATTCCAGAAACTTGAAAGGATATTTTTGTATTTGTTAGATAATTCAAGGGAGGCCAGTGTAATTTACCCAATAAATAAACATAAACGTAATTCTTAAAAAATTAAAATAAAATTATAAATGAACGTTAATGTTCCGCATCAATATAGTTAGAGAATTCATATTAAAACTTTGCTAATACTATTCCATATGCATCTATCGTAAGAAAAAGACACTTAAAGAGTGCCCTAATATCCCCTCAAGGATTCATACTTGTATTGAATAACATTCCTCCACATACTATCCCTCTAAGAAGCATGTCTCTACAGTCACTTTCCCAAAAGAAATTTATCAAAGATAAACCTCCTAACGTCAAGACCCCCTTCCTTTATATAAAAACAAATCGTGCTCCAATCCACCATATGGTACTTGAAGCCAACCCCTCTATATAAGAAGTCTCTTTGCAATTTAGCTAACTTTCAATCCACGGAGCCCAGGATAGAATGAACAAAACAATAAGTCCAAAAGCTAAATAAAGCGTTGATAAGAATGGTAAGTCTTCCCCACTTGGAAAAATACTAGCACTTCCACTTAGCCAACCTCCTCCGAAATCTTTCAAACACCATGTCCTAGACAGCTTTCACTTTAAAAGGATACCCATAATGGAGGCCCAAATAAGTAGAAGTAACAAAAAAAAGTCCCAACTCCCAAGCTGACAACCCAAAATACCAGCTAGGCACCCTGTATTCCAAATGTCACCAATTGGAATTATCTTTGACTTAGCCAAATCCACACGAAGTACAGAATTAGCCTCAAAACAAAGAATACATCGAAGATAGCGAAACTGAAAAAGCTTTGTACCCGCAGAAATCACTATATCATCAACGTAAAGAATATGGGAGATAAACATCGAACATCCATGTACTGTACCAATCTCAAAACTTTGCGATGAATTGCCCTAAACTACTCTCTGAATTAGTCGATAAACTCTTCCATCCCAACAATAAATAGTAGTAAAGAAAGGGGTCCGCTTACCTCAACCCCATCGAAGTCCAGAAAAAGCCTTCCAGAGCCCCATTAAGTAGCACCGAAAAGGACACTGACAAGATACAAAACCATCCATGACCTACACCTTTCTCCAAAGCCCATCCTCTACAAAAGATATAGAAAGAACTCTCAATTCACATGATTATGTGTTTTCTCAATGTCTAACTAAAAGACATCCCCAAGGATCTTGCATCTTAAATCTAGAATCAACACTCACGGGTCATCAATACAACATCTAGAATATGCGTCTTCTAGTTGAAAAAAAAATAAAAAATCATCGTTGTAACACTTTCTTATCCTAAAAACTAGAACCTTTGCTATATATATCAAAAAACGTTAATAGGCCGAGCCTATCAAACTAATAAGTCTAAAATTTAATATACTTCGCCATGTTTCTTAAAAATAAATGTAACAAAAGGGGCATTAACACTCCTCGTAAAGATCTCATGACTGAAGGAGTGGACCATATCCATAATATTCTCCTTGAACACTGCCCAACAAGTTGGAAGAAAGTCATTATAAAAACCATCTAAACTCAGGTTTTATCAACATTCATCCCTTCCAAGGTTCTACGTATCTCTTCCAAGGTTCCAAGGTTCTACTCCAACAAACTTGCTTCCTCTAGTAATATTATGAAACTCTAACCCATCAAGATGCGGCTTTCACCCAACCTCCTCAAATAACTTGCAATAAAACTTATCTGTCTGTATCCGTCCTGATACCCTCCTCTGCAAATAGAACCCAATCAACACGCACCTTCCCACTCATGTTGATTTGTCTGTAAGCATTACAAACTGATGGAAAGAAAAACGTGTGTTCTTATTCCGAGTCTTCAATCCAAAGATTTCTCCTCCAATTAATTTTCTCTAACTTCGTCAACCTACCCAACTCTACCCACAACTCTTCCCTCTAGCTGCTCTTCTCATCTAAAAGAACCTCCACCTCTTCCATAGCATCCATGCAACGAATATAGGCAAGGATCTTAGCCTTCTGCACGTCAACACTACAAAACTACTTCAAGTTCCATCTTTTTAGTTGTTTCTTAAGCACCTTCAAGTTTATAGCTAAGATAACAGCAGGATTCCCAACCACTCTGAAGCCATTCCACAAATCATCCATCCTAGTTTGGAAGCCATCAACCTAAAACCACATGTTCTCAAAATTAAAAGGGGTCTTTCCCCATCGAACACCACCACTGTTAATTAAGCATGAGAGGCACATGGTTTGATAAAAGCCTAGGTTGGGAAATCTGAGCCAATAATGAGAAATGCTCCTCCTAACTAATGGAAACCAAAAGGCAACAAATCTGAAACATGGAGGGAGGACTCTGGTTATTACACCAAGTTCCATAGGAGAGAGCAACATCCACTTACTCCATCTCATCTATAAAAGAAGAAAATGACCTCAAAGCTCTGAAAATGCCTCTAAAACCCAACCATAGTTTTAAACAATAGTAGTAATCGGCGTAATGATAACGATAGCAGTGATGCAGTTTCGGGGTGTAACTGTTAATATATATTGCATATTAATAATGTTATTTTATGGGTATACTCATAGTATCTATTGTAATCCTTTATATCTTAATAAATATGTTTGTATGTCTTACAATGAGGATACACATTTCTAGTATTTTTTCTCTCATATTTTAACATGGTATCAGAGTCGTGGAATTCTAGCCGCTAGTACCAAACCCTAACCCTAGCCGTCAGCCACCAGCCCTAAAATCCTAGCCGCTAGCACCCCATCCTCCGACAGTCTTAAACCTCCTCGCCGCCAATACCAAACCTAGTCACCGACCACCGCCAACCCTTCTAGGCCTCTCGCTGACCACCGTTGAGCCTTTGCTGGCCACTGCCGACCTCCGTCGGGCCTTCGTCAACCACCGCCAGCCTCTGCGACCACCCACAGTCGCCGAAACAAGCCTCAACCCTTCTCGCCGACCACCGCCAGCCTCCGCGACCTTTCTTCGGCCACTCGCCGACCCTCGGCAAGCCCTTCCGATCACCATCGAACCTCTGACAGTCCCTTCGCAAAGGGTTTTCTCTCTCTCTTTCCCTCACTGCATTATTAAGCCTGTACAATGGGTTGCGGTTCTATGATGTCTGATGGTTTAATGGATTGATGATGCAGTGAGGGTTCAGTGCAGTTCTCTGTCATTTCTCTGTGTGGTTGTGATTTGTACTTCGTGGTATTTTTGGTCTCCTTGTTGGTGAATAGGAATGCCAGATGATTTGGTGACCCGCGAATCCCAGGTTGCAGCTGGACGGCAGCATACCACAGAGATTTTCTCATCATCTACACGATTGGTTGATCGGTGACTCGATGGCGCTAATGGGTATGCTCTATGGAAGAAGAGCGTCCTTAAGTCTCTTCAGGGCATGGAGCTTGATTCTCATCTGTTTGATGATCCTCCATCAGAAACATCAGCGATCTTCCAGACTTGGACCCAAGATGATGCCAAGATATTTAGTCAATTGCTGAACTCAATGGATCCGTCTGTTCAGGCTTTGGTGGCGAACACTGACACTGTGCGAGAGATCTAGTCCTCATTAGAATCGATATATTCATCCACTCATGATCTTTTCTGCCTCTACGATGTTATAAAAGGTTTCTTTCAGTCCCAGCAGTCCGGAAAGCCCCTTCAGGATCATTTTATGCAGTTCAAGATATTGGCTGACGAGTTTGAACGCCTCTTACCATTCGCGAATCAGCTGTCTAAATTTCAGGAGCAGAGGCAACAGCTCTTGGTGGTATGTTTCCTGGCTAGTCTGGACTCCAAGTTTGACTCAGTATGCTTTCAGATCCTGGCTGGGGCGAATATTCCCACTCTATTCGAGACATTTCGTCGTGTGAGCCGGGCGACTCGTCGGGATGAGTCTCGTGGTCCATCTCCTATAGAGAATTCTGATCAGTTTGCTTTGGCGGGATTTCACGGTGGCTGCAACAGTCGAGGCCACGGTCGTGGTAGAGGCCAGTTTAGTCGTGGAGGAGGTTGTGATCACGGTCGTGAGACCCGTATGTGCCACTATTGTGGGATCCAAGGGCACATTCGGAGTGAGTGTTATAAACTTCATGGGAAGCCCCCACTTGTGGCAAATGCCACAGTTGATCCCAGCCAGCAGGACCATGGCCAGACGAGTCCTCAGGGGGCACCCAACTCATCCAGACGGGTTGCTGAGATGACTGCAGCAGAATATGACCAGCATATGTATGGTCAGTTTGGACAGAGTACGAGTTCCTCTGAGGTACCATTGGCTACCTTTGTAGGTGATTAATCCTACTGCATGTGTGGCCACTCCACACACCTGGGTCATTGATTCTGGAGCTTCTGCTCACATGACTGGATCATCAGGTATTCTATCAGATTATAAGCTGACTTCTGGTCATGCTGGTGTTTTGGTTGCCAATGGATCCTCCTTAGCTGTTGAGGGTTGTGGTGTTGGGTTACCGAATCCTGCTCTTCCTTCACACAATGTCTTACATACTCATGATAATCCTTTTAATATGTTATCTATTAGTCAGATTATTACTGATTTGGGCTGCTTAGTGACGTTCTTCTCTTATTACAGTATTTTTCAAGATCTTACGACGAAGAGGACTATCAATAGAGGACGAGTCTCGAAGGAGTTGTAACTGCTGGATGCTGCTCCTGCTCAGGCATACTCTGCCCTGTCTCCTTTCTCTCTTGATGTCCATTGTCGTCTTGGGCATCCTGATTTGTCGAGTCCTAAAATTTTTTATCTTAGTTTACGTTTTGTGTCTGCTATCGAGTGTGAGTCGTGTTGTTTTTCCAAGCACCTGCGTGTGCTTTTTCCGTCTCGAGTCAATAAAAAAGCTTTGCTCCTTTCAGTTAGTTCATTCTGATGTCTGGGGATCTAATCTGATCACCTCTTTGTTTGGTTTTCATTATTCTGTGAGCTTTATCGATGATTACTCTTGTGCAACATTTATATATTTAATGAAAAATAAGTCTGAGGTGTTATCTGTGTTTACTTCTTTCTGTATGACTGTGAAAACCCAGTTTGGTACATGTGTTAGGGTGTTGCATAGTGATAATGGAGGGGAGTATATGTCTACTGCTATGAGAGAGTTTATGGTGGGTCATGGTATTTTTCATCAGACGTCTTGTCCCGATACCCCCGAACAAAATAGGGTGGCAGAAAGGACAAATAGACATGTTTTGGAGACGGCCCGTACTCTTCTTTTTCATATGCATGTTCCCCACCATTTTTGGAGTGAGGTTCTCACATGTTATCTTATCAACTGCATGCCGTCTACTGTGTTGGGGGGTGCTTCCCCGATGTCTGTGTTAGCTCCTACTTCACCTATGCACTCTCTGCCCCTTAAAATCGTTGTATGTGTGTGCTATGTGCGTAACACCCGACCATAGGTGACTAAACTTGATGCACGTGCCCTAAAATATGTTTTTCTTAGCTACCCCCAACACCAGAAGAGGTAGCAGTGTTACTGTCCCGCGTTGCGTCGTTTTGATGTGTCTCGAGACGTTACCTTCCTTGAGTCTACTCCGTTCTATTCTGCTTCTCATGTTTCTTCTCTTGGTCGTGAGTCTCGTCCATCCCCTCTGTCAAACGATCTTCTTATCGGGTTTCCACTGATGCTCCTGCAGCTTCTCCTTCACCGCTTCCAGCACCCCCTCCTGGAGCCCTCGGTATGTGAGCCCTCTGTATGTGAGCCCTCGGTATGTGATTCGCCTCCTGCTGTGCCAGTTCTCTCGTCGGTTGATCCCTCGGTATGTGAGCTCTCTATTGCTACTCGTCGCCCTTACCGCACCTGTCGGGATCACACTCGTTATGTTGAGTCCTATAAGAGCTTGTCCGTATCTTTACGTACCTTTATTTTTACAGTTGATACTACTAATATCCCTAGTAGTGTTTTAGAGGCTCTCTCACATCCCTGCTGGTGTAGTACTATGTTGAAAGAAACGGTTGCCCTTGATAATAATGTCACTTGGGATCTTGTTCTTCTACCATCCGGGAAGCAAGCAGTAGGCTGCAAATGGGTCTACACAGTGAAGGTGAATTTTGATGGTTCTTTGGCTCGCTTGAAGGCACACCTTATTGCTAAAGGGTATGCCCAAACCTATGGCGTTGACTATTTTGAGGTTTTCTCTCCGGTTTCCAAGATGACTTTTATCCGCCTTTTCCTTTCTCTTGCCGCGGCTCGAAACTAGCCGCTTCATCAGTTAGATGTCAAGAATCCCTTTCTCTATGGTGATCTCCAGGAAGAAGTATATATGGAGCAACCTTCCGATTTTGTTACTCAGGGGGGGTCTGATATGGTGTACCGCTTTCATTGTTCTTTATATGGCTTGAAAGAATCTCCCCGGACCTGGTTTGGACGGTTTAACACGGTCGTGCAACAGTTTGGTCTACGGCAGTTAAGAAAAGATCATACAGTGTTCTTTCACCGGGCTGCTTCAGGATGTATTCTTCTTGTTGTCTATGTTAATGATATTGTCATCACTGGCGATGACAGCGTTGGGATTAGTGATCTGAAGGCTTTTCTGCAGACACAGTTCCAAATTAAAGATCTTGGGCATCTTCGGTACTTTTTGGGGAATAAGGTGGTCAGAGGAACGCGTGGGATCTTTGTTTCTCAAAGAAAATATGTAGTTGACATTTTACGGGATGTCGGTCTTCTAAATGCAAGGAGTGTGGAGTCCCCGATGGATCCGAGTGTGAAACTTCTTCCAGTTGACGGTGATGTGTTTCCTCACCCTAACAGGTATCGTCGAATTGTGGGTAAACTCAATTATTTGACCAACATGAACAGACCAGATATTGCCTATCCTGTCAGATTAGTAAGTCAGTTCATGTCTAATCCTCGAGTCCCACATTAGAATGCAGTGGTTCGTATCCTGCGGTACCTCCATTCCAATCCTGGGAAAGGCCTACAGTTCTGTGACCGGGATCACTTCCGTATCGAGGACTATTCTGATGCGGACTGGGCAGGTTGTCCTATTGATAGGAAGTCCACATCAGCGTTCTCTGTTTTCGTTGGTGGGAACCTGGTATCGTGGAAAAGCAATAAGCAAGATATGGTGTCGAGGTCTAGTGCTAAGACGAAGTACAGATCTATGGTGTTGGCAACGTCTGAAATTATGTGGGTTCGACAGATTCTCACCGAGTTAAACGAACAGCCTACGAGTCCTACCAAGTTGTGGTGTGATAATAAGTCTGCTATCTATATAGCTACCAATCCAGTGTTTCATAAGAAAACGAAACATATCGAGATAGACTGTCATTTCATCATACACGAGTACAAAAAAGGCACTATCGATTTTGATTTTGTTCGATCTAGTGAACAACTTACTGACTTATTTACTAAGACTTTACCCGGGTCTCGCATTCAATACATTTGTAACAAGTTGGGCATGATAGAAATCTATGCTCCAACTTGAGGGAGGTGTTAATATATATTGCATATTAATAATGTTATTCTATGGGTATACCCATAATATCTATTGTAGTGTTTCATATCTTAATAAATATGTGCGTATGCCTCACAATAAGGACACGCACTTTCAGTATTTCTTCTCTTATATTTTAACAGTAACGGTTATAGCATAACAACAGCAATAGTACCTGGAGTCATGAATTTTTTTATTTTTTGCACAACTCAATAAAAATAATTAATTCACATGTTTTTGTTCCAAAAGTATATTTATTGGAGTTTAAAATAATTTTTGATAAATTTTGTTTATTTTCTAAACATGCTTCAATACATGTCCTAATTCTTTTACTATATAGTCTATTTAAAATTAACAGTTTAATTATTTTTGTGTAGTAATTAATGAATTTATGTATTATAAATTCATAATGCACAACTTAAATATCATTTAAATTTTTAATAAATATGAAGAATTGTATATATTAAAGCATATTATTTGATTTGTTGTCAAATTTTAATTATGAATTCATTATTCTAAAATTTATATTGTTGTTTGAGTTTTAATTTGTATAGACCTTTTTTTTTTGTTTAAGGGGTGGGGGTTGTCTTAAAAACAAAACACTTGAAAACTCGACAATTATATTTTCTACCTACTACCAAGCATAAAAAAAAATCAAATCCATAGACAGTAGACCTTCAAAAAGCATAGATCTCGAATCAAACATGTTATTCAGCTATTAACAGATATAGATCCAGAAGAACTAAAAAAAATTGAGAGAAGAATGAACATATCGAAGAGTCGAAAGTTAAAAATGAAGAGCAAAATTAGCCAATTGTTGTGAAATTGGAGAAATTTGAGACAAATCTCACAACACCCAAGTAGTATTTAGCTTGTCGAGCTACTATAAATAATTTTAGGTTAAAAATAATATAAAATATGGAATCAATTGATGAAAAAAACGAAACAAAAAAATTCACGACTAAAATCCCGTTACAGCCGTTACGAAAGGTGTAGCGACCGTTACACTTGTGAATTTCCTTCACACTGAAAAATAGACCGTAACAGGTAAAGGAGGCAACCGAAATAGTTACGTAATGCCGTTACGCAATGATAACAGTAACGGCCACTTAGGGGTTACATAACAGTAACGGTAAAGGTCGCTTCTTAAAACTATAAGCCCAACCTTTCATGAGAAAACAACCGTGTTAAAACCCTCCCACCCCACAAGCACACCAATGGGCAACCCAACTGAAGGTAACAACACCCAACTCTTTCCAAAGTTCCTCCCTCGCCCTCTCATCCCGTTGATAATACATTTCACCTTTGATAATACATTTCAAAGAACACTTTATAAAAACCATCGTCAGCACAACAAAATAAGCATAACAAATAAAAGCAACCATCATGCATTTTCTTGATCACACTCCTATCACTCCACATCACTAAACTATCTGTGTCCCTACTATCGACATATAACACCAATCCATCAATTTGCCACTCCAAATCCTGCGAACCACCCTATCTGACATACCTTCTATTTTTGTTTCTAACAATCACACCATATCATATCTCCAATTTCTTAATAAGGACTTAATCCCGATTCTCTTCACCTCCGAATTCAAGCCTCTGACCTTCTAAAGCATGATCTTGATACTCACGCCACCCGAAGCACAACTTCCCCACCTTTACTGTCAGAATTCACTGGACAGTGAATGTTCCTAAGCTCCCTATCTGACTGCCTCCAGATAGAGCTATCTTTAGTTGGGCTTCTACGGGGTATCCCTTCAATAGCCCTCCCAAGCAAAACACATACACGCTTGAGCAATATCCACCAGCAACCTAGCAGACTTTCAAAAACCAATCTTATGCTTCCAGATTCCCAAATGAAAGAAAGCCAACTTAAGGTGATGTGGTTGTTAAAATTTACAAATTTCAACCAGGCCAAAACTGCCACTCTTCAATCACCAGCACCGCCACTATTTGTTCAGGCTACCATGCCACCTTTCAACAAAAACCACAAAGCAACAATGCTTCACAAATCTACACACATGACATAACGGTGCAATCGTTGAACTAATGCAATCTTCATCACTAATGTCGAAGCCAATCATCCCCACCCAATCAACACTAGAATCAGTGCAATCGTTGAATCAATCGGACTACGAGGTTAGAATGGATTTGAGGAGGTTTTGGCTATGTTAATGGTGGTTGTGGCAGCTTGGGTGTGGGTGTGGCTCTTCTTTCATCTACATTTGTAATTTAAGTAGGGGTGATTACGCTGTGTGTGTGTGGGAGTGCGTGTGTGTGTGTGTGTGTGTGTGTGAGAGAGAGAGAGAGAGAGAGAGAGAGAGAGGAGAAGAAGAAGAAGAAGAAAAAGAAGAATAAGATGAAGAAGAGGAAGAAGAAGATGCTGAAGAAGAAGAACAGGTGAACCATGAACCCAAAACCCCAGCATGAAAGAGAAGAGAGAGAAATGGGTTATTAACTGCAATAATATTATCAATCGTAAAACGGTCGATTTGACTCGCTCATTGACGGCATTACATTGGCGGCATTAAGGTCGAGGGGATGTTGGTGTAATTATAACGTCATAGTTTTTTAGCTTTAAATGGTCGATTTGACTAGCTCATTAATGTCGAGGGGATGTTGGTGTAAGTATAACCTCTTAGGACCCCTAGAGGACAAAATAGATGATGACGACGAAGAAAGTGTAGGAGCTAGGGCTATCCTTCATTGAAATAGGGAAACACAGAGTTGTGGAGCTAGATGTATTTCTTCCAAACCTGAGGGGAGGTCATTGTAATTTTGATGCATTTGTGGATGTCTCTCTTAGTCACTTTATATAACTCGATGTGGAAAATGTATAAGCACCTATATAAAGTTGATATGGACATATATTTGCATGCATGCAGAAATACCATATGTTTTACCAACAGCCATATCCTACAAGGCTGATTTTCTTTTTATTTTCTTTTTTAAACTTATATAAAAAGGGATCATTTCCTCAAGTTTCTTGACAAAATTTGAGCTCTTTTTGTCTGCATTGGAGTGTTCTGTTTTATTTTAAGGAAGAAACTTCTTGATTTAATTTACTAGTCTCACAAAAATCTGCTTCTTTAAAGTTATGGGAATCTTAGTGTCTTTTCAGTTATTTCCTTATAGCACAAGGAAAGGCAGTTGTCATGATGTCTACGTAGTCCAATCAAACTACAAAAGCTAATAACCACCACTTGGGAAATGCCTCTCAGTTCCCAATACAAATTCCCAATTTGTACCATTTTACTACAGTTATTTCCAGAAATTAGGAAAATCCCTGGCCTCTGGGAGTAGACCGATGACCAAACAAGCAAGGGGTCTTTCTTTCCTATGCACCCATTTCTCCTGCTCGATGGGTTACACATATAGTTAGCATTCCACAGCTCTCCGTCTGTCAATTAATCAAGACAAAGAATAATCATGGAGCATGTTAGTTTATTTAATAAGGGGTATCTGCCCGATGTGACCGGAATGCAAGAATGAATCTCAAAAAAGTCTGCTCTCGCAGTCAGGATTATGATTTTGTATGTCTCTAATAAAACTTTATGAGTTTTCAATTATAAATTTGAAACCTCATAGGACTAAAAAAATTCCATCGAAATAGAAACTTCGTTACCTTAGCCATCCTTGTTCCTCAGCAAAAAAATCACAACAAAATTTTTTTTAAAGATATCTTCAACTATATCCAAAACTTTTTTTTTCCTGGCTCATGCAGCTAACCACTAAATAAGCTAATAGTTAAGAAATGGATTTGTTAAGTTGTTGAGTTTAAAGATAATAACAAGAACAACAATTAGGATATTGTTCATAATATTGGAATAATATCAGTTAAGAAGTTTTTATTAATTTATGGCTAAACATTTCATATTTAGAGTATATCATTAAAACATAATTGTTTAGATATAGCTTTGAATGTCTCAAAAATGACAATTGAATCTTAATGATTCGCCATTCAATTCGATTAGCGGTTTGAAAAGAAAGCAATTTAGATTCATGATTCAATTCTCAATTTGATAACTATGCGCAATGGTCATATATTTGCTGGGATAGGCGACTGACAACAAAAAGATGACTAAAGTTGACTGTATAGCAAGATTCAGACACTAATACATACAAGAATTCCTCGCGCCGAACAAGTCTTGAGGTATCTATATCTCATTTCAAAACAAGCAGGAATAAAAGCATTGGCAACTCAAAAGAAATATACCTGTTCTTCCTCCTCTATTGCTCCACTTAATTCTGCCCCTCGCAACATCAACTTCAATTCATCTTCAGTAACATATGGTTCACTAGTAGATCAAAATTGACAAGGTCAATTGATGACATTATCTTGTAGCTACATTTTTTTTTTAAAAGGTCAACTATTAGCATTGGTAGCGTAGAATTGAGTATTCTTCAAAAAATTGGAACACAGCTGAAGATAAGCAGAATTAAAATCCTGAAGCAAAATAACTTGTATTGTTATTATCACTTCCAATGGTGTAATAGCAAACTTTATCAGGGCAAAGCTGCAAAGAATTAGAACCATCACATATTAGGACAACCAACAGATCCTAAAGACGAAAAGAGAGCAATTTTACCCCACCCTCCGGTTTGGCCCTATAGACCACTTCCCCCTTGATATTTAAAAATCACCAAAATGCTCCCACCTAATCTTGGACTAAACTCGGTCCTAAACTTTACTAACATTACCTGTAAAAAGGCATTATACCTTTCCACCGCTGTCCACCAATGCCTCCGCCATCAAACCCATTACCAACTCCAATTTCCCCCCCTCCCCCATCTTCCACCACTACCTCCCACACCCACCACCACACGGCACACGAACAACCACCACAGATGCTCCATTCTTCTGTTCCTTACCTTTTGTTTTCTTCTCTTCTTATAAAGGAGGGCCTAATTATACACACACACACGCATGCACGCACGCCCGCGGGGGGGGGGGGGGGGGGGGGGGGGGGGGGGGGGGGGGGGGGGGGGGGGGGGGGGGGGGGGGGGGGGG
>JAOTRH010000001.1:25978532-25999614 GCA_034768845.1 Heliamphora exappendiculata
CCCCCCCCACCCCCCGCCCTATATATACATTTCTCTGTTTGAATAGGTCCCCATTTCCCCATCAAAGTAGAAAAAAAAATTCCATGAAATTTTTGTAAATTCATCTTTCAATCTCTAACTGAAATATGCAGAATCCATTCAAGCCTTCAAGGTGGTTAAGATTTATACATATAGATATACATATATGTATGTATATTGATATTGGAATGGCAGTCTCTACCAAGCTAACCCTTGTTTAATGTTGAGGAAGAAAGAATTAACATTAAGAATGACATACTTTTCTGTTCCTTACTTTTTGTTTTCTTCTCTTTTTATAAAAGAGGACCTAATTATACATAGAGAGAGACACACACACACACGCACACCTATATATACACTTCTCTGTTTGAATAGTCCCCATTTCCCCATAAAAGTAGAAAAAAAATTACATGAAATTTTTGTAAATTCATCTTTCAATCTCTAGCTGAAATATGCAGAATCCATTCAAGCCTTCAAGGTGGTTAAGATTTATACACATATAGATATACCAGACTCCCCTGGTCACAATTGGGGTTTCAGGAGACTTTGTATCTATTTGAACACCACACTTAACAAGGGGAGTCTGGTATATGTTAGTGTTCCAGTCACAGGAGTGGAGGAAGGGTGGCGGCAGTTGTTGCTCCTCTTTCTTCTTCTCCTTGGGTATGGTTAGAGTTCACAAATTTGTTAGGGTCGAAGATGAAAACAAGGGTAGAATTGTCTTTTTATTTTTTGCAATAAAACATAGATTTGACTTAATTTGTTTTAGATTCCAACTCTCACGCTAGGTTACCCGTGTGTGTGTTGCAATTCAGTCAATTTGGGTATAATTAGTAACGAGAGCACTTTGGTCCTAAACCATATGGGGCACCTTGGCTATTTTTAAAGGCATGAAGCCCTCTTGGGCCGAATCAAGCCGGTAAATGGATTTTTGCCAATATATATATATATATATCAAAAACAGCAAGGATAAGAAATGCACTTTTTTTAACAAGATAGGTACTAAATGGAACACGACATGGAATTTACAAAGAGCTCAATACACGATCATGATAAGGCAAACCTTCTTCCTTTCAGCCCAAGCATTTTTAGCATTCCCATTGATAGACATGTCACAACTCTTCCCACAGGATATAATATCAAGGAAAGCCACGCCACTGGCCTGACCTAGACGCATTGCAAGTGATGGTTAGAACAATGTATAAGCACTACTGTCACAAAGTAATCACAAAGGAGTTGTATAATCCTTTTTTTTATGGTAACTATCAAACAACTAATATGTGGTCTATGGTTCAGTTCAAAAGAAAGCAACTTCTAGACTTACCACAAACCTAGCAACCTCAGTGGCATTGTGAACAGCTATACTTTTTGGAGTAATTTCAGTGAGGAGCAAAATAGCAACCTGATATCATTGAGGGGCAAATAAGATCTGGTTTAGTGACTCATAGTGAAGCAACTTGGAAATACGTGGCTGCATGTATGTGTATGCAAACGCCCGCCAAAATAACTTTATTAAGCAAGGACTAAACTACAGCACAAAAAGCATTGTAAATTTGTCATTTTTGAACCACAACAGGAGTCGCTAAAGAAAATTAATTTAAAAATCATGACATTAATTCATCATATGTAGGTTTTCAAGGAACTTAGGCTATATACCTAAGCCAACCTCAACTTCTCAGTTTGGCAATCATTGTAATGCCAAAACAAGGACAAAGACACAAAAAATGGATCTTGAGTTTATGAGCCTCAACAGGGGCAAAAGCTTTTGTGACCAAAATGAAAAGAGAAAAAAAGGCAAAAACCTATAGTCCTGTAAACAAGTTTCCTGAGCTTTGTCACACAACTTAATCATGCTCTTGGCAGTGACATAGATTGTAGATAATCTGAATGATTAAGGAAAATTCTGCGCTAAGATATAATGTCGCACCCCAAAAATCTAGACGTAGCGATCCAAACCACAAAAGAGAATGGAGGGCTCAATGAGAAGGTACCATGTGGACAAAGTCAAGGTTAAAGGTCGAAGTCAAAAGTTAATAAATCCAACGTGGAAGTCAAATGGTCAAACAAAGTATTCGAGTCACATCTCGGGGCCCAAAGACTTAAAAGAATAATTAATTAACTATAAAACAATTTTCACAACCACTACTCAAGAGGCACAATACATCAAAATCAATTTCTTTTTAAACCTTCTCCAACCATCACCCAAAATGAGATATGAGATTAAATTAAAAAAAGGATACACGATCCATATAATTCCCATTATAAACATGAAGTAAAAACACAAAAGGTACCCTCTAAGGTTTTTCTATCATGCTATTGTAGATAAGTTTCAAAATGAGGATTCGGCCTTATGGCCTTACAAAAATATCTATTTCATGAATTGTGGCCTTAGGCCCACAAGCATACAAAAAAAATCACTTTCTATCTTCAAAAGGAATGACCCTCATGTCTCAAGTCTGTGTCTTACTCCCAGTACCTGAAAATGTTAGGCATGAGCACGACAGCCCATTAGAAAATATTGTGCATAAAGTAAAATATATGGTGTCATGCATGCATGCCAATTAAAATACATAAATAAATATGAAAACCATTTCTTATTTCATGAAACCCTTAATTCAAACCCAAGTTTAATTTCATAAATTCAATTAATCAACTGAATGTATCAAAACATAATCTTTCACTTTCACATTTTTAAACACACAGACACACACATCCCTAGACTTTACATAGCACAAGTCTATGTTAGAAAAGAAAGAAAGAATATGGGAAAGCGTGTGTACTCATTATGAGGCATGCACACGTATTTATTAAGCAATGAGAACCTACAGAAGATACTGTGGGCATCCTCACAGAATATTATTGCTACTAAATATATTAATACTAAATATATATATATATATATATATATATATACCCCCCTCAAGTTGGAGCATATATATCAATCATTCCCAACTTGTTACAAATGTAGTGAACCCGGGGCCCGGACAGTGCCTTAGTGAACACGTCAGCCAACTGTTCTCCAGATCGAACAAAGCCAAAATCGATAGTGCCGTTCTTATACTCGTGGTGGATGAAATGGCAGTTGATCTCGATGTGCTTAGTCCGCTCATGAAACACTAGATTAGTAGCGATGTAGACAGCAGACTTATTGTCACACCACAACTTGTTAGGACCCATAGGTGGTTCGTCTAATTCAGTGAGAAGCTATCGAATCCACATGATTTCAGATGTTGCCAATGCTATAGACCAGTATTCCGCCTCAGCACTGGACCTCGACACCACATCTTGCTTCTTACTTTTCCACGATACCAGGTTCCCACCAACAAAGACAGAGAACCCTGATCTCCTATCAATCGGGCATCCTGCCCAGTCTGCATCAGAGTATCCCTCGGTACGGAAATGACCCCGATCACATAACTGTAGACCCTTCCCCGGATTAGAATGGAGGTACCGTAGGATACGAACCACTGCATTCCAATGGAGAACGCGGGGATCAGACATAAACTAACTCACAATGCTGACAGGATAGATAATATCTGGTCTAGTCATAATGGTCAAATAATTAAGTTTTTCCACCATTCTGCGATACCTGTCATAATGAGGAAACACATCACCATCATCAAGAAGAAGCATCACACTCGGATCCATTGGGGACTCCACACTTTTGGCATTCAGCAGGCCGGCATCGCGCAAAATATCAATCACATAGTTTCTCTGAAAAATAAAAATCCCATACTTACCTCTGGCCACCACGACCCCTAGAAAATACCGCAGGTGCCCAAGATCTTTAGTCTGAAATTGTGTCTGCAGAAAGGCCTTCAGGCTACTAATCCTAACACGGTCATCACCAGTGATGACAATATCATCAACATATACAATGAGAAGAATACAGCCGGAGTCTGTCCGACGAAAGAACACGGTATGATCTTTGCCTGACTGCCGCAGACCAAACTGTTGTACCACCGTGCTAAACTGCCCAAACCAGGCCCGAGGAGATTGTCTCAAACTATATAAAGAACGACGAAGCCGACACACCAGATCAGACCCCCCCTGAGCAACAAAATCGGGAGGTTGCTCCATATAGACTTCCTCCTGAAGATCGCCATGGAGAAAGGCATTTTTGACATCCAACTGATAAAGTGGCCACTTTCGAGTGGCAGCGAAAGAAAGAAAAAGGCGAATGGAAGTCATCTTGAAAACAGGAGAGAAGGTCTCAAAGTACTCAACACCATAAATTTGAGCATAACCTTTTGTATCAAGGCATGCTTTCAAGCGAGCCAAAGAGCCATAGAGCCATCAGGATTCACTTTCACAGTGTACACCCATTTGCAGCCAATGGCCTGCTTCCCAACAGGAAGAAAGACAAGATCCCAAGTGCCATTATTATCTAGGGCAGACATTTTCTCCAACATAGCAGAACGCCAACCAGTATGGGAGAGAGCCTCTGAAACACTACCAGGAACAGCAGTAGTATCAACTGTAGAAATAAAAGCACGTAAAAAAGCTGACAAGCCCTTATAGGAGTCAACATACTGGAGTCAACATACTGCAGCAATAGAGGGCTCACTTACTGGTGGATCAACCGACGAAAGAACTAGCTCAGCAGGAGGCAAATCACAGGAGGGCGAAGCTACAGAAGTTGGCGTCAAAAGCGGCACAGAAGGGGATGCAGGAGTATCAGTAGTAATCCGAGAAACCAAAAAATCAGCAGACAAAGGGGAGGGAGAGTCAGGACCCAGAGGTGGAACAGGAGGAGAAGGAGAATAGAACGAGGTCGACTCCAGAAAGGTAACATCCCGAGACACAAAAAACCGACGAAGCGCAGGACAGTAACACCGATACCCTTTCTGGTGTTGAGGATAGCCAAGAAACACACATTTGAGGGCACGAGCATCAAGTTTAGTGACCTGTAGCCTAATGTCATGCACAGAGCATACGCAACCAAAGATTTTACGAGGCAAGGAGTGCCCAGGCAACATAGTAGCTAACACAAACATTGGAGAAACACCACCCAAGACAGTAGACGGCATACGATTAATAAGATAACATGCGGTAAGAACAGCCTCACTCCAAAAATGATAAGGAACATGCATATGGCATAGAAGAGCACAGGCAGTTTCCAAAACATGTCTATTTTTTCGCTCAGCCACCCCATTCTGTGCGGGAGTATCAGGACACGACGTCTGATGGGAAATGCCATGACTCACTAGAAACTCTCTCATGGCAGTAGATAGATACTCCCCACATTATCACTACGCAAGACCCTAACACAGGCACCAAATTGGGTTTACACAGTCATACAAAACTGAGTAAACACAGATAAAACCTCAGATTTATTTTTCATTAAATATAGAAATGTGGCACGAGAGTAATCATCTACAAAACTCACAAAATAGCGGAAACCAAATAAAGAAGTGACCGGACTAGGTCCCTAGACATCAGAATGGACTAATTGAAAGAGAGCAGAAGCTCTTTTATTGACTCGAGACTGAAGAGGCACACGTAGGTGCTTGGCAAAACAACACGACTCACACTCAATTGCAGACACGGACTTTAAATTAGGGTACAGAACTTTAAGACTCGACAAACCGGGTGCCCAAGACGACAATGAATATCAAGGGCAGAAGAAAACAAGGCAGAATACGTCTGAGCAGGAGCAGCATCGAGCAGGTACAACCCCCCAGAAACCAGTCCTTTACTGATAATTCTCTTCGTCATAAGATCCTGAAAAATACAAGAATCAGGAAAAAATGTCACATAGCAACTCAAATCAGTGGTAATCTAACTAATAGATAATAGATTGAAAGGATTATCAAGAGTATGCAAGACATTGTATAAAGACAGGGCAGAAGTTGGTGTCGCAACACCACAGCCCTCAACAGCTAAGGAGGAGCCATTAGCCACCAAAATACCAACATGACCAGGAGTCAGCTTCTAATCTAATAGAATACCTGATGATCCAGCCATGTGAGCAGAAGCGCCAGAATCAATAACCCAGGTGTGGGGGGTAGCCACACATGCAGTAGGATTACCTGCAAAGGTGGCTGCTGGTACCTCAGAAGAGCTCGTACTTTGTCCAATCTGACCACACATATACTGGTCATACTCTGCAGTAGTCATCTCAACAACTCATCTAGTCGAATTGGAGGCCCCCTGAGGACTTGGCTGGATATAGTCCTGCTGGCTGAAATCAGATGTGGCATTGACCACTAGTGGAGGCTTCCCATGAAGCTTGTAACATTCACTGCGAATGTGTCTCCGGTTCCCACAATAGTGGCATGTACGGGTCTCACGACCTCCTCCACGACCAGACTTGTTACCACTACCACGACCGCGGCCCCGACCGTTGTGGCTACCATGAAAACCCACTAAAGTAGACTGATCAGAGGTCTCAACAGGAGATGTACCAGCACCACGAGACTCATCCCGACGGGATGCCCGACTCACGCGTCGAAATATCTCGAAGAGAGTGGGAATGTCTTCCCTAGCAAGAATGTGAGATCGAGCGAAATCAAACTCGGAATCCAAACTGGCTAAGAAGCACATCATCAAAAGTTGCTGTCTTTGCTGCTGAAACTGACAACTGATTTGTGAATGGGAGAAAGCGATCAAACTCATCAGCCAAAATCTTAAATTGCATAAAATGATCCAGAAGAGGCTTTCCGGACTGCTGGGAGTGAAAAAAACCTTTCATGACGTTATGTAGGCGGGAGAGATCATTAGTGGCTGAATAGATAGATTCTAATGAGGACCAGATCTCTCGCACAGTATCAGTATTTGCCATCAAAGCCTGAACAGAAGGATCCATCGAGTTGAGCAACTGACTAAATATTCGGGCATCATCCCGAGTCCAAGTCCGAAAAGTCGCTGATATTCGTGATGGAGGATCATCAAACAGGTGGGAATCCAACTCCATGCCTTGCAAAGACTTAAGAATACTTTTCTTCCATAACACATAACCATTGGCGCCATCAAGTCGCCGATCAACTAACCGTGTGGATGACAAAAATACTTCTGTGGTACGCTGCCGACCAGCTTCAACCTGGGATTCGCACGTCACGGAATCTTCTGACATCCTTGTTCACCAACAAGGGGACCAAAAAATACCACAAAAGAAAACACTAGTCTCAATCCACACAGAGGTATAACAAAGAACCACACCGGACCCTCACAGCATCATCAAACTCACAGACACCATGGAGTTACACTGGCAGACTGATGCAGTGAGGGAAAGAGAGAGAAAAGTCAAGGCAAGTGACTGAGGAAGGGCCTATAGGGTCTGTCTCAAGCCTTGGAGAGGCTGACAATAGTCGTCAAAGGCAGAGGAAGGCCTGACAATAGTCGGTACAGGTCCAGGAGGGGCTGACAGGGGTCGCCGGAGGCCCTAGATGGGCTGACGGCAGGCGACGTTTCCTCCCTGAGGGACTGACGAGGCTGACGGCAAGCGAAACCACCCTAGGAGGATCCGATGAAAGTCATCGTCACCCCTGGAGGGGTTGATGAGGGAGATCGATGGACTTACGAGGGTCGAAACCACCCTAGGAGGGTCCAACGAAGGTCGGCGTCACCCCTAAAGGGGTTGACGAGGAAGATCGATGCGCCTGGAAGGCCGACGAGGGTCGACGCACGTTACTGGGATAGCCGACGATGGTCGGCATGAGCTCCGGGAAATTCAACGAGAGTCGGCAACAATGGTGGAGGGCCGACAGAGGACGGCGAGCATCTGGTGGTCGGCGGCTAGGGTTAGGTGGCGGCCGGTTCTGGTGGAGGCTAAGGTTTGTGATAAGCCAGGGTTTCATGGCTCTGATACCATGTTAGAAAAGAAAGAAAGAATATAGAAAATCGTGTATACTCATTATGAGACATACACACGTATTTATTAAGCAATGAGAGCCTACATAAGATACTATGGGCATCCTCACAGGATATTATTAATACTAAATATATTAATATTATATATATATATATATATATATATATATTAACAGTTTAAAATTCCAAACCTCTGTCTTTACGATTATCAACCAAGGGACCAGGCAATCCTGAATCCAAACCTCTGTCTTTACGGCTATTAAACCGAGAAACCAGACAATCTCAACCCTTGTGCAAATTTACGGTCTTTCACCGATAGGTATCTCATACCCCACTTATTTTTCATAAAAAACCGAGTCCAAACCGCAACACACACACTCACGCACACCGGGCACTTAACCCCGTCGAGTCAAATCCCGTACACACTAACATAACCTAATTTTTATCAACAATAAGGAAGAAGAAGAAGAAGATAAAATTCTTATCTAGAAATACACTTCTATAATAAAAGACTATTATTTTGTTTGATTCCTAAAAAAAAAGATATTTTAGGGAAACAACAACTTATTGCTCAATTTTTAATGCCACGTTGATCCAAAAATTAAAAAATGAACTCAACAAAACCAAAGCTAACAATACCAAGCACTGATATTAAGGTTTCCTGGATTCTAAACAATAGATATGGTTTCTTGGATTCTAAACAGTAGAACATCCATGAGGGACACTAAATAAAATCTTTTCATTTTCCACACTTTCCCATCAACCAAACATTGCATTAAACTTTACCCATTGCATTAAAATTCATAGCATTAAATTAAATTCACATAATGTAATTTCATCATATAATTTCTCCACTTAAAGCTCAAACATAAAATATTATCAACCAAAGTTTTAAATCGCAGTATTGACCGGCGTAACGGTCGCGGTTGCGGTCACATGTAACGAATATCGGCGTATCGGTCAACCTATAACGGGAATCAGGCGCCGCAGACATAAATTTTTTACAAGCGGTAACAAATGGCAAAAAACTCATTGATGCACATATTCTAACTTTATTTACTACAAATTGAATGTTTGTAGTTTTTAATTGCTATTTGGATACAAAAAAAACATATTTTCTAGAAAAAAGATATTTTGTTATTTTAAAAAAATTAGAAGGCGAACACCAATTATACCACCAAAATATTTTGTTATTTAAAAAATCTTTTGTAATATATTATGGGTTAAAAGAAAAAATATCCCAGCTATTAGCATTCTTTTCAAACTTAATAAGAGTAATAATCAAGTGTGTTTATAAACATTTTTACATACAATAAAATAAAATAAAAAATACATGACAGCTTTTTATAGGATATAACATCATATAAAAAAATAACACACAAGACAAAAAAATATTTAGCCACACCAAATCAATTCCAGCTACCACTTAAAATCTTAAACTCTAGCAAACCGTGTTTATTGTTTATCCATTTCAATCTCCATCTCGACCGACGACAGGCAGACCCATCGAAACCGACGACGACAACTGGAAGACCCATCGACGACGACGAAGACGACTGGAAGACCCATCGACGAGGACAACGACGACGACTAGAAGACCCATCGACGACGACTTAAAGATTTCTAGTCAGTTCAACTCCTTGCGATCTGGTTTAACTCCTTGCGATCTGGTTTAACTTCCTTGATTCATGTTAGTTGCTACCTTTGGTGCGATTTCTGGTAATCCTGGGTCGTATTGACTGTAACGGCCATTACAAGCCAATACTCCACTGATACCCGTTACGTAACGGGAGTAACGGTCAATATCCATGGGATTCTCTGTAAAGCCGTTACAGAACAGCGAAACAGAATCAGTACTCCAAGATACAGTTACGTAACGGCCGTTGTTTAGAACCTTGTTATCAACATAAAGATTATTCAAGAAATTTAATTTTTCTAGAAACTCTAACATCTTAATCCATGTAAAATAGACAATACTATACACTAGAACACATTTTTTTTTTCAAACCACAAGAAAACCTACCTCAAGATCAAAAAAAATGAGGGTGTATGGAGTGAGATCCGAAAATCCAAGTGTGTCAAAACAAAATTATGTTCGGTGTAGGTTGTAGCCCTCGTCGAGGTGATCGTTTGTCTTCCGTTGGTGTCACGAGAAGAAGCCTCTAGGTACCCCATATATATATATATAGTAGGTGTATATAGAGAGGAGAAGAGACATGGACGGGAGAGAGAGAAAGAGAGAGAGAGAAATCGCAGAGAAGGGTTTTGGGAGGGAAATGAGTCTCTGGAGGAGAAAGGGGTGGGCTCCACCACTTTTTCTTTTTAAACACAATTTCCCAAAACACCCTTGGTAAAAATCAAAAATACCACAAAAGCCCTAAAAGTCAAAAGTCAAAAATATATAAAATACAATAAAATAAAAACATAACATTACATATAAACTAAGCAGATTTCATTACTCTGATGTTTTAAGAGAAGATTTTATGAATATGCTCTATATTAAGAACTTCTGTGAATAAAAAATACATGGGAGTTAAAGAAAAGCTAAAAGCAGGCTGCCAATAGGGTCACTGGAAAACAGTATGTCACTTTTGTTTCATGTTTTACAAAATCAACAAATTATAATAAGATTAAGAAATAGGATAGGTCTAGGAAGAGCTGAACCGGAAGATTGAAAAGCTCCAAAAAGCAGTTATAGACGAGCTCCCTTCAACTATCAAATAATTACTGGAACAATTTCAGAAATACAAAATGAATACATTGCAGCTAAACCCCAAGGGGTAGATAAGTTGGTATGCGACTACACCTGAAGAAGTGGATGGCTTGGGTTCAATTTCTTGAGGCCACGTGCACAAAATAACCATAATTTTCATGGACCTTGGCTTTGCCAGGTCCATGAGCGGGGCAAGGCGTACATACACTCGGACTTTTCCCGCAAGAGGTCATAAAAAAAATACATTGCGGCTAGATTAGACAACAAATTTGAGAAATGTATGCATCCTATTGAACAAGATGGTAGCTCTTTCTATTTTGAGCTCATAAAGCTTGTTAGTAGCACTTTCTATTTTGAAGCTCACAAAGCTTGTTACTAACTTACTATAGATAACGAAGCAACATAGATAAATTTCTTGTTTGGTTGGTGGGGATAATGAGGCAGTATGGATAAATAGACATGAATGAAGCTAGCATTTGAGGATGGAGTCCCCAAAAATACATAAGAATATATTTTCACAATTTTGAAAAAAAAATTAAAACCGTTATTACTAAAAGACTATATAAGCTTGAAAACATTATCCTACAAAGCATATGTAGTTGTTGAAACTTAGTGACTCTTGCAAAATACTCAAGGTAACTACAAACATAGAAATGAATTTAGCAAATGAGAATACTCCAAAAACACTTTCACGAGTTACTTTCCTAGTAGCCAAAGGAAGCCTAACAGACATTTTTCCCACTAACAGGAATACTATTTAAGTTTCATTACGCTTTGTACTGAAATAAAAGTTTAAACAACTTGGAAAAGCAACTCAACCCAACCTAACCTATCAAGCTACATGAACCATTTCTTTTACAGCATGATTTGGGAAGTGGAGGAAGTTACATATGGAGCCCCTATATCAGAAACGAGGGTTCATCCAAGTTTTTTATATAAAAAAAGTATTACCAAGTTTAGAAATCTTGAATCGCACTCTGGTTTTTCCTCTAGCTCGGGAGGGTTGGGTAGAGAGATCCTCCATGCCCTTTTTGTTCATCATGGTTATGGAAGCTTTGAGTAGACTCATTAATAGGGCAGTCCAAAGGCAGATTGATTAAAGGATATCGGGTAAGAGGGAGCAGCAGTGAAGGATTTAGCTTTTGCATTTGTTATTTGCGGATGACACTATTGTGTTTTTTTTTTTTTTTTGAGACGAAGGTAGCACATCTCAGTAATTTCAAATATTTTTTGATTTGTTTTGAAGCAGTGTGATAACCATGTCAGTATTGAAAACCAATATAGGAAAGAGTGAAATCATAGTGTGGATCAAAGTTCGTAGGAATTGGCGGACTCTTTGAGTTTTAGAGTGGAATACCTTCCTATGAACTACTTGGTGCCCTAAAGTGGTGTGGAATGGTATTGTGCAATCGTTTGAAAAGAGACTAGCGGGTTGGAACTTGGAAGTGATAATATCTACCTAAGAGCAGTAAGATCGCTCTCATCAAGAATACTTTAGCGAGTCTTCCTACCTACTTTATGCCATTGTTTCCCATTCCAGCTCCAATGGCGAAAAGATTAGACAAAAAGAAAAGTAATTTCTTCCGTGGAGGGTTAGGTGAGACCTTAAGAATCATCTTGAAGGGTGGAAGAAAGTATACAAGCCAGTTAAGAATGGGGGTCTAGGCATCCATCCGTTCCATCATTTTAGCCAAGTTTCAATGGGAAAATGGTTATGGAGGTACACTGATGACGGAGATCTTTGTTGAGAAGGGTGATTAACTGTAAGTTTGGCATTGATAGGGGAGGGTAGGTCTCTAGGGAAAGCATCAGGAAGGGTTGGGTGGATTTCAGGACACGTGAGGTTCGAGATGAGGGTGGCAGCAGGATCCATTTTTGGCGTGAAATTTGGTGCATGTATATTCCTCTGTAAGTTGTTTTCCCAGATTTGTTAGGTATTGTCGCTAATAACGATATTTTCTTTGTGGCTTATCTCATACTCTCAAGTGATGGTATGGTATGGGAACCGATTTTGGAAGTTGGAGCCAGTGGAAGAGTTTCTCAAGAAGCTTTACAGGTTTGAGGTGTGGGCTAATCGGGTGGATAGCGTCAGGTGGAGATGTAGGAACAGAGCCTTCTCAATTAAATCCCATTATGCCATAATTACTGGAGCCTTGGGGTGCGACTCCTTTCCTTGGAGAAGTATTTGGAATTCGAGTGCTTGGTCAAGGACTCAAGGTGGCCTTTTTTCTATGGATAGCAGTGCAAGATTCAATTCTTATTATAAATAATTTGATGAAGAGGGGCATTAATATGGTAAGTAGTAGATGTAAGTTGTGCTGTTTAGTGGAGGAAATGTTGGATCAATTCCTTCTACATTGTGAGGTGACTCAGGCACTTCAATTTGGTTAGTACTGGAGCATTAGAACTCTGGTTGTAGATGGAGGTGGAAGAAGAGGGCATGGAGGATAGTCCCCTTGTGTATGTTGTGGAGTGTAGGTAGTTGGTTCCAGATCGAGAGGAATAACCGAATTTCTAGGAAGATGGTATGCACTTGATGGCTTAAGCCTACAGGAGGCAGAGGCAGAATCAAAGGAGAAGAGAGCGAAGCCAATCTTAGAAGAGAGCGGAGGCAGTGAAAAGAAACTCTAACATGAAGAGAATGGCAAATGAACAATAACTTTTAAAAAATGACCATGGGCTCCCTTCTATAGGAAACTAGGAAGCTCAAATGTCGCTATGACCAAGGGACAAGTGCAACCTTTCCCTTGTAGCGACAACTTGATCGTAACGGCCAAATCAACTATCGGCAGAGGTATCTAATACCCAACACGGTAAGAGGGCACAAGCTCTGCCTATTGTCGGGTCTCAGGTCTCAAAGTGCCATATTAACGAGCCTCAACGCCCCTCTCTCTCCATAGTCAGTCAAATTGGAGCTACCCCGAGGGTGAGGAGAGCTAAGCAACTCTAGCGAGCCCTTACCTCTAGCCTCCAAGTCACAATCCTCTAGAGATCCTGAGCAAGGTCTACTGAGACTTGCTCTCCACCTAGGTTTGGTCTTGTCATGGAGTATTGCACTTGGATAAGTGTTGGATAACTTGATATATATTATTGGGCTCATTTCCTAATAGCTTAAGTTTTTGAAAAAATTGGTGACTTAACATAATATCAGAGCTCTAGTTTCATGAGGTCTTAGGTTCAAATCTTGTGATCCGTATTATATTTGTTACTGTGCACTCTGTGTATTGTTGCACCTGTTCAATTTGTTCGCCTCCCCACGTGCGAGATAAGGTCACACGTGAGAAGGAGTGTTGGATAGTTTGATATACATTATTGGGGCTCATTTCATAAGAGCTTAAACTTTTGAAAAAATTAGTAACTTAACAATGAGTATGAGAGAATGGAGTGTGGTTGGCCCGTGCAAATGCTCTTAAGAGAGTTTAGGGGTTAGTTGGAGCTAATCCCTACTAAGCTAGTATAGTAGGGTTGGATCGAAACCAACCCATCCTTAACTAATGGAGTTTGGTTGGATCAAAGCTACTCTTCTTGAGCTAATAGAGTTCGATTGATTCGGAGCCAACCCCTCTCGAGTTAATGGAGCTCAGTTGGGTCAGAGCCAACCCTTCTTTGGTGAACGGAGCGGGGTTAGCCTAGAGATTAATGGTCAAACCCATAATAATGTTCCAACGAGAGCGCACATGCATGCCACTGTATTAGTTGATAAGAGTCGCATCGAATGAAATCTGAGCAGTCTAAAATTTGAACTTGGCATCTTTTTTTATCAGCAAATACTCTCACACACGCTCCCACACCTTGCACTTTACAAGATTCGAACTCCTCACCTCCCATATGGGAGGGTAACAACCATACCATTAGGCAAAAGATCACTTGGTAACTAATGTCTTTTAGCCTTCCCCTCATAATAGATAAGTGTTAATAAGGTCTTTAACATTCCTCACTTAGAAAGAGGTTGTACATGCCCTCATTATTTCATAAGTATTGTAAATGGTAATGGCTTGTAATTCAAAATGCCCCCAACCTACGTATTAAAGAGAGAAGGCCCCTCATTTGAGACCCACTTTAGACTTGAGAGCTATGTATTCTTGCTCTAGAATCACCAAGCTTTAACAACTACTTTTAAGTAAATTTTTTAACTTGATTCTTTTGGAGCCACATCTATTGTGGAGGAAGGATTTCGGACCAAGGGCTTTTGGAGCTTGCATCTATTAGAGCAAGCTAGCAGGGATCCAGACAACGTCTTCACTAAGTCTAAGCTAAAGGTATCTCCAAACAATGATTCTAGAGCAAGACATCATCATGTTGAGTTCTGGCGTGCAAGGGGTTTGAGCTTTCAGTGCAAGGGTTCTTGAGTTTTGACAACTCTACGAACTCAAGACCTTGAGCAAGGGTTTCGGCTAGGAGAGATCCAGCAGCTAAGGGCTACCGAGGCCATTTGAGGATTGCGAGCCAAGGTACTGTCGAGCTAAATGGGCTTTTAGCAAGCTAGACATCTCAAGAAACTGGGTTCAAACCAACTCAAGGAAAGTTCGAGAAAGATAAAAGCACGAGTTGGGTCATTGAACCTATGGTTGTCGAGCATGGTTTTGAATTGGGTTTGTGGATTTGGGTCATGCAACCTCTTCTAATGCTTCAGTTAGGGCTACTAAAGTGTACAAGCAAGAAAGAGATGCAAGCTACTACGTTCTTAAGATTCTAAAGTTGCTCTTTTCCTCGAAAGCTTTTGGATCCAAGCAAGAAGCTGTGTTTGGCATCCAGCGAGGGGCCTTAGCGGGTAGAGTCAGAGGTATTGAGCTTTCATCCTCTGAGAGCCAAGGGTTTCAAGTTTTTGGTGCACGAGTACTTGAGTTCCAACGATATGCAAACCTAATCGAGCAAAGGTCTTCAGCTAGGTCTTCAATTGAACATCAATAACTTGTGACAAGGAGCACCCATCAGTCTTTAAGTTTTGGTCGAGAACCTTCCTGAGCAAGCGGAACGGGGTTGGCCTAGAGGTAAATGCACGTACTTGCATGGGGAAAGAGAAGAATGGACAGTCCCCAAGTTCTTAAGATGAAGTCGCCTTTTTGAAGGATTTTTATTTTTTCGTGTAAAAGATTTATTTTTGGTTCCTCCTTTCTACATGTAGATTTCGTTGGTGAGCTCAACTTCAATGTTCTTCAGAGTCCTTCTGATTTAACTTTAGTATTGTGTCCTTATGAGTTGATATACTTTTTACACAAAAATTGCGCCAAATGGCCCAAGTATACTTTTTTACAAAAGTTGCGCCCATTTGGCACATTATACTAATCAAAAAGGAAAATCTTTATTAAATGCAAGGCTAGAAGCCCAATTCTTCACATGAAGAATAAGATAATAACTTAAATCACTACGGAACTTTGTAGAAACTTCATACTATTTTCTCTAGTACAAGTCTAATGAACCTTTGGTAGAATGAGAGTCAAGGGTCTGTGTGACATTATAAAGTTGCGACTCCTTGATGGGAATGAAAAATGGGTTTTCTAGTGTGCATTCCCTATAACCTCAGAATTGTCTCCTTTAATCAACAGTGCCTCACTAACAAGGTATAAATGCATAGAGAATGAAGATTCCTCCTTAGTTTGGCACACAAGAGCGAGCAAATGGTTTTACTTGGAAAAATTAGAATATCCATCATTAGTTCAAATACTGGAGCGCCTAGTGGTAATACAATACAATTAATTTTTCAAAAAGGAAAAAAAAAAGAAAAGGAATCCCATGTTTCATTGAGATACCAAACTTCTACAAACTTCTTTATGATGGACCGAGAGAGAGAGAGAGAGAGAGAGAGAGATGCAAGTATCAGATGCAAGTACTATTTTACTAGCATGCAAGTGTGAATCTCAACAACTTTAGACTGGAAAATTCTAGCGAAAATATTAAAAAGAGTTTCCAGATGCATAGTTATGATTCTCAATTACTCAACTCACTAATAGCTATAAAGATTTAACATCTAGAGAATAAACTTCTACACCCTGAAGCACTAGATAGCATATTTTCCTATTTGGTATTTGGACTAAAGATATTTTCCATCTCAAAAATTTCCCCACTGAATTTAGATTCTGCAATGAATTCGAAAAGAAACTTGGACATACAGTCATCACCCCAGTTGCTGCACTCACACCAGCCTCACCAAATATTGCTGTTGCCGCCTCTGTGACAAGTGCAGTTGCTCCAATGTTTACCACACTGAGTACATAAATAATATCTACAGTAAGGCATATTATTCAAATTCAAGACATAACAAATTAGAGTCACTATTGTAACTACAAGAAGGGTTGTACGTTGTGCCAATAAGTATAGTTGTAAGGAACCGAGTAACATCACTGCTAAGCATTTTGAAGACACCATCTTCAGACTCCTTTTCAGCCAGCTCCCGCACCTTGTATGCATCAGTATCAAATAAACAATGAGAAATCGAGATAGAAAAGAGAATATAAATAAGAAACATGCATGTGCACATGAATGTGTGTGCAGAAGATCATTTTCTTTGAGCATGAAATAATAGTAACCCATAAACTTACCCAATAACATGAACGTGTAAAGAGCACGTGATAGCCATGTGTGACAATGCATCTCTTCTATCTTTGAGAGCCTTAACCACAAGGTCCACAAGCAATTCTAAGCCTTAACCACCAAAGTAATTTAGAAAGCTATTACAATTCTAAATGGTATCCTACATCATTATCAGCCCAACACATAATCTAGCCAATGAAGGTAACAACCACATGATTTGATTTTTCATCCTAAAACCTAATTCCTCAGCCTCAATTCTCTCCCTACCTTACCAACCTTGA
The DNA here is from genome assembly GCA_034768845.1 of Heliamphora exappendiculata. Taxonomy (NCBI): domain Eukaryota; kingdom Viridiplantae; phylum Streptophyta; class Magnoliopsida; order Ericales; family Sarraceniaceae; genus Heliamphora; species Heliamphora exappendiculata. The sequence goes on from JAOTRH010000001.1 coordinate 25,995,888, forward strand.
CCCCAACACCAACTACAGTTAACTAGTTGCTATAGAAAATCGTATCCAAACCGAATCAAACCAACCTAAGCCTTGTGTCCCAATCATGAGGTCGGCTACATGAATCCTTTATCAACATCAGGAGCTATAGAAAATTGTATCTGCTGTTTTAACATTCAAACAACCCCTCACCTCAAAATTCAATTCTATTTTATCCTTTCTCAAACTACATCGTCAACAATCTCCGGTCACCTTCTCAAAGTCAAATCCCAAAAAATGCCTATATAACCTTTGCCAACTAAATAACCAAAATCACCGGCAGCAAACAAAGACAAAGGTTAGGCCTACACCCAATCTACCCTCCCAGACCATCATTAGTAAGGACTAAACTGGTGTGCTTTTTTTTAATGCAGCAATATATGTTTCATAGCACTATAACACTACAGGTCATGCACAATCAGATACTGTTTAGTTATCATAAAGAAGTATGCTCAAGCTAAGATGTAATCATTTCTCCCCCAATGAAAAAGTATTGAACTCTTAGCTATCGGCTATCACCCCAGCCCATCAATGTCCCCATTTACATACTCAAATAATCTTTAACAACAATAACATCAGTAAAAAATTGCAATCATTAAAAAAAATATCACCAGAAAATTGCAACTCTTTCCACAAGTTGGATTTTTTCTTCTAGATATATATTCACTCCTAACAAAGAGTATAGTTAGAAGCTAGCGCTTTTATTGAGTACCAATGTGCCCACTCTTGATAATTCCCTACTAATTTGTGTTGGAAGAGTAGAGGCTAGCTGCCTGTGTATGTCAATTCAATTAGATAGTTGTATGTAAGCAAACAACCTAAGATTGGTTTAGATGTCTTATACATCTAAACGTCTCATATGCAACTCATTACTACAGACCAAGGATAAACTGTATAACAATAGCCCAAATCAACAGGCCCTGCTAGTGTTATGTTAGACTCCCAAGCTGCTGATAGCTGCCACCAGGGTCTGAATTTAGGAGGAAATTAAGAAGAGAGAGAGAGAGAGAGATACTCTTCCCACAATTACTCCGTTGGAAGCCAGATAGTCTTTTCCCACTCTATGTATGTAGTATGTACAGCTCTCTTCCATGTTGATATCAATAGCTTCCTTGTTTTGGGCTTGTGGGTAGCCAATAAACCCAAACAAATCCTTTAGTCTCCTTCCCGCAATAATTAATATGTTACTGGCTGTGGTTCGATCTTTGATCTCACAAATCCCTTCATCAATTTGGTCATTTAGGTCATAAATACTTGTTTGAGAAAGTTTATAACCTTATTTTTCAAAATATTAACAAACTTGATGTTACCAACAGTCCAATGGCTTTCCTAGATTACCTTTACTAAATACTAATTAGAAAACTCCAGGTGGCTGAGGCTATAAGGTAGAAATTCTGAAACATCTGTTTAAGAAAGTTAGAGAGTCAAGATTAACATGCTATCCAATAAATCTTCCAAGTCAGGATTATTGTCAACTAAGTCAATTGGTTATGACGCTTATGGTTTGTATAGTGCTACACAAAGTTTCAAAGAATTATAATGCTCTTTATATAGATGCTATAGAATCTACAGATTTAGTAAGAAATTCCACACTATACATAAGTTTCTTTACACACTAAATCATTAATCTCTTGGCATAACAGAAGCAAAGTTTAATTTATAATTATAGCACAAACTAGGAAGTCAAATCAACATGAATTGAAGTTCACACATGCACACACACCGGCACACACACAGACACAGAGACAGAGTGCTCCAAGTGTTCATCTTCACTTCAGTTCATAATTCATTAGCATCTTACTATTTTCAAACAAAAAATGCATTCTAACTATAAAATGCTATCAATTAAGAGAAGCGTAATACTAATTGGAATTTACCATTTCACAAGAAAAACTAATAACGAATTTCAGACATAAGAATCTGTTGCCGATAAGTGTCTTTGGAAAGCATTTTCATTCACTAATTACTCTTTGTTCTGGCAGCTAAGAATGTTGTGAATAAGCCTTGAAAACATGAGAAAATACGAGCAACGGGTTGACATAAAACTAGCGTAATCTCAACAATTTGGATTCTGAATAGTCCATTCCTAGTGCAAGATAAAAACCTCATCTGCTCCTGTTCAGGACAATTCTTCACCAACAAAATTTTAATACAAAGAATCCCAATAGGAATATAAAATTGTACCTTCCAAGGCCAAAGCGTGGTAATTGATGTTTCAGCCATTGAGAAAAATGCAGAGAGACCCAGAAGAGCAGCCAAAATTAAACCTTGCTCTTTGAAAACCAGAAGAACCTGCGACACTTTTGGCCAATAACTTTTCAATAACAAGATGCTATGTCCTATAACCCCATAACCTGCATTCACAACACCCTCAACCGCAAAAGCTCTTCGGCAACCAAGCACTAGAACCCCACAAACAGTAGCAGCCAACAGAATTCCGCTTTTCACCAAAACCTCGAGAAACCCCAAATTGACACTGGCAACCGAGTCTTTAACACCGTGACACCCGCTACCTTTAGCCACAACAGATCTGGAACAGGCTCTACCATGAAAAACCTCATTTTCTTTGAATCTTGAACTGATGAAGTCACTGCGGATGAACGGACCGACGCAATTGGTGGGAATTCTAGAAGCGTAACGCAGATTTCTAGGGAAATGTGTTGTGGATACTCTAATCTGATGGCGACAGACAACCAGAAGTGAACGTTTCGAACCAGCAAAGAATGTTGACCGGTGGAAAACTGAGGCTTCGGAAGCTACTACATCCATGAGAACAAACTCAGAACAATTTGTAGAAATTTTGATTCGAATCTGATACCAATATATCTTAGGGTTCCTTGGGGCGTTTGAAAAGGCGAAATCGAGTAGACGATGAGTTCATGCTCGGAGAGAAACCACAGAGATTTGCGGGAGATTCGGCGACAATGAGATGATGATGGTCTTCATCGTCATCTTCATCATCGCCGTTCGGTTCTCAGCTCAGCTCTCATGTGTGGATCTTTCTTTGCTGGAGCAAATTTTTGAAGCAAGTGGGAGCCTGGGCAGTGCGCCAGTTACGCACCGTTTATTTTTTTTTAATTTTAAATTACGCACGCATTTTTATATTAAAAAAATTTCGTTTTTAGGAAAAAATAAATAACATTAGTTTAAAATTTAAATGATAGTATTTTAAAAAAATTTCCATTACAAAAGATTAGAAATTTTTCTTTTTTTGATTTTAAATTTCTCATTAAATGATAGTATTTTTCTTTTTTTGATTTTAAGTTAAAATGTTAGATTGGTTTTATCATTACGAATTTAAAAAATAAAAAATTTAAACAAATAATAAAATTATATAAAAAAGTTTTGACTTAAAAACCAGAAATTTCTTATATGGATAAATTTTTTAGTTTAAAAAAATAAAAAAAAATTTCTTTTATTCTTTTCAACTTTAAAACTAATTTTTTATTTTTAATGTTAAGAAATTTTTACTTTAAATATCTCTATTTTAAAACTAACTTCTCAATTTTAAAATTGATACATTTTTTAATTTTAAATCTTTTTATTTTAAATTAGAAAATTTCTCAACAGCTATAACTATTTTTATTTATAAATAAGCAACAACTATTTTCATTTGTTTGAAAAATAACAACACGTGGTTCAAAGCAAAACAATTAATGTTAAGTATTTAAATTGGATTAGGAGTAATACTAGGTACATTAAAAATGTC
>JAOTRH010000001.1:25999714-26019628 GCA_034768845.1 Heliamphora exappendiculata
ATGAACTAATAAATATATATATATATATATATATATATATATATAAATAAATACACACACATTAGAGATCTTCTTACACAACAATCACACATACATATACATAAAAAGATATGTTTATACACCTAGTTTTTGTTTTTTGTCTTCATAATTTTTTTTTATTTTTTAGTTTAAACTTTAAAATTTTTAAGTTCTTTATTACGAGAGAAATATCAAAAATATGTCAGGTTGAAATAGGGGTAAAAAAATCAATTAATACAAAAAAAAGCCACTTAGAGGCCTTCAAGGGATTTTTCTTCTTATATATATATATATATATATTGGTCTTTAGCAATTTTTTTCTCTTTCAACTCCTTATTACGAGAAAAATTTTAAAAATATGTTCGTTTTGGCTAACATTAAAAAAATCATGTAAGAAATTTATTCCCAACAGAGTCAATAAAGATACAAGGAAATTAATGATTGAATCTGCACATGTTCTATAGTATTAGTTTCTTATACTTTTCAAAATTCTTTGATTACCATGTAAAAATGTTTGTTAAATACTACAAATCATGAAGATGGCCATAGAGACACCATTCTCCATGCTCTTTGTTTTGTTTTTGTTTTTGTTTTTTTCTGTCCCTCTTTTACATGTCCTTAACAACTTTATAACATGCATACATTAGTGGTTGTATCCATGCATACGTGAGTTACATACGAATTGTGAAATGACTGAGAATTTGTAGTCTTGTTTTTACTTTTTTGAATTTTTACAATAATTTTAAAAAATAATACAAATAATACAAATACTAAATTGCTTTAGGGGTATTTTTGGTAAATTAAGAAGTCATAAAATGTTCACCAAATCAAAAGTTTTTATATATATATATATATATATATGTATGTATAAATTTACCTGGTGTTGTAAAGACAATAAGCAAGACAATAGTTGCAATGAAAAGGCTCTTCATGTTGTTCAAGAGAATGGAACTCTTTATGCCAATAATGGTAAGAACTAAAAGTAAGAGTCCCAAAGGAGGATTGAGATAGAATGTGTTGCTCTTAGGAGTAATTAATATAAGTAGATTCAAGAGGATGGTGTAATGGGTTAGGGTTGGAGGGATTAATACTCAATTGTCATTATCACCCAAAAAGGAAGAGTTGTTAAAATGTTATTTTGTTACCATGTATGGCCAAAGGAGGGATTAATAATCAATTGTCATTATCACCCAAAAAGAGAGACTCATTAAAACGTTATTTTGTTACCATGTATGACCAAATATGACACATGTTATTTATTTATGACAAATTTTGGATTAAGTCTCATTTAGGCATTTTATATTTTAATAAGTCTTAATTAAAAATTATATTTCTAAAACTCAATGATATAAATAGGAAGAAAATCCAAATTAAAGAACTCAAATTTGAAACCGAATCAATAACAAAATAACGTTTTAGATCGACTCAATTTTCAATTTTCAATGGGAGGGAGCTATTCTTTATTTAAATAAAAACTAAAACATTCAATTTTCTTATAGAATATGGAAGTAAAAGTGAGTACTTTGTTGTTGAAAAATATGCTTTTCCTTTTAATTTTGAAAAATAATATTTTTTAGCTGTTGACAATCAATCACAACCACAAAAACCAACCAAGAAAAATACCCACAACACACAAATATTTTTATGTGAAAAATTCAAAAGGTAAAAAAATTACGGGACAACCAAGTCTAAAAAGCAAGCACTAACCATGAACAGAAGCAATACAACTTACAGACTCTTTTGATCGACTCTTCAATCTTATAGTCCTAAACTTGTATGTTAAATCTTCGTTGACTGTTCTCCCATTGATTCCTACTGCAACAAATTCTCGTAGCAGGCTTCTCAGTCAAAATCTTCTGTCGGAATTTAGAATGCCGTATAAGCTTTGCTGTCGAATGATCTTCGATATTTTTAATGCACAAAACAACTCTTGGTTTTAAGCTCAATAGAAGTCTGGATCAAAAGCTATTTTGTGCACCAACAATGATCTAGATATATAGATCCCCAAACCTTAGGCAGCGAAAATTTGGAAATAATGAAACTTACCTGGACACCGCTTGAACAGCCAGGTGGCCGAGACTCTCTCTCGAAGCACCGATTGCTTGTCTATGCTGTTAGTCTGTCTGTTTTCTTTTTAGGCTTCAGAAGATACCTTGATTAAGAAACAAATCTCTAGAGATTTATCTAGATCCCCCTTGAGATCTTAGATAATCAAAACTTACCAAAAGATAAAACTTCCTAATCCAAAATGATTGCCTAACCCATGGACAACTAAAACAACTAAACTTCCTAATATACTAACCTTCCTAATCACCTAGTGTCACGCTCCAATTCAGATACATGACCGGCCGTGAACTATAGTCTTTGACCCAATAGGCCACGTAAGCCTACCGATCAAAAGAAAAAGCAATGTATCTACTTGAAGCTTTGACATATGCTAAAATTGAATAAATTAAGACATAATTTAAAGTAAGGTCGTGTGGGTCACAAACAGCCCACCATGTCTGAGTTACTAGCAGTCAACTAACCAAACAAATGATATGAATTAAAAAATAAAATGCAAAAATAAATAAATTCTTAAGTGGTCACTAAATTGGGTTCCAAGATACCACAGAGTCCACCACTAGCTACCTTGACTAATCACCTAAAAATGTTAAAAACAACGTCAGCCGATGGCTTGGTGAATGCCAAGCATACATAGTAGAATACAGTTGTTAAACAGGATGTTTAAAGTATTTTTAACTGAAACATAGTTATGGCATACAATGCATTATAAAATCACATGATAATATAAAAATTCTTTTTCTTTTCGTCAAATTCACATTTTTTCCATTAAATACTGTTTGTGAACAAATTCACCAAACTTTTAAAGTCAGTGATGAATAATCAATATATCAAGTCTCATCATAATAGTTAATACCATAGTAGTAATAACAACATTATCATTTATAGTTTATAAGAACCATAAATTAAATAAGTAATAATGCCACATATAAAAATTCGAGGCATCCTCGGCTCGTTGGATCCAACATCGAACTTAGAGTCATAACAGAATGGCGTCTGAGTCTTTTCTCTAAAACGAACCAGTTTAGAGTCACCCGAAGTATTAAGCATTTTCTCTAAAACTGTTGAGCGCTAGAGTTACCACGGGCGCGAGACCGTGGCCTTTTCCCTAGCAGCCAGAGTCACCTTTATAGATGACGTATTTTCTGGACTTGAACATGGTTCCAAATTAGAATTTTATAAGTTGTACCACAAATATGTACAAAAATTTTTATGTAATATTTAAATGAGTCAGAAATAATTTATATGCCATGAGATTTTTACATCACAAATTTATATATTTATATTAAAAATAAATTTTTTTAAAAACTTTCTTTTATTTTCTAAAATCATTTGGGACATGAGAAATTTTAAAAGAATACGTAGCATGTTAAACCACTCACCTGAACTTCAACTGTCACGCTCCAAACTCTAGGGTCATGTGAACGCCCACCAAAACAATATTTATGAAAATAAGATTTTCAGTTGTAAAACCATTAACCCAAAATATACAGCATTTTGATAAAAGAGTACCCAAGATTCATCTCTCATAAACAGTAAGCATACAGTTTCATACATGCATAAAATATATCGCCTCACGGCGTACAAAACTCGCCTTCAGAAACAGGTATCGCATATAATAATACATGTCTTAAAACAAATAGAAAAACTAATACAAGTCTTCCATCACCACAGGCATCTTTAGGTCAACTCCTCATGTTCACCTATACCTAAAAAAAGTTTTACAACAAAATCTCACACCATGAGCCAAAACCCAATAGAAATAGATTATAAAGCTGTAAAGTATGATATGCAATCATATAATATGAATTGACTCAACCACATGAGTCTAAAAAGAATTTTTCATCCTTAAAACCATGGGTTGCAACTGTGCAAATAACCTGTCATAATTAAGAAAAAACAGTAATAAAATAGTATTCTCCACTCGGGTCACACATTCGAAAAAAATAAGATAAAATGAATCCTATGTACCGACGCTGTCACACACAGGAATAAAGGTAACAACTACAGACTCATGTCCCTTACCTCAACCCAAGTCATTAGACCGCTGAGTAATGACAAATGCTATACGGAGTCACAACAACGCAACCACACACGGGGTCAATCGGCTCTTTACAGGCTAAAATAGAGGGAAGAAGCACCCAACTGCTCTTTACGAGCTAAAAATCGAGGAAAAAAGCACCCAAACCAAACACTACCACGGTACATCTACGAATCATTTAAAAATTAGTACGTAGCTCAACTATAAAAAAACCCGCAAAATAGTTATACAGTTATATATCAACATATATAAAAAGATTCAAAATTCATCACCCATGGAGATCAAACAATATTTAAAATAACTTCCAACAAAACGCTTTCATAGTTGAGACTCAACCCCTGAGGGTTAGCTATAAACCTCCAAAAACATGTTTTTCAAGGGTTTTACAAAACCTCCATTTTCAAAATTACCTTTTTAAAAACCACGGATATCCACACATTCGAATCATGTAATAAATTAAGAAAAAGTGTAAAAATATGCTTTTTATCCGCAACAAAATTTAAACATGAAAATACAACATTTAAAGCATTTTCAAGCAATTTTAACTGGTGAAAACGCATTTAATTGCACGTAGCACCCTTTAACAACAATAGAGTCTAGGATCCTATCTCGGCGAGTCAAATTCGAAGCCTCAAAAATCGAATCTAGTCGGAACGAGAATCTATCCGAATGAAAGCAAAGCCAACAGTGTGAATAACAAGGATCCACAAGCTTATCGTCAAAAACTAGGCTCGGGCACCACAAAAATCTAGAGAAAAGATGGAAGGTTTGAGAAAAAATAGAGTTTTGAAATGAAAACAGGTGCTGAAATATATATAGGCTCAGCCCAACGGTGCATCTAGTCGACTGAATGGGCCAATTCTTTTGCAGATGACACAATATTCTTTTTGCAACTTCCAAGAAAGGGAGGTGAAAAACATAAAGAGAATTCTTCATTGCTTTGAACTCATCTCGGGCCTCAAGGTGAACTACCACAAGAGTGTCCTATGTGGAGTGGGCCTATCAGGGGAGGAAGTTAAAGCTATGGCTGATCTTTTGAACTACAAATCTTGTGAGTTACCGATATAATATTTGGGGCTGACATTAGGTGCTATCATGAGAAGAAGTACCACTTGGGACCCCATTGTTAACAAGCTTAAGAATAGACTGAATGGATGGTCCAAGAAGCATCTTTCCATGGATGGAAGAGTTGTTCTAATTAAAGCATGTTTAGCTAATATTTCCTTCTATTATCTATCCTTGGGTAGAATGCCAGTGTTAGTGAAAGACAAGATTAACAAGATTCAGAGAAGATTTCTTTGGGGAGAGGAGGAAGATAGGAGGAAAAGCACAAAAAAAGTCAGCTCTATGGAGGAGATTCTTCCAACATTTGTATGGACAGAATGGCGGTGATTGGCTACTAGAGGTCAAAGAAAAGCACAGGACTGGTAGGCTATGGAGTGATATCCTGGCAGTTGGAAAATCAGACTCTTTAATGAGAGGAATTCTGAGCCAGTATCTTAGGCTAAATCTGGGGAACGAGGAGTCCTCAAGCTTTTGGTATGATGCTTGGCTAGGAACTAGAGCTTTAGCTGACTCTCACCAAAAACTCTATCTCCTAGCCAAAGAGCAATCGATCTCTGTAGCTGGATTCTACATGGAATACTTGCTGCAATAGGGTGTGGGCTGCTTCAGACGGCCTCTTTATTCATGGGAAGTTGAAAGTTGGGAGGGTTCAAGAGAAACTCTATATTCAAAATCACCAGACCAAAGGAAGCAAGACTGCTACATTTGAAAAGGTGAGAGCAGTCTAGTTTTCACGGTTCAGTCTATGAGCAAACACATGGACATCATAGGAGGGAGGAAAAGGTTTTTCTTGAAGAGAATCTGGTGGCAAACAGCACCACCCAAGTGCCTACTGCTAAGCTAGCTGGCCATCCAAAACAAAGTAGCTACCAAAGATAACATAGCTATAAGGAAAATCTTAAAACCCTGCGTCAACCTTAGTTGCATCTTCTTCAACCTAGAAGAAGAATCAACCAACCACCTCTTTGTTAATTACCCGTTTTTATGAAAAGTTTGGTCGGCATTGATGTATTAGTAGGGCTGCCAATGGGTCTCTCCTGACAATGTGCTTAGTCTTTACAAATCTTGGGTGAAAGACAAGGAGAAAAATCTAAAGGGTCAGCTTTGGAATACCACTTTTATCGCAGGAATGTGGTCTATATGGCTTGCCAGAAACAAGTTTCTTTTTGATAACGTAAGGCTTGAGCACGATGAGACTGCTTATTTGGTGAAGGCAAAAACTGAGCTATGACTAGAAGAGAAGCTGAGGGACAGCTCTTATAGGATAGAGGATGTCATTTACAACCTTTGTACTGTTATTCATTAAGCTGTATCTCTCCTACTGTTAACTTCTCATCAATTAGTAGAGTTTGCTTCTTAGTTAAGCTTAAGCTATAATCTTGCTGTAGAATTAGAAGGTGCTTTCTTAGCTGCTGACTTCTATTTTTTGTTGTTGTAATACTGTTATTTTTAATATATTTTGCTACTTTAGTCGTTCAAAAAATAAAACAAAATAAATTGGGTCGGAAGGATAAGAGAATACCTTTCTGATTTGAATTTGAAGGAGGAGACGAGATTAAATACATTTAGACTATTATTTAATTAAATATTAAATATTGAAAATTATTGAGTATATAATCAAATACAGTTAAACTATTATATAAAGCAAATGTAGATGTTTGCATTACTAATTTCTTTGTCGCTCTTCGTTCATTTGACAGCAAAAGAAAGGAAAAAAAATTAACCACGTTTTTCTTGCCGAATTTGTCTTCCCAAACTTCACTTATTTTAACATTCACAACATCTACCACCATTCCATCCACATATTAGGATTGATCAATAGGAATGACAATAGAGCGGGACGGGGTCGAGAATGAGCTCTCCCATTTTCATCCCCAATTTAATCGGGGTGAAAATAAAAAAAAATATCGAGGGAAAGCGGGGAGCAGGGTGGGAACGGAGATATTTCAAGGGTAGTTTTTAAAATTTAAGAGAGTAATATTAATGAAAGTTATAGATAATATAATAAATAAAAAATAGTAGTTAATGATTCAATAGAACTAAATATATAAAATGTATGAATAGATAAGAAAAACTACAAATAAATATAATAATTTAATGTTTTAGACTTTTTACATTTTAAAAATATATATTTTATATATGTATTTATATTTAAAAAATATTTATTTTATGTAATTAGGGGCGGGATAGAAAAAAGTGGGACAAGAAAAGCAAATACCATCCATATGCATCTCGTTTGTTATCGAGGTAGAGAAAACCTGTATATAATGGGACGAAAACGTGTAAGATCGGAGCGGAATAGAAGAAATTAATATCTCTACCGATCAAAGAGAGTAAAAATACTAAAATAGATAGAAAAACAAAAGTCCACAACAATAACCAAAAAATTTTGTAATTACTAACAACAAATGGATTAAAGCAATAAATATACCCACCGCTCCTGTTAAATATGAAGAGCACTTATATATTGAAAAAGATAAATTGCATTGAAGTTTTTATATTTACTTTTGAAAATGTGATGTTATTATTTTAAAAAATTGAGATGGGTTATTCAGTTACGTGAAATGTTAATAGAAGACAAATTAATAAAAATAGACTAAGATGGTTTGGATAAATATAACATATTCTAATAGATGAAATAATAAAAAAATAAAAAAATTAATGTTAATCCAAACACTAGGGGTATTGATAGAATATCTAAAGTAATACAGAATACAACAATAAAAATTAAAACTCACGATAATAAAAGCACAAAAGGCCACTGCTTTTAGAGCTCGCCTACTAACTAGGGGCATTGAAGCTCACCTTATAAACCAAAAATTATGTATTTATTAAATTTAATCAAATATATAACTCTTAACATGGTTGAATTGGATAAAAGAATTTATATATTCAATTCCAATTGATTGGTACACAAGACTAATTAGTTGCATGGTTTGGTAAAATTTTAATAATATTAAAAATCTCTTGTTTTATCTTAATATAGAGTGTATAAATTTATCATACTTTCATGCTACATAAGAGAAATTTTTCATATATATTTATACTTAAAGTGCAAATTTTAAATGCATAATGTACAAGTATGTACTTTATGCATTTTATAGATTTTATTAGCAAAAAAGTAGCTTTCACTTGATGAAAAAAAAATATTTTTGATACAACAATTTCAAAACATAAAATCTCGTCAAATACAATTGTAAAAATTTATAAATTTATATATTTTTTGTCAAAATAATAGAAAAAATATATAAAAAGTGTATATTACTTGTAAGTTGAAACATTTAATTTAATTTATATTATACAAATAATAGATGATCAATTCTAAATAACTCTTGTCAATGAAAATTTCTAAAATGGCTACTAAGGTGTGGGATTCCCATGTAAAACATGAATGTTCATCTACATTTTTATTTTAATTCTTTCAATTATTAGATTTGAGTTAATTATCTTTTAACGAAGAATTTTATTTTCTTTTCTTTTATTTTAGAATTTTAGTTTATTTTTTCGTTTAATATTTCAGTTTCTTTTTTATAAATTTGAATTTTTAGCATATAAATAAGAAACTCATATGATGTATTATTATTCATAGTTGATTAATAAAAATTTGTGTTTAAAAATGTCTCCTTTGTGTTAAGGTTGTGATCTTTTTGTGCTAAATTTTCTTTCATTTTTTTTATCTCTATGTGTTACATCATTTTTTATATCAAAGCTTAGCCTCCTATCTCCCACACTTCCTCTCTTCTATATATCTTTTGTTTCTCTCTCTCCACCTGCTTCACATTGTCCAAAAAGGGGAAAAAAAACATGTATCAACCCTACACTCCCTCCCACAAAAACAGGAAACAGAGGCGCAAAACCCATATTTTTTTAGCCACCACCATAGTTACCTACCTCTAAAGTTGAAACTTTATACCATGATTAATTTTAAAAAGATGAAGAGAAAAGATAACCAAATAATGGACTATATAACACACATTCGAGTTATATATATTAGATAAATTGATTACTATCTTTTTAAACGATAAGATAAAGGCAAAAGTTATATTGTTAGAATTTCTTTGCTCGTTCACTATAAATTTTTATACACCAATACACGGTAAATGAATCACGATTAACTGATATAGATTAGAAGTGCCAAATTAGAAATTCCAAACTTTAGTAAAGAATATAATTATCAAATCGTGAATCAAAATCTAATTTTGTGAATCATAAATTGAAGTGAGAATCATACAATTCACCATGAACTACAACATATGATATTTAAACACTTTATATGTATAAAATAAAACAAATAAATTGATATCAACACCAAAGGTAGTGATTTTTGCACTCTCCTTTTTTATATTCGTAGTGCTTTTTTTGTCTTTATTACGGTGAATTTACAGTATTGCCTTTAAATTTATTTTCTTTTTAACTCATGAAAGGACAATAAAGTGCATTCACATCAATAAAGACGAGAAAAAAAAAAGAGTGCATGTGATTAAAAAGAGAGTAAAAAATTAATTTCCTAACACAAAGTATACAATAAAAATATGATTACGTAATTTAAATATGAAAAATATTTACCTTTATCATAAGAGTTTTTAGTCAAATCCAACTAATTATAAGATTTCTTACAAATTATTATATATTCTTTTTGAAATTCAGACAATAGAACAAGAAATCTTAAAAATTGTAGAATAAGAGAAAATAAATTAAATATGAAATGCTTTGAAACATATTTTGTATGCTTATTAATGCTAATAAAAAAAAGTTTAGAAAAGATATGAATTATTGAGTCCAAGAATAAAACTCGTAATTACCCACACAAAAAAAAATTAAACTCAGTATCATTTTAAATTATATTTGTTTCACAAAAAAAATAATAATAGTAAACGATAATTTCACCTTAAAATAGGTATTTTGATATTTTGTACGTAAAAGAGAAATAAGAAAAAAAAAAGTTCTGAATTTATTAGATATGCTTAGTTTTATTAGGTCCTTTAACCACCCAATGAGCAATAAATTGAGCATATTTATTTCTTATTTTTATAATAAGCACACTAATTAGTTATACTAAGACATATTTTCTTAAAAGAACAAAAAAAGAAAAAATGATAAATATAGAGTTCAAAATTTAATGAATATAATAATTTTAAAAATTACAAAAAAAAAATTATTGGATATGCTTAGTTTTACTAGATCTTTTAACCACCCGATTAGCAATAAATTGTGCATATTTATTTCTTATTTTTATGATAAGCATACTAAGTTATGCTAAGACATATTTTCTTAAAAGAAAAAAAAATAATAAATATAAAATTCAAATTTTGTTGAATCTAATAATTTTAAGAATTACAATTACAAAAATCATAAATAATAAATTAACTCGTAAATATTAAAATTCATCATAATTTTATCATAAAATGGATTCACTCATAGATTCATATCAATTTACATATAAACGTGAATCGAATTATAAACAAAATTATGAATCAAAAAATTTTGATAACTATGATGGAGAGCAAGACAAATCTGATTCTACTTTTTTTCATGAGTTTAATAATCTTATTTCTCCTCCAACCACTAAAAAATAGGAAATTTCATGCAAAAATAGTTTCAATGAAGAATTTCTTGAGCATAAAGATATACTCAATATGTTCCATCCAATTGGTTGTCAACCAACAAAATAATTCATAAGTCAAAAATATTTATTTTGTTGGCATTGAATATTTTATTGGAGTTATCAAATCCATTTTTCTAGATTTTATCAAAAGCTTTTACAAACAAGATTAATTGAAACGAGAACATATTGACACATTTGACATATTTAAAATATTTAATTATTTGGCACGATAGAGTTCACTATTTTAAAGAAAACTCTAGATAAAAAAAAAATTTTCAATAGAGGAGAATGGCATGAAACATTAAAACAGATTTACAATTTTATTCTAATTCTTTAATAATTAAATTTATGTTAATTATCTTTTAATTACAAATTTTATTTTATTTCCTTTTGCTATGAAATTCTAGTTTATGTTTTCTTTTCTTTTAGGATCTTAGTTTACTTTTAAAATTAGAGTTTGAAGCTTACAAATAAAAAACTATCATAATGTATTATTCAAGTGTATGAATGAGAATTTTATTTAAAGTAGTGGCCTTATATTAGGGTTTTAATGTTAGTGTGCTAACCTTTTTTTAATTTCTTATCCCTCCACGTACTACATTTAATCGTTTGTATCGAATTGGTTATGTCCCTATGTTCCAATGTACTAAAGATCATTGGACCCATGTCTGGAGATTAAATTGGGGAAGGGCATAATAACTTCAGAAGATCCAAACCCCCTTTTAGCCAACAAAGCTTGTGGCAAAAACATGTTTTTTAGAAATTAAGCAGACTCATCTATGTCAAACCTACAGAGTGAGTGCTTGGACTGGAGATTTCAATTCAGTTAGAACAAACTAAGCATAGAACATGGGTCTCCAAAACATGAACAAAAACCAGAGACTCCTGCTACATAATATGGAGGCTTTTGGATGCATTCTTCAATAAGCATTTTAGACAAAAGTACACCAAAACCAATTGTCTAATAATGCACACTTTGTTAGGAGTGGAAACTACATTTACCTCATATTATAGGTTATACTATCAGCAGCACACTAAAACATACCTATTCTGCTGTAGCCGCTGCTGCGTTTAAGATACCCCTTCTCACCCCACACTCAAGGAATGCAAATTTAGGGGGATCCAAAACACAAGGTAACATCATCCTTCTGTCTCATGCCAGTGATAAAATCAATTCATGTCAGCATATAACGGACAAGGGGCAGTTGAAATAATGCAAACTGCGAAATATCAAAATATAAAAGAGAACAAAATTGAACATAAGTTATGGAGTTGCAGATGGAACAAATAATTATCGTGAAATTTATTAGGCTGAATAAACTTTAGGAGTTCTAAAATTGAAGGACAACAATACATCAGCCCCGTCAGAAGGTACCGAAGAAAATTCAGTTAGACCTTTCTCATAATACCACTATATACAAGCGATGGATTCAAAATCAAAACATACAAAAAAAAAGGAGTATGAGACAGCGAGGAAGATTCAAACAGAAGGACCAGACCTGAGCACCTTCTCTAGTTTCTCGGCCTTGGCATAATCCTTTTCTGTGAGGGGGCCAGCTGGAAAAGGCGTGATTTCCACAACCAAGCGAGGAGTTGGGAGCTCATCAAACAAAGCTCGCACGTTGTTACAACAAACACTCTCTCCATGAGCGCTCTCCCTCCTAATCTGACAACCCTATAAATCTCACAAAAAAGCATATTTTTGAAAACCACTACAAAATATAAGTTCAAAACATAGTTGTGAATTCCATGCCATAGTGGCTGGTACTTATTGTTCTAGAGCAAAATTAAACAGGTTAATTACTTAATTCCGTACTGTTCAAAACACCGATAGGTACCAGGTATGATAGACAAAATCGGCAGGTATCGAAAAATACCGAGTACGTACCTAGGGACGAAGTTAGGATTTCAACTTTAGGGTGGCCAAAAACATGTATAAAAAAATTATAGTTAATAATAAAAGTTATGTTTAGTATATCAAAATAAAAAATAGCATCCATATAGTTTTAATTAAGATATTTGATGACAAGAAAGTACAAAATACTTTTTAATGCTTTTAATTTGTTTTTAACATCCATACAGTTTTAATTAAGATATTTGGTGACAAGAAACTACAAAATACTTTTTAATGCTTTTAGTTTGTTTTTAGTTCAATCTTTTAAAATTTATAAGGAAACTTTCGAAAATTGATACTTTCAAATTAGAGATAGCAGCAGAATTTATGAAATATTTTTTATATCAATAAAATGATTTTAAAATTTAAAGTACAAGACATTTTTAATTATACAAAAGTTATAGAATGAATTCTTATACATCCATTTATACCAAAAAACAGTAAATTCTACGTTGAAATTGTAAAATCAAAATGAGTAATAACAATGTATCAATAAAATAAAATAAAATAAAAGAGAGGGTGATAACTAATCTAGGACATCTGTTAAAATTAATAAATGTCACAAAATTTAAACATTTTAAATTGATTGAGGTAAAATAATAAAAAGACAAACAAAGAAATAACAAAAAAAGGGGATACAAAAGAGGGAAAAAAAATTGTACTGGTCAAGTGTAAATTGACAAATTATATTTGTTGGCAAATGAAATAGAGAACTTAATAATATATTTTTGTTTTCTTTAAATTTATACTATATAAAAAATATATTTTGAAGTGCAAGTGTGGCCATGGCCCCATTCGGCCTCCCTTGCCTTTGTCCTTGTACGTTCCGGTTCATAATTATTATTTTTTTTAAAAAGTAATTTGTACTTATTTCTTTATCACTTCTTTCTTTTTATCTTTTTACTCAAATTCAAGCTTGCAACATAGCATAAAAGGAGAGCTCTAAAACTAATAAATGTTAATTCATTATAAGAAATATTAAATATTAAATATATATATCACTTTTAAGTAAATTATCTCATCATAAATAACAAAATTAAAAATTAGTTTAAACTAATTAACTAAAATATTATATTAGATAAATAATTATGTTATCATATATTATTTGTTACTGGACAATATTTTTTAATGTAAATAATAGTTTGTAGCAATAAATTTAAAATGGTTCCTGATATTTCACCCCTAGGGGGAGCTGGGAGAGGAGAATACGTGAAGGGGTATAAAGCGGGCATCTTTTATGAACCAACCTGTGTTTGTACGTATTGTACCAATGAGAAAACCAGTACTTCGCCCGATACGATATTCAAAACATTGGTTCAAACTGATTGCCAAGAAAGAAAAAGAAAAAAGATGTCCGCTTTGTAGGGGGGGGGACAAGAATGCAGCAGGGGAAAATTAGGTTTAAAGTTGCTCTTTGAAGTTGAATTACCTTGTGAGAAGTGGCATCTCTGAATTGATCATCATCTGATAGCAAAGATGCAATGGATTTAAGAAGGTGCCTCCCTTCAGATTTGGAAGCTACTCGGTAATTCCGCCTCAATGTTCCCTTTGTTGTGGGATGCCATTTGCTCACTAATTTCCTTTTGTCAGCTGCGTCTTTCTCTGCTTGAACAAAACAACATTCGAATTGTTCCAACCTCAATTAAAAAACGTAAGCAAGTGGCAGAAAAACTCGAAAACATCGTGCATTGTCCACTTAATCGCTAAGCTATACTAACAGAAAAAGAAAGAAGAAAAAAAGGAACCAAAGCAGAAGTTCTGAAAATAAATATTTTTACCTTGTTCATAGTCTAGTTTCCTCAAGGAAAGTTGGTACAATTCATAGGTTGTTTTTCTAGATATTAGCTGTATTCATAATCTGAATTTTGTACAGCTCATGGGTTGTTTCAGTCTTTCAGCCCTTTTTTCGTTTCATTTTATTGCTTCTTATTTTGATGAAGCTTAAAATTACTAACCAAGGGGCAGAGGCAGGGACAAGAAGAAGATCAGGCTGGTCAAGAGTATGTCATTGGGTTGGTTATTGTAGGCCTGTAGGATGTCTGAGCTGAGATGCTCATAAAACAAAGACATGGACTCTCTATATCTCTTTCTCTCTCTCATGAAGCAGTTTAAGAGGTGTTTAAGGAAGACACTAGTCCAAGATCAAACATTCACATAAATGGCATTTTCTCTATCTTCATAGATGAAAAATCTCTTACACAACACCTACTTTTGTCAAGATCCCCACAGGAAAAACTTTGCCCGAACAGCAACAAATCCCAAACCCAGGCACAGTGCCTCAAACAGTCCCAAAGTCACCTTTGCCCCTCCACTAGCTCCTCACTATTCTAGGATGGTGCCAGTGTCACGCATGGCACAATGCTCCACAAAGCAGCCCTTGATCATAGGAAAGAGAAACAATAGCATAGTCTGCAGACCAGCAGAGTATAAGCCATGCACCATTAGCCTGTAAACCCAGAAGATAACCAAAGACCTAAGCAAAACAATGATTGAGAGAGGGGAGAAAGCCCAGACCAGCTCACCCTAAATTAACACTTGAACAATTAACATACAAGGGTCAAACCACCCGAAAAGCAAAGCAATGAAAAGATAGGGGAAGTGTTACAAACCATTGGGTAGAACTCACCCTTGAAAAAGCGCTTACATGGGTAGAGTGTCCAAGTGGCTTACATACACATGGAGAGTCCCTCATTTTAATCGATGGAGAACAGCATCGTAACATACTACTGTACTCTGCAGCCAACATCCCGGTAGCCCACTTTATCGACACTGACCCAATGGTAGCTATTTTCCTTTTGGAGGCTTCACTCACCTATTAGAATTCAACAACTTAGCAGCAACCCTTTTGACTATAGGTCTTCCCATTCGTAACTTCAACCAAAAAGCTGCAACTTCTTTGATCCTATACTTGAATAGGTTGCGTCCAATCCCATACTAGGCATGGTGCTACTCTGATACCAAATGATGCAAATTATTTGGTAAAAAATTAACTGATAAAAACCGGCAAATTGACTTACAAGAGAAGAGTAGTCAAGTAGCTTATATACACATGGGCAGTCTCCTATTTTAATTGATATAGAACATGATTGTAATAAATCACCTCCTAGCAACCCACTTTATCAATAAAAACCAATGGTAGCCTTTTTTTTATGGCGGTTTCACTTACTAGTATTCTACAACTTAACAAGTTACCTTAATCCAGCCTCTAAGTCATCCCTCTGTATTTTGACTACACGGCAGCAACCTCTATGGGAGGATACCCAAGTGGCTTATATATAAATGGAGAATTTCATATGTTAATCGATATGGGAAAGAATCGTAATAGGGGGGCGTGGTGGGATTCTCTATGGAAGAGTCGAAGGAGAATTCCATTGCTAATATCTTCCAATTCTGCCTATTCGCATAAAAGCAACCCCTGCCACTTTCCTCTTTGCCCCTCTCACAAGAAAGGCATGGAAAACATTTGTCTTCTCCATAAAAAAAAGGCACGAGAGAAGCTCTAGAGATAACCCCCCCCCCCCCAAGGAAAAAAAAAAAAAGGTTCATGAACAACAGCACCGAATTGAGCATTAATCTAAGATTAAATGACAATGTTTGTCATTACTCATTAGCCTCCAAAACCACAATTTCTTTCACTATGAAAGCATATCTTTTGCATAGGTGAAAAGGTCATTACATTTTTGTTAGGGAAATCAGGCAAATTCCAGTTTATCCAGCCTTCAACAAGGCATACTAAATACATTCATTCTGTTTTCTGATTCGCCAGGATACCTGATGCACCAATCTGTTTTATTTGTAATACATTGAGTGGCTCTTCACTTCAGTAGTAGACATATGAAGCTACCATTATCTACTAACTTACTAACCATCTCTTCAATCGATTTCACACTACAGTTAAGACAAAGCTCAATTGTCATTGTCAGTGTCATATGAAGCTACCAGTATCTATTAAGTTACTAACCATCTCTTCAATCAGTTTCTCTCACCGAGAAAATCCAAAAAAATATATAGAAAAGCTTAGACAAGTTTTTTTTTTTTTTAAAGTTCAGAAAAGACAACAAATAAGCAAAAAACTAAAATTTATCCCAAATGGGGCAGATTATCATCTGTGCATAGTTACAGGTCTATTACATGCATAAAGATGACAGAAGCCCTTGGAACCAGTGTACCTTGAGTCAATTTTTTCCAAAAACAAAAATGAAACTCCTAAGAATTATCCCTCCCAATGCAAGATAAACTAAATTACAACTCAAAATCATAAGCTGACTTTGGTCTGCACATCACCAGAAACATGTACTGTTGTAGCCAAATGTATTGTAGTTCCTCATTGAAATTGCATCATAAAAAAGAATGCCACTTGCAATAGCATTACAACTTTCAACCAAATAAAAGAAAATTTGCACACACACCCCTAAAACAAAATAGGAAAAAGGAAAACTGATGTGATTTGTAATGGTTAAAATCAAGAAAGAAACAAGCATAGGACTAACAAGATCTAAGACAAAATCAGAATGAAATAAGATCAAGGAGTTCTGGGCAAATGTCACAACCCTTCCCAGCATCTAAATGACAGAACTACCAAGAAAAATACTAGGTATGACTTCTTAATAGAACAACAAGTAAGCATACTCATTAAAGCGCATTCATAAAATTAAAGTCTAATATAGCATAAATTCAAGAAACCCACAAACCTGGTTTGCCTTGGAGCTCCTCAATCCACTTGGAGAAACCCAAATCTTCGGAACCAGTTTCCAAATCTACAATTGTAAAAACACACCCATCAACAAACATGGATAGATAAACCCAAACCAACGAAAAGAAAACAAACAAGTATTGACACAAAATCACACAAGAACATAGAATTTTATGTAGTTCAGCCTAAGGCTTATGTCCACAAACAAAATCAGCATAGAATCTCATGTAAAAGAGGAGAATACAATGAGCCAACTGTGACTCATAACTCTAACACAAAATCCTAATTTCCAAAATGCCCAATGCATGTTAAAAATCCCCACGGCAAAAGGAGGAAAACTCACTATTTTTTTTTTTTAAGTGTCCAGGCCACTTCAACTAATCCCTAGTATCAATCCCACCCCGTGGGTCTCAATTATAACCGAGACAAAATCTCGTAAGAACTGACTCTAAAAAATTTATAACACTTAAAAAGAGGTTTCAAACTTAAAACCTAATAAACAGCAAACCGTTAAGTCCCAAGCTTTCACCAACAAGGAACCCTTGCCACCATTAAACGGATAGCACGAACCGTGATTATAAGAGAAACTGAATTAAATACAAAACACCAACAACAACAATATACACGTATATATAGATAAAAGCCCAATTTAATACTCTTCTTGGGGACCTGCGACGAGTGGGTTTGATGGAGATCCAGCCAAACCAGATTTCAAGAGGGCATAGAAAATGCAAACCCTTCCCGCCCATAGAACAGGGGCCTCAAGCAAGGAAGAGTGCATTCTGGTGGCCGTAGAGTTGAGTTTTGTATTGGGCGATTTTCTTCTACCAAAACAGAGCCCAATTCCAAGATTGGGAAAGAGAGATTTGGATAGCAAAGAAGTAGTGGGATTCAGATCCTTCAGGTAATTCTTGGTAATGGTGGTGATGGTCGCCGCCGCGGCGGTGGCGGTGGCGGCGGCACGGAAAGGTGAGGCGAAGCTAGTGCTCTGTAGAATCATATCTTTTTGTGTTGGTCTGGAAATGGCAAGTCCGTGTAGTGTGCGCATGTTGGAAGAAGACAAGACTGCGGCGACGTCGTTTTTAGCATTGAAAGTGGATAAAACCAGAGTAATTATTTGGTACTCCGGAGTTTCACCTACCAAGTTCACACAGTGCTTCTATTTAATAAGATAATGATAAATTTTACAGTAAAAAATAACAACTCATCTTTATTGAGTAATTAAAATACAAAAAATAATTCATATTATATAAATTATAATTATTTATTTATTAAAAATATTATGTAATATCATCTAACTAGTATTCCAAGAGTATCTAATAATTTTCCTAAAACCAGAGGCGCTGTGTGTGGGATTGATTTTTATATTTTCTTTAAAAAAATATCCATCTCTTATCCGTCTTTGGATCGACTGACCCAGTTGGCCGAAATGTCAGCCTTGCTTACTTTTCATAATTTAAATAGTTTATTTTATTAATTATAATATTTAATTTTTTTATATAAAAAATTACATTTATGTGACTGTGTTTAAAAAGCTAATAAATTTTGATTAATTTATTTTTTATAAATAATTTGTATATTATAAATAATAAAATAAATAACTTAAGTTATCGAAGTATTAAACTAAAAATTATGTGTACTGGAATTCATCAAGGAATTGGAAACAAGGCCAGTCCAAAAATAATGTTAAGGCTTTTATTTTGATTTCTAATGAAATAAATTTATAAAGTCTGATAACTTTGAATAAGATTTTAAAAATTACTAAAAATAAAATTTAGGATAAATCTATATTTATTTTCTTGAGATTAATTAAAAACACAAGCAACTCCTTTTAACTTTTAAAATTACAATGACCTCCCTCGTCACTTTTATACAGAGGATCTTGTTAACAAAAAATATAATTTTATTTTTTTACCTTTAATTAACTGAAATTCTCTCTCTAAAATATAAAGAAAAGTACAAAAATAGCCTTAAGAGGGTTATCTGATGTGGAGTCCTATATTCGCTAAGGAGGACAGAGACAGAACAAGTAAAAGACGATAGATAGGGAAAAAGTGAGAAAATACACAAAACAAAGAGAAAGACGAAAGACAGTGATGAGGGAAGCGGGAATCGTGGCATTAATGGCAACGTGCAATGGTTGGTAGATTGGTTGCTTAAAAATTCTCTTATTTTTTCTCTAGCGTGGTGATGGTAGTAGCGATGACTTTAGGAGTGATGGTGGCTGCTTTATGGGTGGTGACCACAATTTTAGGAATTTTGATGAATTGTTGTGTGCTTGAATTTGGCAGTTTTGGGGAGGGGGGGTGTGAAGGTTGTTGAAATCTGTGAATTTCATTGACCATTGAAATTCAGATTTCAATAACTGGATCAATTACAACTGAATTGGCCATTCAATTGCAATTGAAGCCTGAAACCCAACAGCCATGAGTGACTATTGATTTTCAAGAAAAAAATCCTCCATAATGAAAGGGCATGTACATTCTTCTCTCAGAGGAAGAGGAAGAGACAGAGTCTCAGAAGAGGAAGAGGAA
>JAOTRH010000001.1:26024251-26045799 GCA_034768845.1 Heliamphora exappendiculata
AAAATCCCTTGTATTTTATTTTTATATATATAAATTACATTGCAGAAGTAGTTCCCTTTGTATAACGTGCCTCTTCGCCCAATCTCTTCTATGCTCCTCTCTCCCATCCCTCCTCAATCTCTTCTCTGCACCTCACCTTTTCTCTTTTTGTAATAAAAGCTGGAAACCTTGGATTTCACATTTTTCCTTAGAACCAATTTTTTTGAACAAATTTTCTTTATATTATCATTGTTTAACTTTTTAGCTGAAAATTTTTCAAGTTGAATAATTGTGTCTTCACCAATTAAGTGTGTTAGATTAAAAAATTATTATTTGTTTAAATATTTTGAAAAACTCAAATCAAAAGTTTCACAAAAAACACAAACAGAACATATTTATTTTACAAAACTTATTTCGAGAAAAAATTCAATTTTTTTGCTATTATTGATATTTTGTATTGTTGTCTATTTGAGTTCTAGTAATGGAGCCTGTTGTTAGTTTCTTTTTCTTTTCTTTTTTTTTTTGTAAGCTATAGTTCATTGTTTCTTTTTTCTTCTTTTTTTTGCATTCTTTTGATATGCTGAGAATTAATTTTGTTAATGCTCAATCATTTGATTTCCAGTTAATTTACCAACAAGAATCTAACTTAATTTAATTTACTATTTTATTTAAAAAAATTTCCTTAATATCTATTTAAAATTGGACAGTTTATATCACTACGCAAAAAATTATTTTTATTTGGCCCCTTCGAATAGGAACTTCTGAATCTGTCCCTGCTCACTTATAAGGTTACATCAGGCTGAAACTACTCTTGACAGCATTTACTGGTTGGTTCATCATAATTAGAAAAAAAAATGTAAAAGAAAAGGAGAGATAACCTTTTCCATTTCATTTAATTATGAAACAAGGACCTTCTAAAATATGTCAATCTTCGAAAGATCCTATAAAGAGGAAGTATATGGCATGTGGATGGTACACAAGCAGCTTTGGGTTTCAAAACTTGTTTGCATTGCTTCTGTGAATATGAATCTCTATGTTTCCTCCCAAAATGAAAATAAGCCTAATAATATAGATCAAGGTAACACTCTCTCTCACATTTTATCTTGTCTTGTACGTGGAGAGACAACTAAACTGAACTAAGTAAACGCTCAAACACGCATAAAACATAGTGCATGTTAGCAGGCTTAACGGTGGAACGTAGGTAGTGAGACTTGACCTTGGACTTTTGGCACCAAAACTCTAATACCATGGTAAATCACTAATTATCCTAAAAGCTTAAGTTGTTGGGAAATTGATACAAAAATGTATATTAAGCTAACAAACTCTTTTTATGTAGCTCTACTGTTCTAGATATTGTTATACAAATGCTAGGTTGACTGGGTGGTTGAGAAGACTCCCTAACATGGTTTAACGGTTGTCCAAATGGTCATATAATATTTAAATGGGTGCAATGAGACAAAACTTTGTCTGATTGTTTAGCTTTAATTGACAAATATTTCCATTCTATCGATGCCTTATATTTTATTAATTTTCGGCTGGTACCAGATATTTAGTTAACTTTATACACACACACACACACACACACACACACACACATATATATCCTTTTAGCTTCAGTTTTATGATATGCATTTTGGTTGTTCAACAGATGGACATTTATTCTGGTCACCTTCTATTTTGGGGTATGCATCCTAATTCCTTTCTATATCAATTTGATTTATGCATAACCTTAATTCCTGATATCAGTTTGATTTATGCATAACCTTATGGCTTAAGGTTTTTTGTAGCTTGGGTCACTGCTTTCCATATATGGATGTTATCGGCATTACAAGATGCATACAGCCTTTCATGTTCACTATGTGGGAATAGATGCAGAGCAAGGATTATATGTGCCTCTCACATACGGGGAAACTGCATACAGGGTGAGAGTGGAAAAAAGCTTGAATTTTCAGGAGAAGAATGGTTATTTCCCTACTGTACGCATCTTGTGCCGTGCCTTTCAAGTTATTTTCCAGGTATATCCTCTCTATAGAATCCGTAATTTTAGTGGTATGGGAACACAGGAGTTTGAACCTGATAGGCTTTCTCCAGTGTGTTTGATCTGTCTATCATCGGCATATTGGTTGTGCTCCTGAATTTCTGTGTTTCTCGCGGGCAGTCATTCTTTTTTGTGTTGTTGTTTATGTTCCTTCTTTTTTTTTCTTCTTGTCTTCTATATGTACTCCTCCTCCCACCCTCACCCCTCTTTCTTTTTGTATCATTTATGCTTTTTACATGCTTTCTCCTTTGTCTCACCTTAAGAAACTCCTGAAAACTTTAGAGAGATTTGCTTTCTTTTTGTGGGAATTTTATCGTTTTGATAAGCTTCGTTAAGCTTCATGGGCTGAAGAATTTTGTCTGTCAAGGAAGGCCGAGAAATCATTCAATGGTACTCGACCTTTTGGTGTAGGATTCCTTTTCAACATATTGTTACTTGTGCTAAACAGCCTCGAGGCATGATAAGCTTGATGTTTTAAAAGTTACAGTCAATATTTTTGGAAATACTTGCTTTGATGTTTACTAACTACTAAGCATAGCACCATGATTGTATATTTTGTATACCAGCGAAATTCATTATTTCCTGTGCTGGTTGCTCCTGATTTTACCATTTCTGTTTCATCTTAAACAGATGACTGCCGGGGCCGTGATGCTGACTGACTGTGTTTACTGGTTCATAATATTTCCTTTTCTTAACATCAAAGGTTATGACATGAACTTTGTAAGTACTGCATATTTTAAGAAAGCTTGTCCTTAGATTTTCCATGTTTAGCTATTGTAAATCATACTTTTGTTGGAGGATTATTTCTCCCCTTGGGTAATACCGGCATGAGTTCAGGTACATAATCACCATGAAAATAAGCTTCAATAAATTACTGGAGTAAAAATTGATATTAACTGCACACTATAAGGATTGAGGTGTTAAACTAGGTTTGTGCTTGAATGTGAAAAGGCATTGTGATTTTTTGTTGATTACAAACAGACTAATACCCAACTTGAGAGAAGCAGATAAGCATCGATGAACATCAGGTTACTTAACAAGAAAATCATCACCATCATCATCATCATCATTATTATTATTATCAGGTTTAGATGGAAATGCATAAACATCCCTTTCCTCGTTGTTGTATTGTCCAGCTGACAAAATTTTCTAAATATTCCCCCCCCCCCCGCGCACAAGTGCATGCACATATGCAGGTGATATTCATGTATGCAACATCCCCTACTCCACTGACCAAGGTCCTAAACCAAGTTAACTATGGTAACAACTTGAACCCCGATATCTCACTCCATGGTATTAAGTTATTAACGACTAAACTTCACACCATTATTTCCTTCCCCAAAGGCCTTGATGTTAAGGATAGTGTAATGGGAGTGCTTTGTGTTTGTGGTTAAATGAAAAACCTGGAATGTTTATGAGTACATCGGTGATAAAATTACATATATGTCATTTATGAGTGTCTATAGACACGGATGTCAAAGCATTATGTGGGTGCTTATTTTGGCACCACATAGCCCTTTGGCTTACTTGTCTCCTTCGCTAATTGTAGGCGGTTCAAGGTAGAGTTGGGTAGGACTGCAGGAGACCTACTTTGTGCTTGGTTAGATAATTCTTTAACCGCTTTAGCATTAGAAACCTTGTCGGTTCCAAAAAGAGAGAGGGAAGCCACTCTAGTTCTAGGATATAATTTTTGCTCTCCAGATTTATGTGATGGATATGAGGCTTATCACTTTTGGGTAATTCTTCTACTCCATACTGTTCAACTCTCATTAATGCTTCGACATACCATGTCACTTGTCATTGTTAGCCGTATATTTAAGTGTTGACCAATGAGAAGAAAGCAACAACAACCTGTAATTATATTCAGCTGCAGTTGCACACATTTGGGAAAGGTTTTTTACAATTTGTGTAGTGGGTTCATAGTGTTGGCATGCCTACTGCGTCAAAGAAGATGCAATGAGAAAGAAATACCGAACTTTAATTCTACACGGCTACACTATCACATACCTGGTGAAAAATTTTATGACTTGTGTATGAACATTGTACTCATAGTGTGGGCAAACTTAGGTCATTTGACAACTTTCTCACCATAAGCTAGAAGTGAAAAAAAAAATCATTTCAACTTAACCTTCTAGTAGGTCGAACATAAAGCTGAATCCATGCATACCGCATTTGAGATGCAACACAAGATGGTCAACTGTCTTCAATTAACACTTGTATGGTCTGCATTATGGAGAGACTGTGCGATTATGTTTGACCATATGATGAATAATGTTGTTATTTGTTGATTTAGTGATGATAAATAGTTGAATTAGATTATTCATGCCACTTCTGCTAACCATGTTTTCCACCTTCACTATAAGTGGCCCAATAGCTTAGGAGCCCCATTGAAAATTTTGCTGGATTTATTTTTCTACTGCACTTCTTTTTTAAAGTTAGAATTGTTTTTGTCCTGCACTTGCCTAGTCACCAAGAATACCTCTGGTTATGAAAACATTGAAAGAAAAATATATTTTCAATTTTGTATCCACACTTGGTCTCCCCTCTCCAATTGGTGCCGTGCTAATCATGTGATCTCATGTGTTATTTGTATGTTCCCTTCGGGTATAGATGATGCATCTTCTCTGAATTTTTTTCCTGTCCTTTCTCCTTGTTTTTCCCCCTCCAAAATTAGTTTATGTTTTCATTTGAACATTTGATTTTCCATTTGTTACCAGTTAACAGTTATTACACATTCACTCAATGCCATAGTGCTCCTCGGTGATACATCATTAAATTGCTTGGTAAATTGCTAATTCCTTTTACTCTTTTATACGTTCATTTATATTTCTTTGGTTTCTTGCAAAAGCATTTTTGTTATATTTGTAACGTTGTACCTCTCCTTTCAGCGTTTCCCATGGTTCCGGATTTCTTACTTTATTTTGTGGACTGGTGTATATGTCATCTTCCAGTGGATTGTTCACGCCTTTATGTCGCTTTGGTAATTCCTGTCTCCCCTTTGTCCTTTCATATACATGAGCATATTGGTTTCGTGATACATGGATACTTCTATTTGTTACAGGTGGCCTTACCCATTTCTTGACTTATCGGGACAAAATGCTCCTTTTTGGTATGTTTTCTTGAACATCCAACCATCATTGTGGAAAAAAAATATTATTTTACTTTTATGGTAGCAAAATTTTTCCATATACCCATTACAAATGTGTATATGCAGGACTTTATTTTGACAAACTTCTTTAAAATTTGAATCATCTCTTTTTCTCGAAGGTTCTCAATATACTAAAATTGTAGAGTATACATGCCAAACATGTCTTGAAGGAGGTGTCTTTGTGAAATGGTTTAATTATTCTAAATTTGTGGTGAATGATTATGTTATTTCCATTCAAACTTTCCTTCAATAAATTTTGGCATCCATGACAAATCTTATCAAGGTTAACTCTTTGTTTGGTTTCAGACTTTTCAGGGTAGTATACACGTAATAGTGTGTCTTTTTACCCATAATTTGTATTTTGTTAGTTAAAATACATCAATTAAATTTTCCTTGAATTAATTTGGAAATTATTTTTTTTTAATTATAGTAATTCGTTCCACAGTCCTAGGTTCAACACCTGTACTATTCATCACTATAGTACTATACTAAATTTTACATTGCTATGGGAAGCTAATTCTGACAAGATTGCATAGGTAATGAGAAAATTCAATCCCATGTAAATTCCAATTTGTTATGTTGAATTGCAGGTATTTGTTGGTGGCATTGATGCATATTCCTTGCTACGGTGTCTTCACATTAATAGCGGATTTAAAACACTTTGTGCTATCCAGATGGTTCCCTCAATCGTACCAGTGTTTGAGATAAAATGATACCTCGGACCCGTTTCTTTTGAAACACATCAAAAGAGTTTTTGACTTTTCTTCCAAAATGCTTTGCAATTACGAGGTTTTGATTGATGTTACGGCTTCTTGAGGAGCTTCCACCCAAGGACACAGAATAGCAATAAGTGTTTGTCTGATGCTTCTGTAATTCTCTTGGTGGTCTGGCCAAGGAAGAGGAGCTGAGGAGAAATCATTGTGTTGAACCAACATCAACAGCCTCTTCTAAAGAAAGGATGTTTCATCTACGTCGTTGTCGTCTTCTTAATTCAGATTAGTGTGTGTGTGTGTGTGTGTGTGTGTGTGTGTATTGGGGAAGGGGATGTGATGTGGTGATTCCTTTGCTTTTTCCCTTTCTTTCTCCCCTAATTTGTTTGGATCAATAGTTAATTTTTTTCATGGCTGGAGGGCTCCAGTTGCTTACAACTTGTAATTTTTGGGCTATTCATGTGCCATTCTCTGGTATGTACGGCCAAGACAAATATTTACAGCAGCAAGAAGGCCCCTGGCTCCTTTTCTTTAGCTATGTATTTATTTTCCTTCCATGGTCCTATCTTGAGTTTTTATGGCTCAACTGAGTTCTGGCGTGCTTCATTGTTACATTATGGCCTTGTTTGATGCTCTTGATAGAAGCACTGGACAGGATTAGTAGTTCAATGCATCATGTTATCCCATGTTTGGGTACCAAAATATTACTCGTTCTGTTTTTCCAAAATGGACTGAGAATCCCACAATGGAGGGGTATTCCAAAATGGACTGAGAATCCCACAATGGAGGGGTAAAAGAGTCCGGGGGGGCAGGTAGGATACCGGAGGAGGGGCTTAG
The DNA here is from genome assembly GCA_034768845.1 of Heliamphora exappendiculata. Taxonomy (NCBI): domain Eukaryota; kingdom Viridiplantae; phylum Streptophyta; class Magnoliopsida; order Ericales; family Sarraceniaceae; genus Heliamphora; species Heliamphora exappendiculata. The sequence continues at coordinate 26,030,964 of JAOTRH010000001.1, forward strand.
GAGGGATATGGAATGAAATGTCAAATGACAGCTTTAGCCGTGAAGACATGTCTACATACTTCTTTGACTTCCATCTTTTTGGTTTTGATTTTTATTTGTTTGCCTCATCTGGGGTGTGTATGGATGAGGTAACTTGAACTCTGTTATGCATACTGATTTGGGATGATGAAATTTAGACATACGCTTGGAAATATCAAGTGAATTTATATCACCATCATGAAAACCTCTACTGCAATTTTATGCAAGCCAAAAAAAAAACTATAGTTCTTCCCTCTACTTTTGCACACACATAATTTGTGATTCAAACACAACAACAATCCTTCAAAATTCAGAGAGAGAATGGAAAAATAATTTAATATATTGGTGGTGTTTGGCATTACTGAAATTAATAATTTATAGATTATAGTTTGTAATAGAAATTGTGAGTATTTGATAAATATTATAATTTGTAATTAAAACAAAAAAAAAGTAATTGTACCTTGTAGCAAAAATAGCAGGTGTTTAGAAAAAATTATAACTTATAATTAAAATTAATAATAAAAAATTAAAAATTATTAGCAATAATTTTGTCAAATACTCCCATTAAACATTCCCACCTCCATCACTGTATAATTTCATGACTCAACACAGCAGCTAATTAGTTGCAGCTTCCATAATAAAGATTTTTGCCTTTTTCTCTATTCATTTTAATTTCAACTCATCAAATTAAAATCTCACACAATCACCATAAAAAAACACCGACTTCAGATACCAATTGGTTTGGCAATAATTGGTTTAATTGCTATAGAGGACACTAGGTTAAAGATAAAAATTTGATTTCTTATGTAAGTGCCTCCTAAGGGCTTGTTGCTAATTCCGATGAGATTAGATTAAAATATAAGAAATAAATAATGTTGTGGATTGCACATATTTTTAAAAATAATAATAAAATATTATAGGTAGAACTATATGTATAATGATAAATTTGAAAAAAAATAAAAATTGAAATAAGAGTTTCAAATATGTTTCTAACCGTGACATAAAAAACAAATAAAATTCAAAATCGGATACTAATAAATATTTGGGAATCTTTCCTTATCCATCAAACTATTTATCTCAGTCTCCCAATAAAAATGTACGATTGATCTGAATTTTTATACAAATTAACTACTCATCAAACATAAAATAATAAATTATTTTAATTAAATTATAAAATTTTAATTAAAATAAAAAATAGGGTCACAGCACCCCTGCAGTGACATAAGTCACACCAGAAACCCCGGTTCCTAATACAATTGCTAAATTATTCGTGCAAATAGACAAAAACTAAATTAGTGAACCCTTATTTCTTTTGGTCCAATTGCTTTCCCATATCCCCATTCCAAACATGGCTTATGGTTACTCTTAGTTTCATAAATGTTATGACAACATTATTATGAATTAAGTTTTTGGCATAGTGGTAGTATTTTTCCCTTACTTTTTTTTTCCTTCATATTTTTAAGAAATTAAAGGAAATCCAAAATAGAAGTTTAAAAAAAATTGGAGGAAGAGCTTACTTATTCATTGCAATAAGTGAGTCAATTGTCCCCTTACGGCATGTTTGGATTAACGAATTGAAGAAGGGTCAGATAAAATTAAAAAACATGTGAACCTCACATGTTTAGTTTGGAACTGCTAATTTCGCGTTTGTATCGATGAATTAAGAATAATAATTTGATAAATACCGAATTACTAGTACTTATTTATGGTATTAATAATATTAGACCCCTCTTGATATTATTAATTGCAGGTTTCAGATTATTTTATCTCATTATTTAACGATCAAAAATAATTTTATAAATCTTATCACACGTTTTATTCTATCATAACCAAATATTAAATAAATTTTTCATTGTACACATAATTCATTTCAAAGGAGCACCATAGTTTTTTGAGATTATGGCTTTATTTGGCAAAAAAAGTTAAAAAATAAAAAAATAAAAAAATTTAATGTTGGAAAAGTCCGATCATGTGAAATAGATCCTTGTTTGTTTCCAATTATTTAGAACTTATCAAATTCATGCGCTTGAGTACATGCACTCTGAGTATTTTTCTTGATAAATATATTTAGAAACCACGACTCAAAGCCCTCTTAAAATCATCTTTTCCATTGTTATTAACCTTGTTTGTTTCCAATCATTATTTACAACTTAAAACTGATGAAATTCATGCGCTTGAATAGTTGTACTGTGAATATATTCATTTTCTTGATAAATATTTTTACAAATTCACGACTAGATTTCGATTTACCTACAAATACAAATATCCATCTATTTATATTCACGGAATAAATTTATTAAAAAAATTAAAAATTTACAATATAAGAAAAAAATAAAATCAAAGATAAGATCATAAATTCATAAATCATAGTTTTCTAAAAGATATTATTTTCAATACTTTCTCCAAGCTTGGACAAAAATATTTATCAAACTCAGCTTAACAATTGAAGACTTTAGCAAAAATAGTCATACTAGATACGCTTAGAATCGGTCTCCGGACATGACTTATTGATTTTTAAAATCAACTAGATTTTTTTTATCCTGTGAAAAAGAGAAAAGTTCGATAGGTATGCCTAAGAAATAAATTTATCATTAGAGTTAGTCATATTGTCCAATAAACAAATACAAAGCAACCAAAATAATAGATAGTTGAAGAAGCGACAAAAAAAAAAAACAACGCTACAAGGACAAACGATAACCCCTAAAGTCAAGAACAAGAACAATGCTACCGGAACAAAAACGGTAGTCCCAAACTAGTATGGAGCAGCAAAATCAAGAATAACGCTACCGAAACAAAATGATGGCTCCCAAAATCAAGAACAAGAACAAGAACAATACTATCGGAACAAAAATAATAGCCCCCAAAATAAAAAATAAGAACAATATTATCAGAACAAAAACGGTAATATCAAACAAGTATGGAAACAACAAAATAAAGATTTATCGCATTTGCAAATCACGGATCGAAGATGGTGTGCGAGACGACACTAAACTAAGTCGAAGAACTAAAAAAAAATAAGTCTGCAAATTAATAATATCACACACATAATTATGTGTGAACCAGAGGTGTTATTAAGAAGTTGACAACGATGGTGACTAGAGAGTCACTGGTGTTGAAGGCAAATATATCGAGATATGATCCTCGCAAGGGGTATGTCGACGATGGCAAACTAGATTGGAGCCGATATCAATGGCGATAGTAATGATGTATGGTCATCAAGAACAACAGTGAGGGTTTTAAAAAATAGCAACGTCGAAAGCGTCAAATGAAACGATATAGGTGGCAATATTGACGGAGGAGCAGAATAATTGGAACTAGTTTTTTTTTCTTCACGACTCTAATACTAAAAATAATAAAATAATTATATAATTTAAGAGAAATAGCTATTGAGAGAGCAAACTTACAAAAAAAATAAAATAAAATAAGCATACCATGTAAAAAAATAAAATTAAGGATAACGTAATAAATTAAAAAATCCTAATAATAACGATTGCATTTCGTTCATAAAATCACCACAAGAACAATGTAGCGCGAGATCGTTCCATTGTCGGTGACGATTCCGCACACCGCACAGAAGGCACACTTCGAGAATTGGATTGCAGTAATGGCTGCGTTCACACACAGCGCTTCCATTTCCGTCGCTCCTGAACTTCTCTGGCACTCGAAGGGATCGCCTCAGACTCAGAAGCGTTTCACTCTTACGCCATTCCCTCAATCAGCTCCAGGAAAATTGAAATCTCTAGCGACTGATCTTCCCCGCGCTGGCACTCGCCTAGATTTGCCTATAGTTTCCACTAAAGAGGTACTCAATTAGTGTTCTAATTACAACCTGTTTGGTTGCTGAGAAAATGCAGGTTGGTACATCTGTATCATTACTTGCGCTTTATAGTGTTTCCTCTCTTTCTTCTTCATTCTTGTCTCCTAAACTTTTCGCCATTTCACCACCACTTTTAACTCCAACTTCCGCCGGAGATTATTTTCTGGTCAGCGTCGGTGACCATTTTCCCGGCAAATCCCCAACGACCATTTTTCGAGCGACTTTTTGATGAGAATTTTCGCCGATTTTCGGACTATCTCCGACAGTTCTCCACTAACTTTTTCGCCAGCTATCTGACAACTTACCAAACTTATAAATTTTATTGTTCGTTGCATTAGAACAATGATTGGCTCTAATACTAGCTACACTACAAATAAATTTTATTATTCGTTATATTCAAAAAGTTGCCGAAGTTGGTAGCCAGAAAGTCTTTGCCGGGGATGATTGCCGGCTATCGTCGGAAGGGTAGAGGTGGAGGGATGGGGTGTTGAGGTGGAAAGATATACATTTAGACAAATGGGAGTATTTTGGTCCAATTTGGAGGGATGGGTGTTGGTTGGAAAGATATACATTTAAAGGCTCGTTTGATCACGCATATTGGATTGGATTGGATTGGATTGGATTGGTAGTGAAGTGAGATTAATAATGAAGTGAGATTAATAATGAGGCAAAATTATTTTTTTTGTATTTGAATTGAATAGGATTAAATAACGGACTAGATAATAATTTACTCTTGTATTAAGTTAATTTATTTTTAAATTAATTTAAATAAATTAATAAGTTAAATTTAATGTTATTGTTAAATTATATATTATTTATTTTAATAAATCTTATTATTTTTAAAAATTTTAAATTCATTTTTTAATCCAATCATTTCTAATCCCACACTTTCTCCCCTCACTAGTTATTTTTCATTTGGCGAACTAATAGTCTGTCCAGACTATTAGTCCGGAGGCTTAACAAACGTGGTATTGGACTATAATTCGGGCTAATAGTCCGGACGAACTATTAGTCTGCCGAAACAAACATGGCCTTAGAGTAATATGAGTATTTTGGTTCAATTTGACCCAATAAAAGAGTAAATTCTTTTTATTGGACAAAAATATTGTGTGAAATGTTTGTTATGGACGTTACACCAAAACCACTTTTATTTTATCAGATTTGAATGCATGCATCTACATAATTGTTCGCTTTCATTCCTTTTAATCTATTTGTGCAGTTGATTGATTGTTTGTTAAATCGTGAGGACTTGACTGAAGAGGAGGCTGAAGCTTCACTCAACTTCTTGCTTAGCGATGGCAATGAAGTGTTAATAAGTGCTTTTCTTGTTCTGTTAAGAGCCAAAGGAGAGACTTTTGAAGAAGTATGGATTTACCTATACATATATTTTCACTTTCATATGCACGCGTGTTTGGTCACATACATACTTTTTCAGTTATTTGCATGTATAAATGAACAGAGGCAAAAACATCATGTAAGGTAGTTCATGGTTAGCTTTCTTGTGATATAGATTGTAGGACTAGCAAGAGCAATGATCAAAGGCTGTAGGAAGGTTGAAGGTATGGATAATGCAGTTGACATTGTTGGAACTGGGGGTGATGGGGCCAACACCGTAAATATTTCGACAGGAGCAGCTATACTTGCTGCAGCTTGTGGTGCAAAAGTTGCAAAGGTAAAATCTGTTATACTTGTGGTGCATGCACTGTAGTGTGATAGTTAACTAGTTAAGCCCATGTTTGGTCTAGGGTTTTTTTCTCGTCTTTTTTGAAATTTTTTTATTTTTTGGTCAAATTTTTTACTTTTTTGATTTCTCTTAACGAGAAGAATCTAAAAAATATGCTCGTACAAGTTAAAGTTAAAAAATATAAACTAAAGACCAAAAAACTACAAAATCCTATTAAGTACCTTTTTTCATCTTATCTGAACTTTTCTATTTTTGGCTAAAAAAAATTATTTTTCTAATTCTCACGACGAGAGAAATGTAAAAAGTTTACTCGTTTTGGTTAATACTAAAGAAATGCTCACGACGGAAAAAAATTTAAAAAAATATATATAAAAAGTTAGACCAAATGCAATTCTATATCTCGGAACTTCATACAGTTAGAATTGGCTTATATCTGTATTGCAGCAAGGAAACCGCTCTAGTTCTTCTGCTTGTGGAAGTGCAGATGTTTTGGAAGCCTTGGGAGTAGTCATTGACTTGGAACCTGAGGTAAGTTCGCGAAACTTGAAAAGGCTGAAGAGCTTGTTATTTACAGGATTTTCAAATGTAATTTGAAATTTTCAATACTTGGTGGGAATGTTTAATAATGATGATCTACAAAATAATGATGATCTACAAAATAATGATGGCTTGTGAGCTTAATCAGATTGGTTCTCCAAATAGAAAAATCGAGTACAACCTAAGTTCCTTGAGAGACTTCTTGTGTTTTCGCTAATCTTGATTAATGAGGTGGACCCAAAATTTACCACTAGCCCCATTTTTTACAAGCATGGCATAATGAGCTGAATGAAAATGCACTTTTAAATTGAAAAGTAAATGTACTTAGCATTCTTATGCAACTCTCTCATCAGTCTCATTATTACTTTCTAGCTGGGTGAATCCCCTGAATTATATTCACTTCCTCTTCGTTGTACCTTCTTCCTTTGACTGGTTCTATGTTATATGTATTCTTGAAGAAAATAAATAACTCAGGACGTCCTTTTGCATTAAAACAACAGAAGGACTCACCTCTCTTTCATTCTATAACTGGGATGTTCTTTTCAGAGAAGAGAAAGGATTACTACTGAGCTTCACATCAGGACTCAGACCATGCCTCAAGGAAACAATAGCCCCACTACCAAAGGCTTTGTGAAACAGTATTTGTTCCTAGTGATCTTTGCTTGTTTACTAATCTACTAGAAACTAGGTTCTTGTTATGAGCTTCACAAATTACCAGCTTATGGGGCAATTTATTTGAAAAAACCTCTGTAGGGTTTTTCTTTTGCGAATAAATTCAAAACATGTGATACATTTATTGACAAAGATTCTTTATGTCATAGTATTTTGATTTTATGAACTGTGTGATTTGATGAAGACATGTGCATAAATTTGTGAGGGAAGTTCTACATTGAAGACAGAGCCCCCTCTTCTTTTAAAGCCTAAGAGACTAGTTTGCATTTGCAATGGAATTATCGCATCTTATAGAAAAATGTGACCACAATCTATGTTGGAGGTTTTAAGTTTACTTTGGACAGATAATGATTCTTTCTATCTTTGGATCAGGGGGTCAGAACATGTGTGGAAAAAGTGGGAATTGGTTTTATGATGTCTCCTAAATACCACCAAGCAATGAAGATTGTTTCATCTGTGAGGAGAGTGCTAAGAGTGAAGACTGTATTTAATATCTTGGGTCCAATGCTGAATCCAGCTCGGGTACCTTTTGCAGTTGTTGGTGTGTACAAGGAAGATATAGTACGTTGTATTCATCTTAGCTGCTTTGATTTTTCTCTGTGTCACTTGTAACTTGGGACTGACCATTGTGTGATGCAATTGTATTGGCATGGACCGTCAAACATAAGAACTTGGGTCCAAGTCTAAGCATAACAAATTGTACAGAAAATATCTGGGATTAAGTGCACCACTAATTTTTATAACCAAACCAAACTAATTTTTGTAAACTAGTATAAAGCTATACATGTAGCAGACTCCAAAGTTGGAACACAACACTTGGCTTATTTTGGTACTCTAAAGTTGCACATCATAATCAATTTATAAAGAACAGAGAATGAAGGAGATGATTTGAATCTCTCTCTCTCTCTCTCTCTCTCTCTGCACAGAAAATCAAGTAGTACTACAATATTGAAATTTTTAATCATTTAATGACCCTCCTTTTGTCATTCAGAATCTCACATAAGTATCAGTTTTCAGTATTTTTTTTTCAAAATCTCCCCTGCAAATGTCAGTTTGACAGCTGGGATATCCGCACCTTTCAGTTGTTTCTTCTTTCAGCTGTAGATGTCTAAAAGAGTTGAAGTGTTAATAGCTCAACCTAGGTCACTTTTTGGCCACCTACTTAGAGTTACCTTGGCAGTTGAATGATGCTTCTTGCACATTCAGGAGGCTTTCTTTTTGTCATTTCCCTTTTTTTCTTCTTTTTCTGGGCTCAAAAAGGCATTGCATCTGTACTAATAAAGAGTAAATGAGAGAGTGAAGTTAATTTTTCTTATTAGAACTAACAGTTACCAGTTTCTGATTATTGCCAAGAAGGAAATCATACCATGCTTTTCTTTGAAGAGCTCTGTGTATTATCCCGCAATCCCTACTCATGATTATGATATCCTTCGGTCGGTGGATTGCGCACAAATTATGTATTTCTTATTTTATGGTGTCTAGGGTGTGCAGTGTAAATTTCACAGCTTCAACCCAATCTAGTTGTTATACTTTTCCGATGACTTCATATCATTTGATTTCTCATCTCTATGTAATGATTAATGAATTAGGTTATTTCACTCTGGAATAGGTCAATAAGATGGCTAAAGCACTGCAACGATATGGAATGGAAAGAGCATTAGTTGTTCACTCGAAGGGCTTAGATGAAATGAGTCCTATTGGTAAGGTCAAAATTTTTTTTTATTTTTTTGGTATTTGAAGCTCTACTCATTCTGAAGAAACTTCGTGTCATTGAGGCTTTAGGTATGCGTAGGACGCCAACTTTTCTGGTATATCCGTATCCCAGTTTCTTGAAAGTCCATTGTAATTTGATTTTGGTGTTTTCATTTATGCATCCTTTGTCTAGTCTGGTTTGCATCTCTGACACTTTTTCTCTTCTTTCTTTTTTAAATGTTTACAGGGCCAGGAGTAGTTCTTGATATCACACCTGAAAAGATAGAGAGAATATATTTTGATCCGTGTAATCAATTCATTATCTCATTTCTATTAGTTCCTTGACCAAAATTAAGAGATAGAGACAATTTATTTTGATCCGTGTAATCAATTCATTATCTCATTTCTAATAGCTCCTTGACCAAAATTAAGGGTTAGATAAACTTAACCAGATTGGGATTAAATCCAGCTCCATTTCCAACTAATGTAGATGTTATTTCTGCATGTGTATCTTGGTTCTGGTTTGATGAGATTAATCCAAATCTGGAGAAGGTCTTTGACTGTTCGGAAATCCAGATTTAATATGAACCAATTCCAATATTCTTGTTCAAAATTAATAAGTGCATGTTAGTTTAGCTCATAGTGCTGCTGGACCTGTGCATGCTTTTTTGGTTAACACCAAAATGTACATCTCACTTGAACAAATACTTTAAAACTCTAAAAGCATAATTCTGGCTTGTTTGTTACGATGTATTAGGGAGAATTGGATTAGGCCAAAAAAATGAGGACCCACCTTATAAAGATTTGTTACCTCATACTATCAATCTCGCATTTGTCTTGCGTTATTGGATTAGATATCTACTGAATTTCGGATTATTAATATCGAATTTGTGGTATTAATAATATCACCACCAGCCTAGCATTATTAATACCATGTTCTGAATTATCTTCTCTCTTTATCCAACGGCCAACAATAACTTCACAATTATTATTCAATTCTTTATTCTACTTTTATCAAACATTAACTAAATTTTTCACAATATACATAATTTTATCCATAATTCCCTAGTATTAAAACAACGTGTAGGACCCACAATATTGCTTATCCCTCCTATCATATCATATCATATCCAATCCAATCCAAACTATCTAACACGCCCATAATGTCTTGTGAATTGCTTGTTATTATCATTGTAAACTTTTATTAAATGTATTTTGCATTTGAATTTTTGGAGAGTTCAGTTGAAGTATTATTTTTTCTTCTTTTTTATTTTTATTTTTTTGTACAGTGGATTTTGATATTCCTCGCTGCACATTGGAGGACTTGCAGGGAGGTGGCCCAGAATACAATAGAGAGGTACTGAGGCATGTCCTCTCTGGTGAGAGAGGACCCATAGCAGATGCATTTGTAAGTCTCCCTCTCCCCTCACTTCTATCATGACTTGTCTCGTGATTAATTCGTGTTTTCATTTCTCATCTTAACAAAATAATTTCTGTTGTTACCAATTAAAAAGAACTAAAATGCATGAGGTCACCAAATAAGCAGAATTAAAATGCAGGTTTAGATCTCCAGCCACTAGAAATCCTGTAATTTAGTTCAATTCATATGCCACAGTAACACCTCCAGAGAATAAAAGGCACTGATTTTTTGTATGGCTAATCATTTATGAAAGGATTAGGACATCAACTACAATATGAACCCCAAGTTGTCTAAATTAACTTTCTTGTGGGCTATCCTTTCTGTGAGGTCCCTTCACTCTACTTCAATTGCGAAACTTCCCAATCGTTCAATTCTGAACCCCGGTTTTATTTAATTTTAAATCTATCCATCCACTTGCAAGTTTAAGTTAATTTCTCATCTGTCCTTTTCTCTTGACCTTGTGCTGAGCAGCTGAGAATATCAGATAGAAACCGGACTTGACACTGGAGAAGGCATTACAAGTTCTGTGTCACTAGTTTAATCATTTTCACATTAAATTTTACCTATTGTGTCTGTGTTAAATCAGGTTCTGAACGCTGCGGCGGCGCTATTAGTCAGTGGACATGTTAGGACCCTAGCGGACGGAGTAGCACTGGCACGTGAAACTCATCAATCAGGGAAGGCTGTCAACATACTTGACTCCTGGATTAGAGTATCAAGGGTAAATGAATTTGCTTTGTATTCCCTGTTTCATTTTTCACCTTTGAAGACCACTTGATTTTATACTTTTCTTCCTGCGTTTGTGATCATTGCAGGAGATTAAAGGAAGCGAGAACGTGGTGCGGTACATGCCTTAAATTATGATACGGTAGCGGTAATTTTTACAAATTACAATAGTAGAATGCATTGCTTTCAAATAGGGGTATAAAATTGGCCCGAGGCCACACATCCCTAGGCTGGGCTTGGATTTTGAAGCCCAAAGCTCAGCCCGAGAAACCCAAGAAGAAAAACAAAAACAAAAACAAAAAATACAATGGTAGGTTTGGCCTGCGGTTTTGAAGATATTACTGTTTTTCTCCTTCCGAAAATATTATTGTACCCTTTTACTTTATAAAAATATATAACGATTTACCCTCTCCCTTAGTTAACCGTATGTTGGCTGCGTTAACTACAAGATGGGCTGGTGAATGGTGCTTTCCTGTGTTGTGGAATATAAGATGGGCTGCTCACTGATAGCCTCTGAAAATTGTTTGGCATCGGATAGGGCTCCTAGGACTATCACTTGGAAGTTGGAGCTGACCATAGGTAATCAATTTTCTTTAACCTCAAAACATATTACTACTTGCCTTGTGGCCATCCACAAGGAGTCCGAATTTGTACATTCATGTGACAAGGTGGGATAAAAATACTCACTTCACTTGGTTTAAATTATGGATCACACCGTATTTAGCAGTGTTGTTCACACTACGGATCAATAGGCGAGTGAGTATTGTTCGGACATTTTCAAGTGGGTGAATAGGTGAGTGAGTTTTCTTTGTACATTTTTCAAGTGGGTGAACAAGTTATATATCCAAAACATATATATATATATATAGGTATTAGTAGCCTTATTTCTGATAAAATATAAACATTTGTTTTTTATTAAAAAATAACTTTTGATTAAAAAAAAAAAGTTAATTTTTGGTTCGTTTTGATAAGAGAAATTGAAAGAGTAAAATTCACTGAAAACGAAAACAAGCAAAAAAATGATTTATTTTTTTACCTTTTGGTCATAATTTTAATTTTTTGGTTTGTTTGGATAAGTGAAAATTTTAAATTTTAAATAAAAATAAACCAATAAATTATTATCCCAAAACAGGCCACATGAATTGCATCACGAAGCAATAACTCCAAAGCACAAGTACCATATTAACTCGAATTTCTTAGTTAATAAAAACTATCAAGTTTTGAGCTTCTGTATAATCTGATATTCAGATTTTCTTGAAGCACTTTATATTGGTCGGCTTATTTTTATTAAGCACATTAGATTGCGGCTCTTGGATACAGCCACCTAATTCGCTGGTCTATTATATGGGGTGTTTGGCCAAATTTTTTTGGTCAGCTTTTAATTTTTTGGCTTTCTGTTACTAATCTTAATAGTAAGTTATAATTTTTTTTTAGATACTCATAGTTTTTGTTGCAAGTTAATACTATTTTTTTTATTTCAATCATAAGCTAATATATTTATAAAACACCCATAATTTTTATTATAAATTATAATATATAAATTATTAGTCTCAGTAATATCAAACACTCTTAACTGAAAGTAATAGACCCAAATGAAGTCATTATTTCGTACCATTATGAAAGAATATTTAATATACAGTATTATATTTAATTCTTCATAATATAAGCAGTGATTTTAAATTCGAAAGTTAATCGTACTTAGAACTATAGTTGAGAGTTTTTTACATCATACAGCTTAGCTATCAATTATTTCGACCCAACTGGCATGAGACACGTGGAATCTCGCATGAATTAACAAGGGGCATCTTGCAAGGCCAATTATTCTTATTCAAAATTACACTTATCAGATTCTATTATGCAAGATACTATTTTTTTTTATATGAAGAATTCATCATACTATTTCTTATCCATGCATAATATCATGACTAATGTGGCACTTTTATCTTTTCAATTCATTGGTTCATATTCTTCCCATGTAATCTAACGGCCTAAATCTTTTTCGGACCTCCTTTGCTCTCTCTCTCTCTCTCTCTCTCTCTCTCTCTCTCTCTCTCTCTCTGACTTCTTAGCTGAAACCCCAAACTTTTCTTCAGTCTCACACTACTGATTTGAGCAAAATTATGTAGGAAGTGCCTTTGAGTTTTGACATGGGGTGTAACTAGCGTTTATAACACAGGAATATACTAAGTTTATTGGTTAAAATAGTTAGCTAATATGAATTTTAGTATCTCAACGGTTCGCCATAACACTGGTCATTATCCACACTATCAATCGTGTGTTCGTGTTTTTTTTTTTGTTTTTTGTTTTTTATGTATTTTATCTAGTCAAAATATGTAAGTAATATTAAAGTGGATACATAAAAATAAAAATATATAAAAACATAACAAACAATCGAAATAAAAATTAGAGAAAAGCCTCAATAGAGATGTATAGCATGTATTTGTGAGATTTTATGATTGAAATTAGGGTAAAGTACACTGACTTCTTCTGAGATTTTGGTCAAATACAGTTAATTTAATTTTTTTGGACAAATTACACTGACCTTCTTTACAGGCTGAAATATTGTTACACTGACACTTCTTAACAGTTAACGCCGTTAGGGTTCCGTTTGTGTCATTAAATTTGTTCTAATTTTACCCCTCAAATGCAACGGGCATCAAATCTGTTTCTTTTTTTTATATAAAGTTTATAAAACAATAATTCTTCTATTTGAATTCGTTAGAGTAATTTACGGGCGATCGAAACTGTTCACTAGCAGCGTTAGGTTGTCAAAAGGACAGTGAACGTTGTCGATCGAGAGATAATTTATATTTTACAATTTATTATGAGTGTAATAGTTCAAAAAAAACGAAAGAGAAAAAGCCGGCGCCATAACCCCGCACCGCTGCACCTCTCGCCAACGCCACACCTACGTCGTCGCCACCTTCGTTGTCGGTCACCGCCACCGCCATCCACACATGTTCTCTCATGGTGTGGAGGAGGAGAAAAAAAGGAGAAAACAGGAGAGAGAGAGATTACGAAGTGAAAGAGGGAGGAAAATAGTAGTTAATGGTGGTGGTTTCGGTGATCGACGGTGTCAGCGGCATCGGCGACGGCAGTGGCATGGTGGCTAGCGTCGGCGGGTGGTGATGGACGGCAGTATCGCGCGGTGTGGCCGGAGGTGGTTGTGGTGGTGTGGAGGAGAGAAACGGGAGAGGGTGAGAGAGAAATTACGGCGACGGACGGTCCTGGACGGCGGAGGAGGAGGAGTCGGCGGTGGCGACGGTCTTGGACCGTGGTAACTGGCACGACGGTGGAACGAGACAGAGAGAGAGAGATGAGATTTGGGAGGGTCGCCACGCTGCTTCTTCTTCCTCGTCAACGACGGCGGCGACAATGGTCTTGGATGGCGGCGACCGGAACGGCGGTGGCACGACACTGCTTCTTCTTCCTCACTTTTTTTTTCTTTTTTTTCTAACCTCAACAAGAATTAATGCTTGGGGGTAAAATTGTCTTTTCATCAATTTCGTTAACGGCGTTAACTGCTAAAACGTGAGAGGGTGAGAAACGGAAGAGACGGGTGAGGGTGAGAGAGAAATTACGGCGACGGACGGTCATGGACGGTAGAGGAGGAGGAGTCGGCGGTGGCGACGGTCCTAGACGGCGGTAACTGGCACGACGATAGAACGAGAGAGACGGTGGCGACGGTCCTGGACGGCAATAACTGGCACGACGATGGAACGAGAGAGACAGTGGCGACGGTCCTGGACGGCGGTAACTGGCACGACGGTGGAACGAGAGAGAGAGAGAGAGAGAAATGAGATTTGGGAGGGTTGCCGCGCTGCTTCTTCTTCCCCGTCAACGACGGCGGCAACAACGGTCTTGGATGGCGGCGACTGGCACGGCGGTGGCCGGAGGTGGCTGTGGTGGTGTGGAGGAGAGAAACGGGAGAGGGTGAGAGAGAAATTACGACGACGGACGGTCATGGACGGCGGAGGAGGAGGAGTCGGCGGTGGCGACGGTCCTGGACGGCGGTAACTGGCACGACGATGGAACGAGAGAGACGGTGGCGACGGTCCTGGACGGCAATAACTGGCACGACGATGGAACGAGAGAGACGGTGGCGACGGTCCTGGACGGCGGTAACTGGCACGACGGTGGAACGAGAGAGAGAGAGAGAGAGAGAGATGAGATTTGGGAGGGTTGCCGCGCTGCTTCTTCCCCGTCAACGACGGCGGCAACAACGGTCTTGGATGGCGGCGACTGGCACGGCGGTGGCCGGAGGTGGCTG